>CM022535.1:2447961-3025747 GCA_012273795.1 Dendrolimus punctatus | reverse complement strand
TCAAAGTATGTCATGTACGACTTCCACTATTCATACATGCAGCCTAAATATAATAAAAATACAACTGCTCTACACCGACACCGATTCCTTTATATATGAATTAAAACAGACAACTTTTATGAAGACATAAAATGCGACTTGAAGGACCGATTCGATACCTCCGATTTTCCCCTAAACAATATCTATAATCTACCTCTTGCAATAAGAAGGTTGTTGGCAAAATGAAAGATGAAACCAACGGGTGCATCGTTAGGGAGTTCATAGGGCTTCGATCTAAAATGTATGCATATATTTTCCAAAACGATCACTCGTTAAAAAAGATAAAGGACGTCTGCAGCAATTGTTAGAAGTTGAATTTTGAAAATTATAGAAAAGCTCTAGGGCAAGATTATGAGCTATATGACGATATGATTACTTTTACTAGCGATAAGCACAATATTTATACACAAGTGAAAAGAAAAAAAGTCATATCAGGGAATGATGATAAAAGGTATATTTGTAATGATAACATAAACACATTGGCCTGGGGCATTATGAAATAAATTGTAATAGTTCTAAGTAAATAAAAAATGCATTCTTTGTATTTAAACATGTTTTTATTTCCTCTGTTTTACATAAACACACTGGTTAAACCATTGCACATGTTGTTGCCATGGATCGTCTTCAGGCTCCCAATCCTTTAATCCCCCACCACACTGGAAACATAGCACCTTATCACCCTGCCCGGTGTAGAAGAAACCTGCCTCCGCAAGATAACAGGCCGCTGTCTCATACATCGAGGCCAATCGATAAAACTATTTAAACGCATGAGTTTGCAGCTGTACTTTGGATGCGTTGTTTCCAATACTTCAGTTTTAAATGGCCCACACTCGTCGACACCCTCTGTTTGCATTGTTTTCGATTTGTACAAATTAATACACTCGGTGAGAAAGGCAATCAACGATCTCAAACACTCTGCTTCACAACACATTATGTCTAATAATACTCAATACCCGCTAATATATATATATATATATATATATATATATATATATATATTCATCATGCTTTACAAGCTAACCGGTAGCTGAAACAAGACCATGCTTGCTTCTTATCAATGGATCCACTCAACGAGGTTATCAACCTCGGAAATCGTTACAATATAATACAATAGACTGCATTTGAACTCTTATCAACGGAATATATCCGTTCCAAACCGCAACGACCAGCACCAGGGCGCTGCGATCCGCGTGCTCGTCGACGACATCAACGTCGCAGAGGGCGTCCTCGACCAACCGAGGCCGAAGAGATCATCCTCAACACCTTTAACACCGACAACACCAACGTCGTAGAGGGCGTTCTCGACCATCATCTTTACCATCGGCGTCGCAGAGGGCGTCCTCGACCATCATCTTTACCACCGACAACACCAACCGACGTCGCAGAGGGCGTCCCCGACAAAACCAGAAACCAGACCTCCAAGACCCCTCGTCACCCACAAAAACGTATGCACGCACAGCTCAATCGACCAATTTCGAGGCAAAACCAACATAAATGTAGCTCTACACCCATACTTCATCGATATTAACCAGAGCTCAACTTATACTGGTACGTGGGTGGTCCAGAAGCCCCTTAAGCACGCTTTTGCGGTTGGTAAACTTAGCGGAAAAAATATTTATTTTTTTGCACTAATTTGAACCTTATGCCATTGAGTTAAGGGTCACTAGGGTGGTCCAGAACCCCCAATTCTATGCTACTCTCGACATTGAAGATCTTCAGAGGTTATCGGCAGTATGTCGACAACGTATACTGAAGAACTTTGGCCACATAATCCAAAAGAACCCAGATAATATGGAGAGACTTGTAGTCAGTGGGAAACTTGTAGGCAAGTGACCTCGCGCTAGATCTCCAAATAGGTGAATGGACCAGATAGCTGACCGGCTAGAAATTTCAATAAACACGGCCTTACTCTGTGCTCGGAATCGATCTCGGCGGAAGAGAGCAATTGTACACTGTCATCAAAGTCACGCTCCTCAGCAATGAGGAACCGACTTCGAAGAAGAAGAACCTTCCAAAATTCAAAAAACCTAGCCATCCAACTAATGGTGGTTCATAAACTCTAAAAAATAAACTGATGGCTATTTGGCGAATGGGTGAATGACTCGCCAATCTACAGCCGACGGCTGAATCGTTGTCTTGACAATTGTCGGTTTTCCGTTTTATTCGACAGCCATTAGCCAGTTGGCGAAGTTTGACAATTTGCCGTGGGCTATGTTCTGAACAACCGCGAATTAGCCGGCTTTTACAACAGCTACGCACCTTCAAGCAAATTTTTGGACATGCTAAAAATCTACATTTGTCGCTTACGATGCCCTTACATAACAGGCTCGATTTTTTAAAACAACTTACCAAGATTTAAATATAATTATCAAAGTTGGTATAAACGCTTCAAGAAAACAAAGAAAACGGGGAAAAATTCCATTAATTTCAACCACACTGCTCTTAAACTGCCTAGTCTTATTTCTCAGTTGGCTTGAGTGAAATTAAGCGAACGTTTATCTCAATTTACTTACCTACTATCGCCTAGAATGGTTTTAATTGTCTTACTTACTGGATGAAAGTGGGTTTACCGGTAAATAATTACTTACTGTCTTTTGCCTGCAAATAGAATTGGCAAATTTAAGGAAATCATTAATAGAGTAAAAATAGATACGAAATGTTAAAAAGGAATTAGATGAAATAAAATAAATTTCTCTTTCAACATAATAATGTTCACATGAGCGTCTGATCCTTAGGAGTTATTTTAATGATGTGTGTAGGTATAACTTTTCACAAGGTGCCCACAGGCGGAATCCTCTTAGGAGTAACAACTCTTACATTATGAAACTTTGGGTATATCATTCGTTGTGTTGTTTTCCATATTATGAGATATTTGTACTTAAGATAAATAATATTTCATCATTCATCAATAATCATAGCTCCTTTGGTTGAGTGGTCTAAGCCTTTTCTGACATACCTCACTGCAACGCAGTCGTTCCGGGTTCGATTCTTGGTATGGTAAATTTTGTAAACGAATTATCAGTTATTTACTCTATATAGCCTGCAATCAGCCTTTTTAAAATATTGTTACGAGTTGCAGGACTCTAATTAAAATGCCGTTAGAATTACTATACTACTATACAAACACGTGTAACACAACAAATTCCCGATTGTAGTACACACGTCTCGCTTCGCTAGTGGTTTTCGCTCGACTGCTTCCCCCTCCATCAGGTCATCGTTTTATACTGCACAAATGCAATGTCCCCGTATCTAAGTCGACTTAATCCGCCGCACCTGGCTAATGACTGCTATAAAAGAGTACAATAAACAATGAGCTATTTCCTAATCACAATTTTTAAACACAAAATAAACAAAAGAGGACGATCATAAAAAGTTACAATAAGTTTACATGCCGGCAGATAATAAAATATGTTTTGTTTCAGACATGCAAGTAGGTTTTGTTTTTGTCGGGACTTGAGTCATAACAATATTTTTCTTCCACAGTACATAGAGCAATGTTGAATTTTATATGCCATAGGATATTTTAATCTCGGAATATACCGTGTCGTCAAAAGACGCTTATTTATTGGCTTCGTCTAAAACAGTCTTTAGAAATATTGCTACGCTGCGTTCGTTTAATCCCATGACGCTGTAAGGATCGAAAATCACGTTACCTCTATAGATACCCTCTTAGGGAGCGGGCGGTCTTGAGAAATATATATCTCTCCCCCTTGAACACATTAAAAACATATCGCCATCTCTCTTGATAGGGATGCGATCAATAAGGACTGTATTTTGAAGCATTCGAGGTCTAAATACGACGGAACGGGGATTTTAGTATTAGAGTGTTTAATTAAACTTTAGTTAATCTGAGATTTGCTGATGTTATAATTAAATATAAATAATCGTAATAATAATAGGTAGAGTTTATTCCGTGGCTTTTTCAGCCTAACTTATGCTCGGGATAGCGGCAAACTGAAACAATAGCGTAAATTCGACTCCGTAGTCTAAGATATGCTTAAGTTAGTGTAAACTAAATACATTTTTTTTAATGTTATGCAAAGAGGGTACTAACTAAACAAGAAAGAAAAAGTTTTACTGACTTATAAATACGACACTATACATAAAAACACATCATACATTCAGGAAAAATGTTACAGAAAGAAATATAATAAATAAATAAGGCTTATACGTCGAGTTTTTTAGTCAATGAGGTTGGCAACTCAGCATTGTGCTGCTGATATAAGTTCGTGTACACACACAGCATATGTACAAATACATACATACAAATATATATACTGTGATTATATTAGAAAAAGAAATAATATAGAAATATACTAAAGAAACAAAGTCGTTTTCTCATTTTTATAGTTATATCAATATTCTTTACCGTGTTACCAGGGTTTGTAATGGGTCTTCGTCGATGCATCCCTTAGCATGCAGTAAACTGCAATATATAAGGTTCTTTATCTATATATACTGATCGATTAAACGTAAAAGTGAAAGTTGCATTTCTCATTTAGATTTTTTAGATTGCGTAACCATTTTAGCAACAACAAGACCCTTATCAAATCATCATCTCCGATTGCCTGTAAGTCATTTTTCTTAGAAACCAGAAACCAATAAGAGTTTTTGACAGGATGCTTTAGCCCATATCGCGCTATAAAAACAGTAACGCTATACAAAACGCGCCATCGACCACAGAAACACATTACACGCTTTTTCATACTATATATAGTAAGAGCCCAGGACTGCCAGACCTTCGTCATTTTATAAAAGCTGAAAGTTTTTCTGTGCATATCCCTTAAGAACAACTAGCGACTACAAGAGTTTGGGTTGCGGTTACTTCTGCAGGTAACAGGTAGTAAATTTGTATAGAATAGTACCTTAAATTTGTTAAAGTATAATGCTCAATTTTTTTTTATTTTCTTCGGGATAACTTTAGAAATTTCGTCATCCATTGCCCGACACTTGTGGCAATTGCTACTCTCTGCCAGACACCGCTAAACTTTAATAAATTATACTTACGTTAAAAGTATAAAAGGTAAATTTTATATATGTTACTTGGGGACCTTTAAAAAATGTTATCTCAATAGCCGGACAGTTTTCATGATTTGAACTAGGGTTGTAACGGAACTTCGCTTCCGCCTCCGTTACTGCGGAAGTTTCGCAAGAAATCGTAACTCCGCCTCCGCATCCGTGTAAATTTTGCGGAGTCATAACGGAGCTTTATTTACTAATCATGTGCAAGCAGCGAGGCTCGCGACCACCAAGAATCAAGTTGAATCAACGCATGCGTGACGGGAACGCGGTTGGGGTGGGGCGGGGGGCATGCAAACGTCATTTGACAAATGAATGAATGCATACGCGACAGGAATCAACCTGTCGAATTACTTGGATGCGTTAGACGTAGTACATACGTATTTGATTTAAAATAAATATTTTGTACTATTGATAGTTATAATGAACCATAAACTACTATTTTTTCTACATCCACTTTCACTTCCGCCTCCGCCTCCGTCAACTTTCGCTTCCGCGGAGGTGAAGCCCGTCGCCTCCGCATCCGCCTTCGCCTCCGCTAAGAAGGCCTCCGTTACAACCTTAATTTGAACATCTTACGAGACATATTGAAAGTCCGCTGTACCTTTACTACCTAATAGCCGCCCAAGTAACCACAACCAACTCTTATAGTCGCTGGTCGTTCTTATCTGTATAGAGTACATGCACAGAAAAACTTTCAGGTTTTATAAAATGACGAAGGTCTGGCAGTCCTGGGCTCTTAACCTATACATTTTATAGAGACTGCACACGTAAATTAGAGGCTAATATAATTTATTTCTCAAAATCAAGTTTTCTTCTTCTATACATACAGCGCCACCTAGTTAAAAGATATCATCTAGAATCTTAATGGCCACGGGCTTAGCGATAAGCGACACGAACTGGTTGACGTCTCGCGTGGGGAGTTCTTGTGCTTATTCAGTCATCCAAGTGAACCATCGAGGGTAGAAGTAAGGAGAACCATCTCAGTATATTAAAAAGTGTCCACTGAAGGGCAGCAAATTAAGATGGCGGCATAATAGCAAGTGGAAAGTATTTAAAAATAGCGCCACAAATAATTAAAGTAGGATGCTAGATTAAAAAAGGAAAAATAGACTTCCTCTTTGTCACCGCGCATTTTACGAAAATTTAACTATTGCATTTATATACATACATCTCAATACGAGAAAGTCTCAGTACTTTTCCAAATTATATTTTTTAAATTTTTCAACCCAGCACACTTCACTTCGTTTATAACTGCTCAATTCATATAATTTCCTTTTCCTACACTAGCGCTATTTTGACAAGTTTTCGAACCGTAATTTGCTTCTTACAGGTGAACACTTTTTCAAGTGATCCCCCATACTAGATGGTCCTCCTTACCTCTACCCTCCATAAAGTGAACACTCCTTTCTAGTACAATTCGATCATTGAACTAGTTCACCTTAGTAGTACTATTCGGTCATTGAAACTGTTTACACTTTTTTAATAAGCTATCAAATCCGGGTTGCTAATAGTTCATCTTTCGTGATCTACATAAGACTATCGAATCGCTGACTAGCAGGCTGAGATTGGACCGAGGGACCTAAGAAGCAGTTAAGATTTGATAATGTGAAACGTTTCTTTTAGTACAGGGAATCAGTTCTTAATACATCCTTCATGAATTTCATAGGACTATTTAACCCTTTTGTCTTTGTGACCCGGCTCGACGCATTTGCTGTCGCTCACAGCGACAAGACCGTGGGAATGTCATTTCCAGTATTCTTGCATGTTGCCTTAGACGAATTAAATTAGGACTACGACTTACCGCTTGTTACTTGCAGGGTGGTTGCGAGGAGGCATATCAGCGACAGCGAAAGGTAACCGAGCGAGTTGAGCCAATGTGCTGCGGCCATACTGTACCCTTAGACAAAGGAAGAAATTCATCATGACATGTATAAAATCCGGCAAAAATCTATACATATAAGAAGACTGTAGAGATCGAATTTCTTTACAACGAAAAAAAGGCTAAAACCGAGTCAGGAGATGTAAGAAGTGAAATAGAACTAATTTAGATTTTTTCAAACTTTTTGTTTTTCTGTTTGCACAGGCTAATCTCCGAAACGTCTGGACCAATTTAAATGAAATTTTGTATCGTGGTAGCTTATACAGGGATATAAACTACCGTCAACATATAGGATACTTTAGATTCCGAAAAATGAAAGAGTTCCCGTGGGATAGTTAAAAATCTTTCCACGCGGACGAAGTCTTGGAAAGAAGCTAGTAATACAATAAATAAAAAAATATAAATCTCCTAACAGGTTTTTCATTCGATTTTTGACATTTTACTACTTAATATTTATTTTTAAAACAGTTATTGAAAGTAGTTCGTAATAAAAAAATCATATTAGATAAATGTCAAAAAGTTAGGGAGTAGTCACCTGTAGCGCCATCTAGAATCTGGGAGCTTTTTCGAGTTGCGTTTTTACTGGGCGATTGCTATCTCTATTACTCTTAAAATAACATTGCCATCTGTTGAGAGATGTAGGAAACAAACATATCTACAGGAAGCAACCACGTATTTGGTTTTATTACTAATATAACAGATGGCGCTAGCAAATACATTTTAAAATAATGTCATCTGCTTAGATATCAGGTTTTTCAGATAATTAATAATAATTTATAATGTATACACTATGTCAGATACAAGCAGATTTTCCAATGAAGGCTCTTCGTAACATTTTTATTTGACAAAAGCAATGTATTCTCTTCAAAGCCTGTGTATTAAAACGGTGCAGGCGACACTGTTTTTCTTACGAACGTTTATGTTTCTTAATAATTTCGTGGGTTTTATAAATCTATACCATAAATCTGTAGAGGTAACGAGATTATGCAATGATTTTAATAAAGAAAAAAATTCAGCAGATCTGCGATTCAATACATTAAAAAAATACAACTTTAAGGGCCGATATTTCAACCATTAGATAAAAGATATCCCTAAAATATATTATAACCTGAACGAAGTGAAACCTTCAACTGTTTATTTTTGGTCCTCTGCGGTATATTATACTGCTTATACTTTATATGATATGTTTATATAGTATACAATAAAGATTTTTATTTACTAATTTCATATATTTTTATTGTTTTATGTTATTTATTGTCTATACTGCCACTGCCATGTTTTAATATTTTCCTTAGTGTAGAGGGTTGCTTAAGGCTGCCCTTTGTTCAACATCTATTGTATCTAGTTTTAAGAACGTAGATTTAATTTAAGTGAACAATAAGTGGTTTCATTCATTCATTCATGTAAGTGAGTGTAAGTCATTTTCGATTTTTCTGTGTTATTCTTTAGTCTATACTTCCATCTGGTGATTGAAAAATCGGCTGTAGCTATTTTTGGTCTGTCTGTTTTGTATTCTATGTTTGTGTTTGAAATACACCATTTAAACATCGTTTTAAATATCTTAGTCAATTTAAGCCATATCTAGTTAGATATTCCAATAGAAAATGTTTTATATTTATGATCTAAAGGCAGATTTAAACTAAAATTTTATGCAAAATCTGAGTTAACTAACCATATCGTCAGCATGTGTGGTTGCGCCGTGGCCTTCCACTGCCCACAGATCACCTAGAACAAGAATTCAATTCAATTTATTTAATGCGAAAATGGGTATACGAAAGGTGTTAAATTTAACATAGTAAAGCTCTCCAAATTCCGCCTTTCGGCATGCATATATATAAGTATCCTGCTTACAATATTACAATATTCCTTATAATATATTTATCTTAATACTTTTTAAATTATTTACCTAATAAAATGTCAACCAATAAATTATCAAAATTGTGTATTAAATTATAATGATGTCAATTAAAATTCATACAATTTATATTACAGTTTTGTCATTTAAATATTCATCGATACTGTAATATGCCTTATCGGTTAACATCTTTTTTACACGTTTTCTAAAAATGGAGTTTTGAATATTTAACTCTTAGGAAATAGAGCAGATAATACTTTATTGTACAAACATGCTGTATAAAATCCAGAGTATCAGTATTTAAGTACAATCGGCGGTCTTATCGCCCGTGGTGATTTTTTCCAGCCTACCTTTGTCATAGAAAGTATAACAAAACTCCATGCAATAGCTTGCCCTAGTCTATACCTACTAATATTATACAGAGGTAAAATTAATAATCTCCGTATGTACAAACCGACCGAAAGCTACGTTATTCAGTAACATAGGGTATATTTGATTGTGTTTAATAATAAGTTTTTTTTTCTGATGCCCAGCGAAGTGGGCACGGGTGAGTAATTAATATACCATGCCTTTACTGCCATTATATCGTAAGCGATATTTGGTCCTAAGTATATTTTTTGTTATAATAAATATTTTAAAACTATTATTTTGTTTTAAGACTGTCAGTTCTTGATTCAGTAGGCTTCTAATCTAACTATAAGTAAGTGCTTGGCCAGACTAAACACGCGGGCGCGGTGGCGGCGCGGGTGCGGGAACTCGCGCGGCGCACTTGTCCGTAATGACGCGCGCGGCTCGTCCTAGTTGTGTCGTGTCCAGTGTTTGCCAAATATAATATGGATGAAGAGGACTTATCTTTATTAGAAAATTCTCCCTTAAAATGGCAAAAAAATGTAAAAATTCTTAACTGCGGCCACATGTGCTATGGCTTGAATTGCCCGCGGCGCGCTCAACGCGCCGTGCCGCCCGCGCCGCACGCCGCGCCCGCGCTCCCACTACGGACACTCAAATAAGGTTTCATATGTTTAGGTATGCCGCGCCGTGACCGCCCCGCGCCCGCGTGTTCAGTCTGGCCCAGCACTAAAAGTTTATACAAAATAAAGTTAAAATACTTTTTGAGATAAAAAATGTTCATAAGTCCACAAGTTGCTTACGATAAAATCGCGGCAAAGGATTGATATAGTCCCACATCAGATTCGCAATTCGATTCTACAAATATGGCTATTTTAAAGACTTGGGTCGCAGAATTTAGAGATTCAATGACTTATGGTCTGTTCCTATATCTTACTACTAGCTTCTACCCGCGACTTCATCCATGTGGAATACTTTAAAAAAACCAAATTTGAAACATTATTCATTAGTGCTCCGCTCATAGCGGCAGCGCGGTCGTGTAGCCTAGGCTCATCACGTTACAGGCAGGGTCGCCATGTATTGCGGGGCCAGCTGGGTAGACAAGTGAAACAACCAAGCGATGATTTAAGACTGTCTTTATTATAACACAAACAGTATACACACATCATTACATCACATGATGATGATATATAGCCTATAGCCTTCCTCGATAAATGGGCTATCTAATACTGAAAGCATTTTTCAAATCATACCAGTAGTTCCTGAGATTAACGCGTTCAAGCAAACAAACGAACTCTTCACCTTTACATATTAGTATAAGTAAAATTTCGGAACCGGCCTTTAATATATTTGTATTGAAACATTTTTAAAGTTACCTACTCAAAGATAAACTCCAAAGACGTTATATCAAATTTTTATTTCATGCGTCGCAATAAAACGATCTTAATCTGCAATAATGTTTTTATGTACACCCATTCTCATTCGAACCGCGCCGTGTCGCGGTTCGTTAGACGCGTGTTACATCGTAGCACCGTAGCTTTCGGCTACGAAGTTACGTAGCGACGTAGCAAACAATTTTGTCCCTCGGAAGGAATTATTTACCTACTTTCCCCATTTATAAAATACGTAGGTAGCTTTATATTTCACTGGCGTAGGTTTAAATCTTGATGACGTACGCAAGAGGAAAAAAAACGCGTGCGTCTCGGAACACCCGACAGAAGTGATTAAACTAATCAAGTTGAACTATTTAATATTGAAATTGTTTAACTTGAGAAAAGCTTAGGTTATTACTTAAATTTTATGTACAGTAATTACAATTATTAAACGTACATTATCATATTACTTTACATAAAATTACACAAAATATATAATTATAAAATTATACAGCCTTCTGGGCACACTCCCCGGCAGTGATCTGCTACATCAGCGTTACTCTAAGTGTGTTCCGCGGAACCGCAGGGTTCCGCGATACCCCTGTAAGGGTTCCGCAAGAATTTAGAAAAAAATACGAATCACCTCTCTGTGCAAAACTACGCCTCTCAACGATTTTAGGTGCAGAATCCGTGGTGAATATCCAATGCTTACCAAAATGGCTCTGAATATTCTGAGTACTGCGACTTTGCAGAACACTTCATTATTTACAAAAAGTGTTGCGACAGCATATGTCCAACTATTATAGTTATGCCGCCGGAATAAGTGTTATTTTATTTCAAAAACTTAATTCAATTGCCGCCACTAGAAAAGGCTCTTTGTGTATCTTGGTATTCATCCTTATCAAAATGAATTACTTCATATTCAAGACTGCTTCAATACCTTTATATAACTTTTTGAATGATTTAATTCAGACATTTCATTCGAAAGATATCACTCGTTTAAAAATGTAAGACAAATGACAAAAATGCACATCTTCGTGACGCGTTTCGTTATTACTGCGTTTCGTCCGTAAAAATTTTACCCTCATGCACCTAAACAAGTTTCACTTCAAAAACAGTTTCATACCTCCCATAAGTTGAATTCTTTTTTCTTTAATTTTTCTTTTTTTTCTTTTTCAATATCTTCTATTATTATACTTGTTATGCAAGTAAGTATTACTTGTTATGTAATAAGTAACTGTTACATGGTAGGTACTTTTATTATGCTTATTAATAAATAATATATTTTTAAAGCTATTGTATTATTGTAGGGTTCCATCAATTATATCGCTTTCCAAAAGGGATCCGTCACCAAAAAAGATTGAGAAACGCTGTGCTACATAATGTATTACAGTTTCAATGTCTGTGTTTTTTTTATATTTCTGTAATATATATCTACTTAAATTTGCGTAATTATTTAATTACATTTAATTTATCAATTACTTCATATCTAATTAAATCCTATCAATAAATATTCCTAAAAATAAACTAAATTATAAACAGATTAATTAATATAAAGAATGTAGCAAATCGCTGCCAGAGGGAAGCGTGCCCAGAAGGCTGGCTGCATTGCCACGCTGTATGGCAATGCTGATTCGTTGCGCGAAATACGAACCAGCCTTCTGATCATGGGTGGTATCAAAGAGTTTCTTACAAATTTCTTTGAAGAAACCCTTTGCCGATGGACCCCACGGACCTAAAGTTTCAACTCCAAACGGCACAAATATGTAACCTCTTCCTAGGGTTCCATATTTGCGTCGTTTGAGGTCTTCAGCTGTTGAAGCAGCGTTGCCAGCCCCTAACTTAGTCACTGGAAGATGAGATGCCGCCATTTCTGTAATTAAATAATTGTATAATGTGATTTTTTATTGCATAAGCTTAACAGACAGGCAGACGGCCTCCCTAATGGAAAGCGGGTACCATCGCCTACGAACATATGCAATCCCAAAGGTGCTACAAATGCGCTGCTGCTCTCTTGGCCACGAATGCCAGAACACAGTTCAAGGTTCTTATAGCGGTATACTCTAAACCAGGGGTGGTAGCCATCCAGACGGGCAAATTCCCTACCACCTAGCTGTGGGTAGTTTTGTCGCCTCTGACGACAGGCCGCCCTGCCGCACGAAATTGTATTCTGTCTGGCGTTCGTGAATTGATAACACACTTGCCTAAAGCGCTACAGGTCAGTCTTTTGGTCATGCGAGACTTCTATCAATCGAGATGATAGATCTCAATACAACCTATACTACAGCTTCGGGACCTCATGGCCCTAGAGTCGAGACTCCAGTCGAGACACCAAACACCATAAACATGTATCCATTGCCAATAGGTGCATATTTACAGCCTTTCGGATCCTCCTGCCATGCACTGCTGCACGTTTTTTTTATATTCATTCGTTTTGCCAAGGCGGCGGCGCAAGGTCGCTGGCTGGAGCTGGATGTCAAAGCCGGGAGACTAGAACATGTGCCGCAAACTTTTGAAGGCCTACTACGTCCAGCAGTGGACAGGGACTGGCTGAAGAAGGTTTATTTTAATGGCCTCCGTAGTTGAGTGGGCTACACCTTTACCGGTCTACCTCAATGCAACGCAAAGTCACAGAGTTCGATTCTACTACTTCGTGGACTCGTTCGGTTTACTATGGTCTCGCGGTCTGGGATCGGCCCCAGAGTTATTAGTTCGTTGTATATCACCCAAAACACAAGCGTAACTTGCTTAATTGGGGATATGAAATGAGTGTGTTTGTTGGAATCTGCAACATTTTTGGTTATTAATTTCATGTTGCATATTATGAAACTGGCCACCAAATATACTAAATGTTTGAATTGAGAACATAAGTGGTTTTTTTTTTCGTAATATAATGACAACTTTATTAATGATAGAGGGATTTTTTTAAAGTAACGTTAATGTTAATTTAAGTAACGTATTTATTGTTGTTTTTTAATAAAAAAATATTTCTTTTACGCATTAAAGTATTATGATTAAGTATTAAACATATTACATAAGTAGAATTATTTTTATTCATGATTTTTATATTTTATTAACAAAGTTGCGTCGTTTTAGTCTTACGCCAAAAGGAAGGTTTGCTGAAAATCAGCGTTGTGTCGGATATAATTCCGGCACAGCAATATGCTGAGTGCAAAACTTGTTTGCTGAAAATGTGGCGTACAAATTTTCAAAATATGCTCTGTGTATAACAATATATAAGGAATGTAATTTTCTTTATTTTCTTTAGCGAAAAAAATATATAGATAAAAAATCTATGCTCTAAATTTAAACATTTTTCGCCTTACTTATAATAATCTCGTTAAGTAAGGAATAGCTATCTCTTAAATAAGAGACTTTTAAGCCCCTAATCAATGGCTGTTTCAAATTAAACTTGCCATCTTGCCTCTTAACAGTTACTTAAACTACCTCTCGATGTTGGTTAGTTTTGACAGTTAGTTATGAGTTACTTTACCACCACCTCTTACCCTTAAGAAGAGTTTATGGGTAGGATTTTCGTCAATCAGTTGCTGAGCAGTTTCTTAAAATTTAACAAACTATTATAAGTAAGGCCATTAATATTTAGTGGCCAGTTACATGCCACACGAAATTAACAAAAAAAATTTGTTGGAAATTCCACAAATCCAATTCCAAATCTATCGATTTCTAAAATTGCGACTTACAGTTTCTGTATATGTTTTCGAAATAATATTTTCTTTCTTTATTTTTTTCTTATTTGTACTTGCACGGATTGACAACGATCTGTTTGTCTATCAATTTATTATTTCTTTATTCTTCTTTTACGAGATAATTTACCAAGATGTTTTTAAAGCTATTCAAATCCACTTTGCAATTACAAAAAGGAAAAAATTGTGTTCCTTTCTAAGAGATGAGTGTAAACACCTATTTTGCATGAAAATGTAAGATAAAACATTGGAGAAACACACGCGTTACGTACGTTAAGCGTATTTGCATATAAGGCGGAGCAGTGACGACAGGGCGGTTAATACGTTTTATTTTAATGATATTGTTCTTTATGGCCATGATTACTAGGGCAGATTATTCTAGAACTCTTACATTGTAATTTATAATGTTCATACTAGAATAGACCGCGTTTCTCAGAATCGTCGTAAGTGGAGTGCCGTCGCCTGTAGTTACCCCCCAAGGGAAACAGTTGTGATAATTTATATACTTAGTCCAGCCATATTTTGTAAACTGAGTGACGCAAAGAAAAACCAAAAGAGAAAAAAACAAATGAAATACGGTTTCCAAAACACAAAAGCATAAGTAAATAGCTGTATAAATTTGAAATTAGAATTCCTAACCAAAGAGGAGATATTTGAGATCAAAGTACGACAGAACGCCAACTTCATATGTAAGGACCTAATATATAGATTATGCATGTATATTATTTTATTTTTATTATATATATCGAATATATATAATGAAGTAAAGCTTTAGCACAAATATGTGCGATTTGAAACAGCGTCGTGTTTTAAATTTAGAACGACAACCCATGTAGGACAAATTTGTGCTTGAATTTGAAACGAAACGATTTATTGCTGTTGTCTCAATCTGTTTATGTAGGATTTGTATGAAAGAAAAAATCTCTTTATTTTGATATATTTCACCTAAATCTGATACCAGGTCTCTATGAGACTTTTGGATTCAAATTTGGCGTGTGTACTGCAATAACTAACTTTTGTAATAGTTCTCAAAGTTTAAAAAGATAATAATAACAGTTCATACTTATCAAACTGCTATAAATCTTGGTAATTGAAACAGTATGCATAAAAGGTCAGAAAACTGCCGGAGTTATGCTTCCCGGCTAAGATTCGGACCCACGCCGTTTGATTTGACTTAGCTACCACGGCTTATAAAAATATTTTGAATTGAAAAAATAGAAATTTAAAAAACGACTATCAGTGGTCTACGAGTTTCGCTTAGAATTTATTGTGTGAATCTGAATTTATCGAATGCATAAAATATCTATATACAACGTGTTTCATTTCAAATGACAATAAATCATAATTTTAGCAGTCTTACTCCATACAAAGTTTTTGGTACTATCAAATCAACCGTAATGTCAAAATAAAAAAAGCAATTTCCGAACAAATTAATTACGATAAAAAGACAATAAAAACAGAACATCTTGTAAATATTGGTTCACTGACCTTGGTAAGAATGAACATCTTCCGCGTTTAATGATGAAGAGACGAGCTAGCAACATGATACATTTGGTCACTAACCTACCGATTTAGTCACAATAACAGATACATGTTGTTGTAAAATTCTGAAATGCAAAATGAGGTCCTGTGGCTAAACCAAAGAAGCTACCTTGATTCTTTTTTGTATTTGGGTAGAGTACGTCATGATGAAAACGTGGTCTGATTTATTGTCGTAAGGTCTGAAACACGCTGTATAAAAGAACAGTTTAGTTACACTATTTATAACTCAAGTACGGGTGTACCGATTTGGCTGAAAATTGGTGGGGAGGTAGCTTAGAACTAGGAGACGGACATGGATACTTTTTCTCCCGTCTGAACCGATACGTGGCGCTGAGATCGGGTTCCAGAATCCTCCTAATCACCTGAACTGATTTTGCTGATTCTGTTTTTGTGTGTTTGAGTGGGTCCGGATGGTTTAAATCCACAATTGGAACCAATAGGCGGCGCTGGGATCGGGTCCTACATTTTTATTTTTTCAGAGCAGGACAACGTCTGTCGGGGCCGCTAGTAGTAATTAAAATTCAAAACTGTTCGTTCAGAGATGTTCCATCCGTTCTGGTAGTATAACAATTTCAATAACGGGGATGACTATATGATACTTCATATCCTGAAAATGATCATTCTAAATCAAATTCAAAATGATCAAAAATTTCTCAAAATTTGAGAATTTTTTTGAAGTTTTACATGTGCGTAGTTAAATAAATCGATTATCAGAACGTAGAGTGGGTTTGTACTTTCGATAACAGGCATGAAGTTTTTTCCCAGTATACGCAAGCGAAGTTGCGTGAATACGTTTATTATAAAAAAAATGCCTCTCGTCTACGTCTGCGTCCGCCAGTGTTTGAGATAACGCTGAAAACAATGGAATAATTGAATTAGAAAGCCAGTGTCCAGAACAGCAGTTCATTGTTAGTTAATTAGTATGCATCCAAACGTTGTTGAGATTTTAACTAGTATTAACCAGCGATTTTGTGCACTCGTTTGAATAAGTATGATAATTAAATTAAGTTTTAACGGCTTAACCTTGCAGGAACGGAGAAAGAATACAATTTCTTGCGGCCGGGCCGGTCTGTCGTAATAGGCGACGGCACATCCCAGAGGCTCGTGGTAGGATATTAGCCCGCCTGGATGGCTACCATCCCTGGTCTAAAGTATGCTGCCATAACAACGTTTGAGTTGTATTTCAGCATTAGTGGCCAGCTTGTAGTTTCCCTCGAGAGCGACAGCACATTGGTTGTAGCTTTTAACATTACAAATGTCCAGGGCTTTTAGTGTGGGGGCACGTGGGGGCACCCACTGCCCTTAAAATAATTTTTCGAAAATATCGAAATATTGCCACAATAAGTAGAGAATTTGAAAAAAGAAAAAAAAATCAATTTTGGTAACCTTGATAAAAAGAATATGTTGCTCAAAATTATTCAAATCAAAAATCTAATATATCTTTCCCGAACAGTTACCGCGTCGCCTCAAACGAAACACGCGGTGTTCTTTAAGAGCTAAGTGAGCTGAGTTAGATTTGTAAAATATTATACTAATACTTAAATAAAGCTGAATAGTTTGTTTGTTTGAACGCTAAATCTTAGGAACTTCTGGTCTGATTTGAAAAATACTTTCAGTGTTAGACAGCTTATTTATCGAGGAAGGCTATAAGCTATATATCTTTACGCTAAGGCCAATAGGAGCGGAGCACCAATGAAGCATGTTTCAAAATCGGGGTTTATTTTCACTAACTCTTTTTTTCAACTATTCCACGCATACGAAATCGCGGGCAGAAGCTAGTGTTTTATAATAACAGCAAAAGCCTTACAATTAATTTAATGAAGTGTTATAATTCTAATATATTATTTTATTCTATTTTACCTATATTCCCAGTAGTATACCGAGCCTAAGTCAGCCTCTTCTATCATATCGATCCGTTGTCCGAAGGAGGTACCAGTGCTCACCTGAGTCTATTATGAGTTTAAATGAATCTTTGTGGAAGGTCATAGCCTCAGGACCCGATATAAATAATCCGTTTTATATGTCGAGAACAAAAGGATCAGCCCTATGATCATCCCGCAATGTACAAAAGTACCGACCTTTGCCAGATATAGCAAGAAAAGGAGATCTGCTTAACTGGGTCACGCAATAATGCGTGACGTGCCTTTATCGAGTTTTTTGCATTCCTGAATCCTTAATACGCAAAGAAATTCGTATACTTTTAACAGAATTCTACTCGATTTTTTTGCTTCGAAACTGCTAACTAAACTAGCTAAAACTAAAGAGTTTTATTTATACTAATATAATTTGTTTTTGTCTCTTACACACTAAAAAAAACTGTAGAAGTAATTTTGATACAAATGTATATAAATAAAAAGTAATACTACTACGCGCATTACTTGAAAACGATTTTACCGATTTTGATATATTTGTGTATTTGACTTTGTCCCCGAATGATTTAGATTTATAATTAAAACTGGTAGGTGGCGCTGGGATCGGGTTCTAGATTTTTTTACAGGGCAGGACAACGTCTTTCGGGACCTGTAGTAAATAATAAATTAAAAACTTAAAGAACAATTAAATATTCATATAAAATAACAATTAAAAACATTGGATACATGCTTGACAATCCATGAACAATGAAAGCATTTAATCGAAGACAACCCCATGTCTGTAAAACTACTAAACAGATTTTGTTGAAACTAATTTTTGTCGAAAGTATTATTAAGCTCTACTACTACCTTTATTATATTGAAATAGGGACTGAAAATTTGTATTGGCAGTCTATATTTTTTTAAGTTACAGGGATTTACAAATTCATAGTGTAAAGAGTAGAAAAAAAAATTTCAGCATTTACACTCTGAATAAAAAATAATGCGGTCTAAGTATTGTCACAAGTGTTAGGTTAGTTATGACGCAATAGTTAAAGCTTAGTACAAAATACTTAAACCAATGTTACCTTGATCCTGTCGTGGTTACAAGGTAATTCTTGAGTGCAGTTTAAAATTTAAACCGTTTTGAGATTAGATAGCGGCGTACGGATATTGCTGTTGTAAATTGCCCCTCTCTCCCCCGTCCGCACCTCCCGCTTGTAGAGTACAAGGTGTAACTCCCACTTCGCAAAGTGCTTGCTCACCCCACAGCACCTTCTAAGCGATTGTTTTATGAGATATAAAGAAAAATGCCTTTTAAATATTAAAACGGAAATTATACCCCTAGTCAGGGAACTAGGCAAAATATAAGTACAATTTCCATCTAATCTAGTCTAGATAAACATTTTTAGTCGTTATGATATATTAAGAAACATTATTTATGTAAATAAAATCGTAGAACGCTTCCCAAAACAGGAGAAGACAGAATTAAACGGCACCTACATATTGAACCCGTGCAAGGTCGCCGGTAGGCGCTGGATGAGGAAATCGAAGGACATGGATGAGTGGCGCCGTCTTGGGGAGGACTACGTCCAGCAGTGGACTGCGAATGACGACAATAATCTGCAGATTAATAATCGGCAGACAAACACACACATTGTATATCCCCAAGCTAAGTAAGTTACACTTGTGTTATAGGTAATAACACAATGGACCACTCTGGGGCCGACCACAGACACCGAGGCCTCAGTAAATAACAGAAAGCTCTTTTCCAAAATTTACCATGCCAGGAATCGAATCTGAAGTCTCTGCGTTCCAGCGAGTTCCACCAGTTTAGACTTAGCCCGCTCAACAACAGAGGCTGTCGCATTCACACGTTCTTTATGTTCTAAGTAAATTCAATTTTAAATGAAAACAACTATGAAATTCCAAAAAGACAACCCTTATTAAACGGAAAGTGGCCAGATTACGTCCTATCCAGCACACAATTGGACAATATTATCAGAGGTAGCCCGCAAGGATAAATGCTATCGTTTTCCCATTTATATGATAATCAGTTACGACCGAAACCAGGCGAGGATGCTCGTCTTCCGGGTATTAAGTGGACTGCCCGACCAAATAGTACTTACTGCTTTGGACTTTAAGAAACAATTTTATTTCAGAACGGAGGTGCCATTGCACAGAACACGATGTTCCTAATTTTAGCCGGTTTTCAATATAATAAAACTACTTTTTTACGGTATTTAGGATTTTAATTGACTGGACTGTTACTAATAATTCCATCTGTTCGAAAACAGATGAACTAATATCGATAGCGTGTAAACAGAATGTTGCTTTGTTAAAAATACGCCCATTTTTTTTGGTTAAGCACAAATAAATAATCAGTAATTAATAAATTATTACTAGGTAGAAACCTTTGCGAGCCCTCCTAAAGCACTGTTTTCTGCTATTAAAGTATTATAAAATGAGAAATTCACATTCTCTCTGTGATATTGAATCTCAAACAAATATCTATAAGATATCTAAAATATTTCTCGTACTTTTTGTTCAACGCTAGAACACGGATCCAAAAACCAATGGGGTAATAAGCACCACTGACTTCGAAATCCATCTCTAATGGGGCAGCTAGACAGTGCATAGCAGTGCACGGCACTAATGAGTTCTTAGGTACATGCACACCAAAGGTCAAGCACGGCTTGTATGTAAGTTCAATAAAATATTGAAGAAAGGGATGTGAAACCACCGCCACACACCACCACCAGCAATAGAGGCGAAAACGAAAGCCAGCAGCACTTATAAAACAACCCACATCACTATAAATGTGAGGATTCAACACTTTAATATATTTTAGTTATAGAAATATCTATCATACAGCCATATAGATATATTTGTTCATAAGAGTAAAATTTCAGAATTAATATTGTGTCTTTTTGAGAGTAGGTCCAAATTAACCTTCATTATTACTAAAACGTCCGTCTAAAATCTCAAGAATTATTTGTTACCATTTTACTATTTGATTTACAAAAAATATTTCTGTAAGACGATTTTCCTCAACTTCCTACGAAATATTAGTCTGTTTTTGTGTTTTGATTTACAATTCCGTCGTATCCGTTTCCATCCTTGTCTTTTATGTTTCTTTTTATTTATTTCGGTACACAGAATATATATTTTTTTCTATACCAAATAAGATAGATATTGAAACGTGTTATTTGATGATATCTAATGGTATAGTTATTTAGTAGCATAGTTGTTCTAGTCATGTTTCTTTTTAAAGCTAATAATTAATTTTGTTATGTAGGTACCCTCTTATTTCTAAACAATACAAACGGATGTTTCCATAATTGATTAATAATGTTTATTTGTATTTATTCTGTGATTAACGCCTGTTTTGTATAGAGTAAGTAGTTCTCTATAATTTAACCTAATTTTATGTAATAATATTTATCTTCAATATGAGATAATTGTGTAAAGACTGTAATTCTTCATTCATAAACCTTTAATTAAAATAGTTTATCAATGACTTCAATCCGCTATCGGTTGTGCCAAATTGTAAGTTTATTGTACTGTAAAATTATTGGAACGTTGACGAGGTGTTCTAAATATGCTTGTCGAATGAGAAGAATCAGTGGATGATATATATGTAAGCCGTAACGTTCTCTGATTAAAACTATTGTGACCAGTTGCTGTTCTTTTATTACCATAAACTCTTCTGAGCTATTGCTAGTAATATATTATACTACCTTATTCGCCTTGCTTCTATCTTATTCTATCTTACTACCCAATGGTACTTATTATCCACCTTACCGTTGTTGTTATATTTATATGGAGTGTATGTCACATTGTTACTAGTAGTAACAAACAAATGAAAGGATAGTAACACATTGGAAGCGATTATAAGAGGCGTCCAAAGATCTGGCTTCAAGCGCAACTTACTTATTATTATCCAGTGTAAGACAAATGATCGTGCCTCTACATATGTCTGGAATCAATTTAGTGTTAGTGAATACTAGCCAAAGGTTTCATGCCTTATCTAAGATGCGACATTGTTAATGATGTTAAACATTGACACATAACAATAATAATTTAATAAAAATAATAAGTAAGAAAGTATTATCTAGACACAATCAATTACACTAACGAAGCAGGTACAACAACAAAGGCAATGCAAAGACAAATTGACAAACAGACGTGCGGACATAACAAAACGGGTTCCACCCGGGTTCCAATCTTGCTAAAATTGTTATAGAACCCTAAATAAGCAGAAGAAACACAGACCCTGGATTCCAGTCATAAATCTTCGGAATGCCGGAATATTGTACTAGGCGAGCATAACTCTGCAGGAAGCTCGACAAGTGATTCATAAGTAATGTACTGGAGGGATGTTGATACGACGTAAGAATGCCAGTCATGCGGTCCTACAGGCATGTGTGAATACCGGACCTCTATTCTGTTACCGAGACTAGACGTCGTTGAGTATTTTTAGGGAATAATAGTAGATTTATGGTCTGATCAAGCCAGACTTTTTTTAATGCGAGGGAAATGGTGTTTACGCAATATACTGGGTCCTTTGCTAGGGGTTATAGACCGATGTCGCATATGAAGGTATTACCTTGGTAATCCGTCCATACTTGACCAGCATGTGTGGTGACTCAAACTCATTGGACGGCCAATGACTAATACCCACTAAAACCACCCTCCTCCCATTTGTCCCGCGCTTTTGAGTAGGAAAGGCCTGAGACTTAGAATGCATTTACGCCCAGTCCAAAATGATCAAGCCAGTGTGTGTGTGACTTAACCCTGCTATTGTGTACATTGATTTAAGTTAGTACAGCATTTCCCTTCAGCACCGGCACAAACGCTACTGACCTCATCTAAATAACGAAATCAGCAATTGGTCAGTCGCTGACACTTTCTTGCAGAGTAGCAACATAGTAGAACCAGTTTTATTCATACCGTCTATACATTATCTTACCCGATTTCGTGTCATTTTAGACACCTCTTCTTCTAACATTTCCGTCGAATCTTCCATCAACAGATAAGAAACTTTTCTCAACAAATAATTCAATAGCAGGAAGTTCTGCCGTCTTCAAGAATTCATTTTTCCCTTGTGACTTCAATAACTGCGTACACCGTAAATAAATAACCAAGAGTAGTGACTGCGTGTAAACAATGTGAGTTAGTTCTCCGCGCCAACAATAAATAAGTCTATGAGGTGTATGGGCTCATTTTTTTGCGTATGCACACTACCACTTGTAAGAAGTTACCACTTGCAGTTGGTTTTTGCTGGGTTTATGTCTTAATAGTTCTCATGATCGGTTGTACACGTTGAACAAACCCAACCACTCCACCAGATTCGATAAACTATAAAACCTCGCGAAATAGAATCCCTTCATACCTTGAATGATGCGTGAAGCTGTTGAAATCAAAAAATCGGATCCCAAACAGGTGGTAGGTACTTGCCAACCATCTTCTCTATTGAAATTCGGGTGTTTTCTGATTTCAATAGCCTCACGCATCATTCTAGGCACTAAACGATTCTCTTTCGCGAGGATTTGTGGGTTATCGAATCTGATGTAATTTCATTACAGTTCCATTTCTTACCAAAACGACTACAGAACCCAAAAAATAAGATAAAAAACGTTAATTAAATAAAAAGGAAAAAACCATTTTCATTTCAAATTTCATAACAAAGAAACACTTAAAATTGTTAGCAATAACTTTGGGAGACGGCCGCAATAAGGGACTATCTTAAACAGAAACTCGACCGAGTTCCCGCTAGCTGCGTGCATACTTCGGAATAACTTGAATTAAAACTTCAACCTTATTAAAACTACATTGATGAAGTGGAATGTGGGGAATATTTTATAAGTCTTTTTAGAAGGAGTTTCTTTGGCGGATTTACTCGTTATGGTTATTTAGACATGGAAAATACTAAGGTATAACAATCGTACAGCAAAAAACGTTAAAGCTGATTTACATTCTTGCATCTACTTACTTGGAGGCCGGGTTCAAAATGAAATGAATCCAGAAATATTGAACTCAGTCGGACTAGTCATTCAAAATAGAATTAGTTTTTCAAAAAGGGTGTCATAAAATTTCTTCTAGGCCGGCAGCGCGTTGGAGTCAGTCTGGTGTTGCAAACGTCCATAGGCGACGGTAACCGCTTTCCACCAGGTGGGCCGTCAGACTGTCTGCTGTACTCTAGCTATAAAAATTAATAAAAAAAGTTAGGTAGGGCTGTTGACTTCAAATCAATCTACACGATGCCAGTAAAATCAGCACTGGCTTCCTTCCAATTTGAAGTCAGCTGGATGAATGGAAATCAGCTTTTACTCGTAATATTGCAGCGAATGAGAACTTACCATCCGTCAATTCATTTAAAATCCGGTTCAGGAGTGGTTAGTCGAGCACACCTTTTATAGTTACCTTGACCTAATGTTATTTGTGACCATCATCATAATATAGAAACTGATCTTTAACATTATTATCAATTACAGATGTCTGATACCACCAGTCTGTTCTTATTGATTATTGAAAATCTCATTTAAAATATTCAATCAATGTCTTTCATATTAATGTGGGATTGTGAATATTTCAGAACTTAAAAGTGGTTATTTCGAATAGAGTAGTCGGGTGTTTCCGAACGATATTTACGATATGTGAGTGAAAAAGCTTGATGATGAATGAAAGAAAAGATTTCAAAAGATAAGCAATAGACTATGACGGAATGAAATGACACGAAAAGAGACGAATGACGATCGAATTGGAGCGTGGGTTGAGAGCTGGGCTAGAAGAAGGGCGATGGTATGATTCACCGAGTACATTTATTGTAAGATTTATAAGTAAAATGTTTTATTTGAAGTTGTTGTAAGATGCTTTTAAAAGATGTAACAAGAAGATTAAATATTTTTTAAATTGAACTTGAAACAGCTCTACTAATTTCACCACCACATTAATATAATTATGTTAAATCCAGAAACCCACCTTCATGGAGAGTTCGAGACCTGTCAAAACAATTCTCACGGGACCAAGAGGCTGGCTTGTATTTGGGGTAGCGTGGCCATCCGGGGTGGTCCAAGTTGTAACTTATTTTAAACTTATTGTACACTTATTTTAATTCTAAGTTGTTTTATTAATATCATTCTTGTTCTTATTAATTGAAAATACATAGCAAAATAATCTTATCTAAATAAACTAACTTTTTAAAGACTATATAGCATATTGCTACTAGAGGGAAGCGTGACTAGAGGCTGGCTGCATTGTCATACTGGATAGCAGCAATTCGGATTCGCTATGCGAAGTATATACCAGCCTTCTGGTCATGGATGGCATTAAAGATATTTCTACAAATCTCTCTACAGAAAGAAAATCTTTACGAACCCCCGGACCTAATATCTCAATCCCAAAGGGCACAAATATGTATCCTCTTAGTAAAGATCCATATTTGCCACATTTCATTAATTAATGCATATTTTTTAATCTTTAATTGTCCATAAACTGAAAGTCCTGCTAGCACCAATTTTTCAATTTCGTAAATGTCCTGTCACAAAGAATTATTCAATTTGAAGTCCGCTTGTTGTGAAGTACCTAGCAAAATCGGTTATCATAGCTTCGCGATGGGACGCAGCCAAATGTTAATCATAATTAAAACTAAACAAACAAGAGTACAACCCGAAAACAAGAAGAAAGAGAGAAATTTATTTGAAGACTTTATTAGAAGAAAAAAAATGACGTGAATTCTTTTTCCCGGAAAAGGATACAAATTACGATTAATTAGCACTTCTGGTACCTATTTTAAGTGTCCATAGACTATGTGTGTAACTGCATTCCATGAGGTTATAATAATAATAAATAACTAATTATGCATGTTATTTAACAATTCAATGAAACAATCAACAATTATAACACATGAAAAAATCAGTCTTATTATTTTACTTATTGTAGGAAGAAAGAGAATGTAACAGAATATAGGTAAATTTAATTCACAGCTTTATGCGTCAATTGGTGGTACAAGGGTGCACGAAGTTCCATATATTCATCATCAAATAGGCTACTTATGTACTTAGATTAGAATTTTTCAAATAGTACTTATATGAGCATTAAGCTCGTCAAGTTCTACCTAGAACCCATTCTAATATAGGTAATTAAAATTTATTAGTAAATCTGATTTTACTTTTGCTTCCAAAGCAATTGCACCAAATATAGTATCTAGAATCAGGTCAAACACGACAGTACATCTTGGCTATAATTATGTTACTGTAAAATTATTTTGTAATTCTTCATTTGACATTAGAGCTTATCTTTCAGTGACAAGCAGAAATATCGAACAATATCTTATGAAGATCAATGGAGGCTATGCATTTTACATTATTCTTTAAAATTTAATTATTAAAATGTAGATCCTAACATTCTATACTCGTTTCATTTATGTTTAGTAATATGAAGTTATGATAAGATCGTTCCCAAATTAACTGAAATACGACGAAGATTTTGTGTTTCTAGATTGTAGTTGATTGATCGCTCAGCTTATATAAATATCTTTTTTAAATACAACAAAGAAACTCATAGAAATAATAATAAAAATTAAATAATCATCATTCGCAAATCACAAATTAGTAAATGGGCCCTAAGCTTTATCTCTTCGTCTTCTTTTCTTTTTGTGGCCTTCTAGTTTCAAAACCATATGTCAAAGTGTAACTTTTTATAAATATACATTTATCATAAAACGTTCCCGGAAAGTACGAAGAAAATCAATAGATTCGAGAACAGCATCACTCTTCAAACCATTTAAACATCCAATAAGTAGTTTAAAAGGATGAAGGTTTGTTGACAGCGAACGGGCTGCAACGTTATCAGACAGCACGATATCGCCAACACGCCGACTCGGCACCCCCTCCCCTTCCCTACCACGCCCACAGATTCTCGGGATGCTGCGTCATGATTTATATTCTACTCCTAAGAGGTTCCTCACAATGTAGTCTTCAAAAAGAATTACATAAGAGACTTACCCGCGTGATCGTGGTACCAGTTTGGGCGCCATTTAGAGCATTGTGGGAGCGCGTTTGTTTATATCAGCGCGAATGTACGGACGCAGCAACGGACGGCGCGCGACTGCCGTGCTTCCACGGGCGCGTGCGTGGAGTTTCCTCCACGCATGTGCATAACTACCCTCTATTTGTTTTGCTCTACTCGGTATTGGGCTTTCGTTATAAGCCGCAGAAAACAAGATTATTCTCTCTCTATATAGACACGCCACGCGCTGTGCAGCATCACAATGAACGGCGTTGAAGTCTGCTGAGATATTGTCGGTGCTTATTCGCGTCACTCGACATGAATTACATTAAACATTGTTGCGGTTACAATGCTCAGTTCATGAACGAGATTACATAGGCCTTACACTTCATAATGTTTTACAAAATATTGTGGGACGTTTTATTTTATGTTAAAGCTTAAAATGTAATTAGGATAATGTAGATGTAATTATACCTGTCCCATTTACTGAACATGTCTAAATCATCCGGTTCGGGCGGAAACAGCTGAATTAGGTACTACTCAAGCAGCGCAAATATGCAACCCTCAGTGAGAATAATAATTTTTGTGCCGTTTGCAGTTGAAACACCTGAACAGTGGCGTGGACGACCGAACATGACTACAAAGCTCACTTCCAGTGAGACTTGGGGGCCTCCTCGGCGTCCGCAACATTTTATGTAGCAATGCTGCCAGGCTTCTGTGGCACACTTCCCTCTGGCAGCGACTTGTTACAACAACTTTTTATACATATTTTCTTTCTTACTTACATACTTTCAAGTGTTTAATTTATAATTTAGTTTTATTTTCTAAAACTAGTATTAAAATAAGTTACGTTTGTATTTACGTATATCAATCAACTTTTAATTTAATAGTACATCATTTAATTGGTTTTATAACGTTTAATTTTAATATTCAACATAATTTTTAATACAAAATTATACAATTTTACACGCTATATATATATACCTATTCTAAAAATATATGTACAGCTTAATTTATAAAAGATAAAAACTACAAATAATAAATAGGTCCCAAATCACCGTCAGCTGGGAACGTTCCCAAAACGCTGGCCGCGTTACCGCGTTGTATAGCAACGCTTATGCGTTGCCCAAAATATAAACCAGCGTTTTGGTTTCGTGAGACATCTATCAACCGTTTTGATAGGTCTCGATAAAGGCGGGGGCTTCTGGACCCCATGGCCCGAGAGTTTCGACACCAAAAGCCGTAAAGATGTATCCACTACCAATGGATGCATATTTGCGGCGTTTTAGGTCCTCTTGTCGGGCGGCAGCTGCACCAGCTACCACAGCCGTATCGGGAAGATGGGACGCTGCCAAAGTTGCGTCCCAAACTATTGGTCGTCCCATCTTCCATGGCACCAAAGACATCCCGTCCGGTCTCCTGCCATCGTCGCGACACAGTCCATTTGGCTCTAAAATGGCTGGGGTCCCGGCGGTGACAAGAGCTCGGCGGATAATGTCATTTAGTGCAGCATGGCGTGGTATTCTGCCGGCGCTTCTGAAGCACGACAAGCCATGGTGACCTAAACCACCGACTTTATCTCCGCATTGACAGTGATGAGGGACTACAGCCGGTGTCCCCAGTCGAATAGAGGCAGCAATCCTAAATGTAGTGTCATCTAGGAATGTGCCTAAATTTGATGAGGGCAGCGCCTGAAGCCACAAGCCTGACTCCCATGTTGAGACTGCTAAGAGACGGGCTCGCTCAGTTTCGTTGATACTAGAGGATAAGAGATTTTCATACACCAACTTGCTGAGCGGCCCGTCCCAAAGCTTTTGTGATTTGGGCTCTACTGGATAATTTTGACTCGGGCATGCTAGTGACCATGCGTTTCTGGCCTCAGCCAAGTATGGGACCTCAAAGTCACTTAGTGACGGATTTATCAGTTTGCCAATGAGGTCCACAGTACTATAAACTGAGGACAGAAAAGCAGGTAAAGCTACGTCTGAGATTTTGCGTATTCCCAAGCCGCCTAGCCTAATTGGCAGAGTAGCTTGTGTCCACGTGCGGTCTTCAAAATCGAATGGTAAATTTAAGATGGAAGTGAGCGATTGTCTAATGGTAGAATCCAAAACATTTAGGATATTCGGGTGCCTCCACAGGGGAGAGCATCGTAGGACGTACGTAAAATTTGGAACAAATAGGCAATGTCGAATAATAAACGTTTTATACATAAGTTTTACAACTAAGTTGTATTCTCTTATTACTTTATAAAGTCAATGTAATAAATATATATTTTCTAAAATAAAAATAAATTAGATGTTATTTTTTGTAGAATGTTCAATTATTTGGGTTGGGTTTACATATATGTCCCCGGATAATTTCCTGGGTGATTTTAATGGTTAATGTGTTTAGGAATATATTTAAGACTTATTTATAACAACTGAAATTGGTTTTGAGTGGAAAAATACATATTCAATTCATTATCGAAGTTTGAAATTCACGACAATGATCTGGTAATTTTGTCGCCGAGACGTTTTTTTACGTTTTTTGACTTGATTTATCGAAATAGGAGACTGTATGTATCCGAAAATTTAAATATGTGGAGTTTTAAACAGTCGGTTAGGCTAGGTTTTATGTAGACCAAAGCGCCAGAACCGGCTGTAACCATTCACTATTTATCTTGTATATTAGTGAAAAACAGAAGTGAGGTTAGATTGACAAAAACATTAATAACTCAGGAACTACACATTTCCGACACATAGGAGTTGCAGAAGGGGTGAGTTTTCCTCCTCCCACCCCCATCCTCCGCTCATTACTTATGATTCCGGGGACATGTATGTAAACCACGCCCAATTATTTTATTGCAGTTAATAATTGTTTAATGGTTGACAATTCTATCTATTACCTCACAACTTCAGCTGCTACGTATGTAGTAAGTAAGTACTATAACTACGTGACCTTTGTCAAACATAACAACTATGCATGTTCTTCGTGCATTCTACTACGAATTGTGGAATATAGCCGTAGGAGGTAGGTGCACCCGAACATCTTATGAGAATGGCGAGTATAATAATGTAACGTGCGAGCTGAGGAACGCACTTAGCATTAGAACAAAACACCAGGTTTTAACTAAAAGCCTTTATTGACTTACACAGCCACACGTTATACCTCTCCGCAGGGTAGTCCTATGATGCACTGTCCCGACGATAAGATGTCTCACTCATAATACCGTCGCCGATATTGCGTAGACCACCTCCTGAGAAAGGGATAGACAGTAAATAAAAGAATAACGAAAAGGAGATCGAAATTATGGGTTCCAGAAGATTTTTCCGGGTATATAAGTAGCATAACGCGCGTCTACGATGATAGAGCCCTAGAATCATTACTTGATTACAGCTTAAGAGCTGAGGGCCGCCTCGACCGGTACTGATGGTCCACTTCCTTCTCTCGATATTCTATTCCTCTATCACATCCCCTCTTCCTCTATCCCTTTTGTTCTGTTCCATCCCCCCTATCTAAACCTAAAAGCTGGTAACGCGTTGCTTTTGCTCCTGGTGTTGCAAACGTCTATAGGTAACGGTAACAATTTTTCATTAGATGTGCCGTCTGCACGTTTGCCAGCATCGTAATAAAGAATATATTTGTCAAGATCCCAAAAAACCTAGCAAGACTACTCGTTTGTGCATTGAAAATAAATTCAACATACCTACAATACACATTTTATATGGCGGTCATTCCTCACAGAGGTATACCTTTTTTTGCGGATTTTTATAGCTAGAGTCCAGCAGACTGGTTGACGGCCCACCTGATGGAAAGCGTTTACCATCGCCCATAGACATTTGTAACACCGAAGGTGCTATTGCTCTCTTAAGGGAAACTGGAACCCGGACACTGATACCGAAACACAACTCAAGGTTGTTATGACGGCATACTCTAGATCTAGAACAGGAGTGACATCCATCCAGTCGGGCAAATACGCTCCCACCTGGCTGTGAGTTGTTTTGTCGCCTCTTACTACAGGCCGCCCGGCCGCAGGAAATTGTTTTCTTTATCCGTTCTTGCAATAATGAACCATGAATGAGAACCAGCTGTCTCATTCCGATGACGTAAGTTTAAATCGTGGCCGGGAAACATAATATTAGTTAGCCAGATTTCCTGATCCCTAAAATGGGTAGGCCTTTTATAGTCTAAAATTATTTTATCAAACTTTGGTCTGTCTTCATTATTCAACAATACTATTAATTGATAGGGTAACATTCATATGTTATGAAAATTGGAATTGTGTCCTGGCAACAATGCTCTGCAATTAAAACACGGTAAAGTATGGTGTAAAATTAAATAAATATAGGTATTTAAAGAAAATATTATAGAAAGTCTCGCTCGTTCCGATACTTCTTCCTATAAACCGAGAAAACTATTAGCTAAATTACACTTGTAATTAAAAATCATATGTAACAGAAATTGCTGTTGTTAATTAGAACTCATTTTATATTAAATTAATATATGAATATATGAAACAATATTTTGACTCAAGGAATATTATTATTTATTTTCCAAAAAGTTCAAATACCTATTAATATTATAATTTAGGCACATATGGCAATTATAAAGTATAATGTCAAAAATATTTTCTAGTGGCAACATTCTTGATTCCTTCCAGAATTAAAAGTTCGTGACAGACCATTAATTTTATATAAAATATAAGATTTTGTGCATAATCTTTATTAAAAATGTCAACTTTAGCTGCACCTTTGTCCGTCGCAGGCACTAGATCCACAGGAGCTTCTGTGAGATCCCAAAACGGTAAGTTTTATGTGAATATTTACTTGAATTGACATGTTGAACTAGACCCCGGCAGATCACATGCGCTGCGTCTTATGGTTTTATTTTTGTTAATATAGACGAAATAATATGGCTTAATGCAATACCTCTAAGTAATTTAGCTTAAGGCGTCAATAAATATTAGATTTATCATTAAAACTTTAACTTCAAAACACAGAAATTGAGGAAATAACCTATTCAATAATTACTCATAAAGTTTCTGCATGTAAGGATGAATTTCAAACAGTTTTATTTTTATCATTCCTGAAAGTTTAATAATACCTGAAAAAGAAAGAAGAAGAAAGTTTAGCGACTTTTAATTCCTAGTATTAATTTTTTAATAGAAAGTATTTGAATGTGTGGGTGTATGACTCTTGAAGACTTAGTATAACCTTATTATATATACATAGAATCAATCAGATCAAGAATGTTTTTGCATGGAAAAAACCATAACATATCTGGAATATAATAAACTGTTACCTATTATCAATTCTATTAAAGTATTTAATAAAAATACTGTCTGGTTCTCAGACAGAAATCAAATCATTATTATTGAATACATATTATTGTTGACTCATTTATCTTAAGAACTAAAATATAATATGAACATTTTCTCCTTTTAGTTATGGCTGCAGCAGCTATAGCCAATATAGTGAAGAGCTCTTTGGGCCCAGTGGGGTTAGACAAAATGCTGGTGGATGATATTGGAGATGTTACTGTCACAAATGATGGTGCTACCATCCTCAAGTGAGCTTTATACATAAATATATTTAGTATATTAAATATTTATGTAAAAATCATTTAGAAAATGATATTATTTTTATTTTATTTATTTATTTATAAAAGAGAGTATAAGTATTTAGCTTTAAAAAACATACAAAATCTTCATGAATTAATTAATGTTCTTTATTGCATATATATAAGTTACACACATATATATATATATATATATATATATATATATATATATATATATATATATATATATATATATATATATATATATATAGACAAGATTGTAATGATGCAGGTGATATCTTCCAATTATAACATTACCTTAGATTCATGGCTTATTATTAATTTATATTCATTCTTAGAGATAATAATAATTCTTAGTTTTAGAAATATATAATATAATACAGATGCAATAGTGTACAGATACATCAAAGAATATAGTAAAATAGGTACTTAATATGAAATTCTATGTTTGTATTTAAATGTACAGACTAATAATTTATGAATATATCTCATAAATATATAATTTAATGAAATATAAATGTTATTATTAATATTCAAATGTATGCATTGTATAATTTCATGTTTATTATAACTCCCTATTAAAGAATGCTGGAGGTTGAGCACCCAGCTGCCAAAGTGCTGGTGGAGCTGGCACACCTCCAAGACGAGGAAGTTGGTGATGGCACCACATCAGTTGTAATCATTGCTGCTGAACTACTAAAGGTATTAAATCTTATACTACTATGTAAAGCTAAAGAGTGTTGTTTTTTGATGCGCTAATTTCAGAAACTACTAAGCTGATTTCTTTCAGTTATAAAAGGAAGGCTATGGGCTGTGTATCATCATGCTAAGACCAATAGGAGCAGAGTCCCAATTGTTTCAAAATTGGGGGGGGGGGTGGTTGGAAACAAATTCATGCACATGATTTCGCAGGCACAACTAGTCCATTATAATTTTAAAATAACTCCAATAATGTTATTGAATGTTTTATCAATGTGCTAGTTCATTATGTGTAGTCATGATAGTCTACAGAGTGTAAATTAATATAAAAGTGAACTCTTCTATTCACATCCACCTCACTACTATCACACACATTTCTATCCACATTAACATGTAACATAAGTACTTTATTTATTTATTGTCTATAATAGAAGTACAGACAGATAACACTTTCATTACATAGTTATATTTTACAAGCATGATCTTGTAAAATACAATTAGTTTTAGTTTAGTCAGTTACAGTTTGAGATTATGAAATCTCAAAACCTATGTCTAATTTATTATTGTAAGTATAACACAAAAAATATAATAAAACTATGTTTTAACTGATTTTAAGCAGGTAAGTAATTAATTAGGTTTTGGTTATCCCGACGTTTCAACTACTTTTAAGTGGTTGTGATCATGTTGTCACAGAAGACGAGGATGCTAAAAGTCAACGAGTATTGTTAGTGATCACGGCCACTGAAATGTGGCCGAAACATCAGAATAACCAAATCAAATAAATTACTGTGCTTAAAACTGTTAAAACGTAACTTTATTATGTATACAAGTCGTGAAAACTTAAGACAATATTACACAAAAAATATATTAAATGTGAGCAAAAGCAAATGCACTTTAAATTCAAACACAAATTTAGATTATACAAAAACAGATGGGTCATAACATTTTTAATATCAATACAATCACAGTTTGTATTATTTATTTGAACCTATAGCTTTTATATAGAAAAGGATGAGTATAATTGAAGACATGAGTGGATGAAGGTGATAAGTCGCATAATTCCAATTCTGAGTAAATCGAGATAAAAGTTTCATTTTTATTTTAAACTGAACTGATCTTAACACCTTTTTCAACTTTTTATTTTTTTAAATATGCCTTATATCTATGGTCTAAGGTCTGTAGTCATTTGGTATCGACTTATAACCTTCATCTATGCAAAAAAAGCAAAAAACCGAATATGCGACATATCACCTTCATCCACTCACTCACATCTTCAATTTAAAGTGAATAGCTGTTCAATAATTTTAACCATATTTTACAGAGTGCCGATGAGCTAGTTAAAAACAAGATTCACCCCACAAGCATAATCTCCGGCTATCGGCTGGCGTGTAAGGAAGCCGTCAAATATTTACAGGACAACCTCACAGTGACTGTTGAGTCATTGGGACGTGCATCCATCATCAATGCAGCGAAGACCACAATGTCATCCAAACTTATCGGAGCGTATCCTTTTAATAAGTGTCATATAATAAACATAAAAATGATGTTCAAAAATATTATTTTTCTATGGTGTATAATAATTCTTAAAGCTACTATATAAGTATATGTAGAAGTATATACATATTTATGTATATGTATTTATTTTATTTTTGTATTTATATGTACTATGTTTATTTGTCATTCGTCTTTATTTATTAACTGCACCACCATCTGTAGTAAAATTCTATCAATCCCTGCCAAAGGTTGCCTGGAAGATATCGCTTCTTAGTGGTAAAGCCGCCCACTGTACCATCTTTTTCTTTACCACTTTTCAGTAGCCATGGTCACGGAAGACAGATATCAAGTGTTAATAATTTAAGTTTTATTTAGCTTTAATAGTACTCATTAACACTGCTGAACTTATCACTAAAAAGTGATCACTTGGAGGAGGAATTGATAGATTTTTGTATGCATTTTTGGTTTTTTGTATGTGTGTACAAAAAAAACCTAGATTCGAGTATTGTTAATATTCTACAACAGCAATTCTCTATTTACCACAAAACTGGCCGAACAGCACCATTGGGCATTTAATTTTCTTAATCAATCCTTTGGTGTAGTATTTCCTAGGGATCTGAGAGCCCTCGCTAACCTCGAATGTTAAACTCTTGGAATCTGTGGTTGCAAGCTTCTTGAAAAACCGTAGAAAGACACTTTGGTAACCTTCAACCTATTCTACCCTCCAAACCATGGTTTTATCTATACCGCAAGCTCCCTATGCTCCTTGCTGCTCCATGATCATTCCCTTTGTGAGTTCGGCTTAGACGAGGACACTTTGGGACACATCTTTTTTCACTGTCCAAAAGTTATATTACTCCACTCTATATTTTACCTGGAGATTTCCCTCGCCCTATAAATCATAACAGATATCCTTATTATCCTTACATTAATTTCCACTTCGACTTACATACATAAATTTCTTTTAAGCACTGGCCAATAAAAATTTGTTAATTTATAATATTAAATAACATTTATTAATAAGGAAGTTGGCTGCTGTTGCTGTGTTGTCCCTAGGTTCACAAAAGTCACAATTGGTAACAAAACCGACCAAATTTTATTTTTTTGAGCTGCCATTGCCAATAACCCACACCTGACATTCTCTGTTACTGTGACAATGGCCGAATCAGCGCCAGTAGCGTTGAAGCCAAATTGCCAAAAACAATAGAATAGTCACTCCTTAACGCCCACATCAGTGATGCAGATTTCTTTTCCGAAATGATAGTAGACGCAGCACAAGCTATCAAGATCACAGACCCCAGAGGAAACGCGGCCTACCCAATCAAAGCGGTGAACATTTTGAAGGCGCATGGGAGGAGTGCCCGCGAGAGTGTGCTCGTTAAGGGCTACGCTCTGAACTGTACTGTGGCTTCGCAAGCCATGCCAAAGAAGATTGTGAATGCTAAGATTGCTTGTTTGGACTTTTCGTTGCAGAAAACTAAAATGAAGATGGGTGTGCAAGTAAGAATTCATACTTCTAACATTAATAATTCTAAAAGTGATTGTTTTTACCGCTCCACTACATCTATGAACTATTTTATGTGATATGCTACTTTAAGTTAAACACAATATTAGTAAGAGAAAATGTTTAATAATAATGTTACGAATCGCAAGACTCGAATTAAAATGCCGTTAGAGTATAGCCTATAGAGTTGATTAGAACTATACAAACTACAAAAGCTACAAATATAACCGAATACACCAAGTCCAAAACGTAATGCAGAAGGTCGTTATTCCATAAAACGCGCAAAGTCCGTCGCTATATAGATTACCGAACGTACACAAGTCTTGCTTCGCTCGTGGTTATCGCTCAACTGCCTGATTTGGGATTGTTCACTTTTTTTCAATTTAGCTTTTTGAAAAACCATTTCGAGGAATAGTGTCCCTAATCATTTCTGTCTAGTTAAAATTCCAAAAAACGTACGATCTTGTATTTTGTAAGAAATGCGGTTGACCTTACTAAATCCAATCAGGTGGGCTGTCTGCCTGTTTGCCTGTTTCAGGTGTAAAAAAATTCTAGCTATACATTATTTGATTTAAATTCTGTAACATGGATTTTCCCTAAAGACCACTTAAAAAAAAATTAATGATATATATATAGAAAATAATAATGGTTGAACACGAAAAATTATAAGCCTAGCGACAAAAAACATTAAAATGATCACGATACGACGTAATGAGTAATGACAGTGACATTTAAATAGTAGCACAGATTACTATGATTATATATAGATAAAACTTAGTTTTATTATTTTTCTTTTCTGGGCAAAGAAAGCAATTTAAACTTGTCCCTTATGACGTCATCGGAGAAATAATTTTAAAATCGAATTATAATAAAACTTACGCTTAAAATACAAAAATATTCAAATTAGTGTCTTAACATACCCTATTTTACGTAATAAAAATATAAAATCAAAGGGTAATTTTTTGTGAACAATCCCCATTGGGGCCTTGCTTTATACTGCACAGATGCAATATGTCTGCCTGGCCGCATGGACCGAATTTGCTCTTTAAATCCGAGACAGTCACCGCAATACTACAATAGGCCTTAAATGATCACAATACACAGTGGGCTGTTTTTTTAATCATAAATTTTAAACAAAAAGTAAACAAAAGAAGTCCAAATGCCGAAAGGTAATAATATGTGTTTCTACAGGTATACAGGTGTGAATTTGGCTTTTGTCGGCGTCTAGGTCATAACAATAAGTATCCTAATAATTTATTTATATTTTTCTTATATAAAAAATTCTTGACTGGAAACAAAATACTTAGTTATAGATAACTCAGAAATATTCTTTGCAAGGTCACTAGTGTAGAGTTCTGTTTAGTCTATCCATCTTAAACCGATTATTTAAAATTTTTGCTTGTAATTGTGTGGGTTTTGTAACTGTTATATATTACGAATTTAAAAGCACTCACTGTTATCTTGTTGGTTACTTGGTCCAGACTGCTAAATTACGAACGACCTTCATTATACATAACACACCTTTCCCTCAGGATAGTTCACTATTATTAAGTTCCACACACTGCATTATTTATTTAAACTAATATTCACTTTCACAAAATCTAATTGCTTTTTCTATTACTTTATTTACATTTAAATTATATATTATTATTTATTATGTACATATTAAACTACTGCAGATTTGGTTTTTATTAACACTCTTTTACTCTTCGTCTGAATCAATTTCAGACTCTTCATCCTCTATACTAGACTCTGTACTGTTTTGTCTTGTCTTCTTAGACGTGGATGAAAGTAGTGACTGTGATAGTGCTCGTTTATTTCTTATTCCCTCTTCTTGTTGTTTAGGTAATACTATGTCTTGTGGCCCTGATACCCCGATAATCTCTGCCCACTTCCGAGGTGAAGGGATAATTACATCCTCTTCATTATCACCATCATTTTTTACTATCTTAGGTTGTATTATGTCTTGATAATTTATTCTCTCCTGGTCCACTATGCATTTGATTGATGTGTCTTATTAACAGTTTTCCATTCCATCGCACCAAGTATCTACATACCCCTACTCTTTTCTCTACAACCCCCTGTAACCATCGAGGCCCTTTACAATAATTCCGCACATATACAACTTGAACAATATTAAAGCTTCTTAACTTTATTTTTTCGTTTTTCTCCCTGACACTGGATTCTTCCTTAGGTCTATAAGACAAGGAATTCAAGAAATCAAATCTTGTTCTAAAGCGCCTGTTATTGAGGAGTTCCGCTGGTGACTTATCAGTTGTACTGCTTGGTGTTGATCTGAGACCATATAATATGTTGGGCAAGCGCACATTCCAAGGCTCTGAAGTCATTTTCTTTTATTTATTTTTTATAGTTTGAACTGTGCGTTCAGCCTGTCCATTAGACGCTGGGTGGTATGGAGCTACTAATAATTGCCCAATGCCGCAATGTTTCAAATACTTTTTGAGTTCTTCTGATACGAAGCTTCTGCCATTGTCACTTGCAATAATCTCTGGTAGCCTTTGTTGTGCAAAAATATCTCTTAAAGTTTTAATTAATGTATTAGTACTCGTATCATTAACAATTTTAACTTCTGACCATTTTGAAAATGCATCTATAACTATTTAAAAAAGTTTTCCTTGAAATGGTCCTGCATAGTCTATAGACCAAGCTTTATTAGGCTGCATCCATTGGTGAGTAACTTGTGTTGGCATGTTTCTATTCTCTGAACAAGTATTACAGTTTTTTAACATTTCTTCTATATTTTTATCCATGGAGGGCCACCAGAAGTAGCTTCTAGCTAATGCTTTCGTAATTACTATACCGTCGTGATTTATATGTAACTCTTCCAGAATATTTTCGTGTATTATTTCAGGTATTAACACTCTATTTCCCCATAAAATACAGTTACTATGTATTGATAATTCGTCCCTTTTTGCTAATAGCTTTTATATTCTTTATCTACTTTCGTAGGCCATCCATTCCGTATCCAATATAGTACTTTACACAGTATGGTATCTTTTTTCATTACATCTTCCTTTATTTCCAACACCCATTAATTATATCGAATTCATTGAATTTTATACCCATGATGTATTTAATTATTTTAATTGTATATAATATCACTTATTTTCACAATTTCACTAACTTTCCTCGTCGCCACTGTTATATATTACGAATTTAAAAGCACTCACTGTTATCTTGTTGGTTACTTGGTCCAGACTGCTAAATTACGAACTACCTTCATTATACATAACAGTAACCTTTTTTATATTACGTTCAAATGTTTGATATTCATTGCGGGATTAAGCTCTTTTTATTCTACCAAACATACAATCCATCGTGTCTCTACCTACCCCCATGGGGAACGGGCGTTATGATATGGATGGTACTACGCCATAAGTGGTACATATATCTATATATTATATAGATATATGTAAAATGGGGTATATCCGACCCCACTTTAGGTCCTATTTCGAAAAGTTTTATGAAATACTATGTCAGATACTTCGTCCACAATAGACTCGAAGCTTCCGTAGAATTTCCGAGACAATGTATCGCATAATTTAAAAAAGAAAGTAATCTGTTGTTTCAGTGGAAACTATGTCTAAATAAGCTAATTTTTATGCACCCAAAAAACTTCAAACCGCTCCCGGGTAATTTCCCGCGAGTGTCCGGGATAAAAAGTAGCGCGATTTCAAGTCTTATGAAATAGCTGTCAATCAGTGAAAAACGCATAGAATTGACTCAGTTGTTTTTAATTATAAATTGTTGACATGATTTATCTAGGTGACATCTATCGTACGATTTCCTGCGATTGGTATATATATATATATATACACACTCTGGGCTCATAGAGGGACCCTTTTCAGGTTTTAGTCACCGATCCAGAAAAACTAGAGGCAATCCGGGCTAGAGAACTAGACATCACAAAGGAACGTCTACAGAAGATCTTATCTACTGGTGTGAACGTAATTCTCTGCTCGGGTGGGATTGATGACCTCTGCCTCAAATATTTCGTCGAGAATGGTGCAATGGGAGTAAGAAGATGCAAGAAAGTAGATCTTAAGAGAATTGCAAAGGCTACTGGTGCAGCATTCCTGACATCACTCACTAATATGGAAGGTGAGTTGATTTCCTAAAGTTTATGTCATATGTCAAATTTGCTTTAGGGCCTAGGGTCCACTTTCCCATTTCCCTACTCTAATTTGTATGGTTTTCAATGTTCCTTATTATGAGACCGTGGGCATGCATATCACCAAGCCAGCAATTATTGGGTCAATCAAGGTATCATGGCCAGTTGTTAAAGCACATAGTGATCACTTTATATCCAATGAACCTTCTGCCTGTGTACTGTACTATAACTGTAAAAGAAAATAAACAATATTATAGAATTTATTAAAAAATAATATTCAAGACTGCTTCAATACCTTTATATAACTTTTTGAATTAATCAATTCGGACATTCCATTCGAAAGATATCGCGAGTTTAAAAATGTAAGAATTAGAATACGCGGCCGTGACGCTTTTTCGTGAGCGAAAAATCGTCAGACCCCGTCTAAATAGAAGTTTCACTAAAAAAAATCTTCAGGTGAAGAAGTCTTTGAAGCAAGCATGATTGGCGAGGCCGCTGAAGTCGTCCAAGAACAAATTTGTGATGACCAGCTCATCCTGATCAAAGGGTGAGTAGAAATTGAGACAACTTTAGTCTAGTAGGCTGTTTTCATCTATTTATTGTGTTTTTACATACTACGAAAACGCCCATAATTTGAATGGTTTTTTCAAACAAATGTGACATTATAAAATAAAGCAAAAAAAATCACAAAGGAGTCTCCTGGGTCCGTGGACTAATCTTGATGAACGCTAAGGTACTGTTAGATATTAAAGAATTCCATTACCCTTGTTGAGTTGAATTAGCTGATTTTGAAAAAAATATTTATTTATTTTATTTATTAATTTGTTTGGGAAACATATAATATTTAATATTCTTAAATACAAAACGCAAAATGAATACATATATTAATCAATTTTCCACTATAAAATAATTTATATAATAAAAATAATAAATGGGCTCAAACAAACTACTTAATTACAAAAAAGAAATAACTAAAAATATTTTTTTACTCTGTTATTTTATTTGTGACAAGTTTGTACAAGCTTTTATTTAACGTGCAATGGATGTATGTATATAAGTTTGGGTGGAATCTTGCAAGTTAAATTTGACCAGGTTTCCGATTGAGCTGAAATTTTGCATGCATATTTATATACCGTGACAATGCAATAATATGGTACTGTGGAGCTGATTTGACGATGAAGTCAGAAGGTGGCCATAGGAACTCCTGTACTAAATAAGATAGAGCCGTCGCGTTTGGGCTCGTTTCACTTGTCTCGGCTAGCACTCTGCTATTATCCCCGCAAATTTCTAATGCGCTGAAACCTGGTCAAATTAACATTCACGTGACGTCATCCGCAACTCGATATGTTCGCGTACTCGCCGGCCGGTGATGCTAACAGTACTGAGCGTTCGGCTACGGTTCCGTCACCAAAATGGCGGCCAGGCGCAATAGCAATTTGCGGGGATAATACATGATGTCCAGGATCTCAAAAGCTTGTATTTAAAAACCTTTTTAAAAAAAGGTAATTTTAAGATTTCTAGTTTATAGAAATGTGTGAAATGCAGTGTTGCCAACCCCAATAAACTAAAAAAAAAGCAGTTCGCCATTAAAAAAAACAGGAGAAAACAGTAGGTAAAGTAAAAAAAAAGGCAGATTTCGTCATATAAAATTAAAGCAATATACAATATTAATAACAATAACCGCCTTCTTAGTTACCAGGACTCACATACATATTACATATCACATATATATTAATAATCACAACATAATAATATGTAATAAAAAAATAAAAAGTAAAATTATTTTCCACTTTTATTCTCAATCTTCAGTATTTTCATACTCGTTTTCTTTTTTGCATAGTGTAATAGGTAGCACTGAACGCTAATTGAAAAACAGTAAAAATTAAGAATGAAACAGGGACATCAATGTGAAAACAGCAAATCTACTCTTAAAACAGTAGGGTTGGTAACACTGGTGAAATGGTCGCAGGCCCGCCGCCCGCAGCGCCGCGTCGATCATCCTCCGCGGGCCGACGGACGCGTACTGCGACGAGATGGAGCGGTCGGCGCACGACGCGCTGTGCGCGGTGCGGCGCGTGCTCGAGTCGGGCCGCCTCACGCCCGGCGGCGGCGCCGTCGAGGCGGCGCTCTCCATCTACCTCGAGAACTTCGCCACCACACTCGTGAGTGACTCACTTTCATACACATACAATGATCGACAGTCGACAGTGGCACAGAGGGTCGTGTAGAATGGATGAAATGGTCCTTTTGTTGCAGAGCTCCCGCGAGCAGCTGGCGATAGCGGCGTTCGCGCAGTCGCTGCTGGTGATCCCGAAGACGCTGGCGGTGAACGCGGCGCGCGACGCCACCGACCTCGTCGCCAAGCTGCGCGCCTACCACAACTCCTCGCAGACCAAGGTGTCTAATCATTTTTTTTTTATTACGATCCGCGCGCACACCGTCACACGAAAAACCTACACCATGAAGTTATCTATAGTCAACCGACACCTTGAAGTTAGCTATAGTCAACATATTAGTGAAGTTATACTTATACGATTCGCGCGCACACTGTCACGAAAAACCGACACCCTGAAGTTAGCTATAGTCAACCGACACCTTGAAGTTAGCTATAGTCAACATTTTATTGTTAGTGTCGTTTTTTCTACAAACGTAGAATAAGGCAAAAGAAAAATTTTATACGCCAAAGAAGTATAACCTCTAACGCGTGTACATAAGTACACAAAATTTTATTTTTTTATGGCAGGAATTCAGCAGGCAGGCAGATGACCCACTTGATGGAAAGCGGTTACCATCGCCTATGGATATTTGAAACACCAAAGGTGCTACAAATGCACTGCTGCTCTCTTAAGGGACTGGAACCTGGTCACTAATGCCGGAACACAACTCAAGGTTGTTTTGGTGGCATAATCTAAACCAGGGGTGGTCGCCATCCAGTCGAGCAAATACCCTACCTACCACCTGTCATTTGTCTTTACATTAACATTTCTACTCATTCAGGAACGGAGAATGCCTTCTACCGACATTATTAATGTTTATTGTAAATTAGATTTTTTTATAATAATAATTATGGCTACATATTTATATTTCAGACACAAATGTTTTTTGTTAATGAATTAATATTATTATAATAATGTATACAATTTCCTGCGGCCGGATTGCCTGTCGGAGGAGGCAACAAAATAAATCACAGCCAGGTGATAGGATATTGGCCGGTCTGGGTGGCTGCCGCCCCTTGTCTAGGGTATGCGACCATAATAACCTTGAGTTGTATTCCGGTATAAGTGGCCAGGTTCCAGTCTCCCTTTAGAGAGCGACAGTACATTGGTAGCACAGTGTTACGAATGATCATAGGCGATGGTAATCACTTTCCATCAGTTGGGCAGTCTGCCTGTCATCTGAACTTACACAATTTTAAAAAAATCAATTGAAACACATACAATTTTTTCATTAACGAAATATTTAAAAAAGTCTATATACATAGGCAAATGGACAGACGAAGCTGACAATTTTTAAAAATTGTTTTTTTTTTTCAAAATAACTCTAGAAATTGTTTTCTTCTGAATATTCTAAAAAAATATACAAACATACATAATTTTTAACTATACTTTTAGAATAATATACAGCAAAAAAACCCATCCCTAGCTTTTGAGTGATTTTTCTCTCAATCCCAAAGTTGTCCGTAAGAAATCGCTGCCAGCATTAAAGCCACTATTTGTACTCAATTCTAAGCTGTTCTGTGTATCGTTTCCTAAATTTTATTGTACAATAAAGTAATAATATAAAATTATTATTTTTGAAAATTATTATAATTTATATTTAATAATATAAACTAATATAAAAACATTCACAACAGGTGGAGCATGCGAATCTTAAATGGGTAGGGCTGGACTTGAATGAGGGCACGCTACGCGACAATCTCGCCGCCGGTGTTCTAGAGCCGGCGATCTCAAAGATCAAATCGCTGAAATTCGCAACAGAGGCGGCGATCACCATCCTGCGTATTGACGATATGATCAAACTAGACCCAGAACAAAAGGGCAAGAGCTATGAAGACGCGTGCAATGCAGGCGAATTAGACTAACAATATTATTGATGCTAGATTGATCCCAGTGCTTTGTATTGAAATACATTACAGTTCCAAACCAATGTCTATTGGTAATGTATCACATTTTAATAAATATAATTCGAAATTTTGAATTGGATTTTTATACAGATATAGACGAAAGTAGATCACGCAAGCGACTTATTCGCATGTTCAGACTGAGTGGAAAAGTTAAATAAATAAATGAAATGCATTTTAAGCAAAAAACAGCATTGTAAAAATAAAAGCTTTTTTGTTTTTACTTTGTGTCAGTAACTCAAGTCCGATCCAGGGCGCTCTGCACTTGGTACATTTGCACCTTTTGAATCTGTTAACTGCTTGTGACTGCAAAAAGATTTGAACACTAGTTCAGATTTCGTACAGATAATGGGGCTTGCGTGATCTATTTGTTGATTTTGTGTTTTGATGTCAATAAATTGTTCGGCCAGTATCTGTAATATTAAATTTCCCGCTTTTTTAACACAGCACACATTAGAATTACGTTTTTACGTATTTCAAAAGATGTTGGTGGTATCCTCTTTCACAAAAGTGATTGAAAAAAATACTACGAAATGAAAATAAAAGCCTTTTAATCTGTTTTACTTATCTTATATCTTTTGCATAACATGTATCATTTTCTGTTTATTACAATTTTAACTAAGATACTTACAAAAATTACACTTATAGTTAGGAATTAAATTAATATTAGGTAAGTTGCAATGGCGTTGAAATCAAATAGGTAATAAATGCTGTGCCTAAATGTGTTTGTAAATGCTAAAAATATTATTTTTTTATTTCTGTAATAATCGGCAGTGGGCCGTCAAGCAAATTAATGATGACGTTTATTGCGGAATGATTTTACTGATACAATATTGACAGTCTAATCACATTTTAACTTTCAGTTGGATCATAGTTAAGCTTAATGAAACATTGGCTTCCTTACAATATTTTTAATTGAAATATATTTACAGTTCGTGTCGAACTTTATGACTCTTCTAGTTGAAGTCTAGAAGGCTGCGCAGTAACTATATTTTAACCGTTTTCATTGCCACATATTGCTAAGTGTTCATAAAGTTTGGCGCGTGCTATAACCTTGCATTTATTCTCGTTTCGAGTTGATTAATATACTTCGTATATAAGTCTTATGCTTTCAGTTACAAAGCTAGAATAAGCTGTCACAATTATTTGATTATGCATTTGAGTTAATTTATTTGAAACAAATGGTTTTCTTTCGTTAACACAATGATAGTTCATTTGCTAGAGCGCATATTGCGCCACACTGGTTTAATAAAAAAAATCTTTAAAACTTTGTGCGTTTTATTCACCTCTCTTTTGTTTTAACGTAATATTAAAATTATATTGGAATGAATAAATTCAGTATTACGATAAAAGTTAGGAATGCTGGAAGTAGGTACTCTAGTTTCCTAACCATTTTCGCGTTAAGCTCGAGGGCTAGTGTTATTTTGACAGGTATTTTTAAATTTCAATTTTCCTTCAGAAGAAATAACTGAATTAAGTGGGATGGAAGCATTGTAATAAAAACTAGGAATAATAAGTAACGGTATCTGGAAATTTATTTAACAACATCTATGATTGTGACGTCCTCTTGTCTTGTTCATATTTGAGTCTTATTTATATTCTAATCTCAATATGAACAAAACCGTATTACTTTGAACTTTAAGTTTCTGGTCGAAACTAGAAACTTGCTGTTTTGGTTTCGTTTTAAGCGAACAAAAGTTTTAGGATTACGCACTTTTATAAATTACATTTCACACTATCTAGCTAGATACGTAATACGTGCAAAGCCATAATTTAAAAAGAATATTGACATTGATGTACTGTGTTGTAGGTAATTTGATAAGGTCAAGGTTCTTAGATATAGCATTATCTATGCCCAAGGTCATTTCATTGATATGATTACAAAATTTATGAAAAATTATTTTTTACATTTTCATAGTTAGAAATCATTTATGTAGATGGGATAAATAGCGGTACTTTTAATTATATATACAGCTTAGTAATTCCGTAATAAAAATGTTGCTAAAGGTTAGAAATTTCATGTCACCAGTGTTCAAAGTAAATAAAAACTTGTGTTCTGTTTTTCTATCAACCTTAACTATTCCCAAGGTAGGTGAAAAACCAAAACGTCGACAAAGGTAAGCTTTTTGTGTGACTACAAAACTACATATAAGCAAATTTGATTTAAACTTTTATTTTACATACCTACATCAGAGTTTGATATAATTTGGAAAATGTTTCCTTTTGATCCATAAAGGACTATGGATTTCACAGGCTTTGCTTATAAAATATACATTTCGAATTCCTACCCTACAAAAAAATAAAATGTCAAAAAGGTTAAACTGTAGCTTAGTGGTCACTGAATTTTAAGTAGTGGGGAGGGGGGAATACTTCCCCCTTCTGCAACCCAGATGTCTAGGAGACATGTAGTTCTTGAGATGTTTGTTTTTCATTCATTTTATTCATTATATTTTGACAATGGTAACCAGTCTGTTCTGGCTTTGATTTAAAGTCTCACCTATGTCACTTGTCGCGACTTTCGACTAAAGCCCACAAGCCAAGCGAGTGGCCATGGCAGTAGTCAGAGTGTCACAGCCAATTTGTAACCATCGTCACAATACATGAGCAAAAAAAAACTATTTTCATATTTAAAAATCAATAACTGAATTCAAAACTTGTTTACTAAACTCAAAAACAGTTTTAGTGTTTATATATTACTTATTGTTGTATCTATACTAAACACAAATCACACTTTGCTATCAATAAGAGTGAGTTTTTCACATTATTCATTCAAAACTTGTTTGCGGACCCTAAAAACTTGTTTTCTAACCCAAATGACAGATCCATTGGCTGTATATAAGTTGTATGTATACCCCTAAACTCAAATTACCCTTAATCTCATGCCACTCTGGGTCAAAACACAGCCAAAATATCTCATTCCCCAGGATAAAAAGGCCTTGGCCATATTTCATGTTTATGTTATTAAAGTACCAAAATTAATTCCCACTAAGAAAAATCAAACCCACTTTCACTTTATAATATATATTTGAATTATTTTTATCTGTGCTTAAGTATTTCCTAAAGAACTTAAACCAAATGTTTGCGGGCTTAATTTTTTTTTATTTTACATACATAACTTCACGCCAGGTCCCTTGCGGGGTAGGCACGAACAACAGAGCGCTATTCAGACTTATTCTTACACTTGCAGGCTACTACACAGGCTACTTATTTTAAAAAGTCCATATATAGGAGTGTACACATAGGTCAATTGAATGCCAACAATTACTCATTAGTGCCCATCACATAGCTGTAATATCACATAGTGCCAATAAGGCCAATTGATTGGACCTATCTGTATGTTCCTTAAGAAAAAAAATCTTGCAGGAAGAAATCATCGAAGTTGAAAACTACAAAATAAACTATGTAAAAGTGGGCACTGGAAGTACCAAGCTGCTATGCATGCCTGGTGCCTTAGGCACTATTTGGACAGACTTCAAGCCTCAAGTAGAGGGTATTGACAAAGAGAAATTCACACTGGTTGCTTGGGATCCACCAGGCTATGGTAAGAGTAGGCCCCCTCAGAAGAAGTTTACCCCTGATTTCTATGAGAGAGATGCTGATGCTGCACATAAATTTATGCAGGTATATACTACACTTACTATTTTTTAACTTCTCTTATTGCGAAGCTGGCCAACAGGCAGATGGCACAGCGTATCAATATTGGTTACCATCACTTATACACGAGTGCAACAACAGAAGCAAAGCTAACACTTTGCCAGCCTTTAGTATGGAATATGAAGGATCAAGCAGAATGGGAGATGGAATAGGAAACATTGGAAATGGAAAATGAGCCATTAGAACTCTCACTAATCACACGAAATATGAAAAGCTCAAAACTCACAGTTCTATGTCAATATTCTGTGAGATTGTGGTAATAGACTGAGCAAACCGGCCCAAAGAGCTGTAACTAAAATAACAATTCCAGCATCTACTGTTAAGATAAATAAAACAAAAATAGACTTTATTGCTGAAAAAACCATATAAATTAGTTTATTTAATCTGCTAATTGGTATCTAATTTTTTCCTCCTTCACAGCTTGTCCTTCTACAAAGCCCTGTTTATTTGATGCCCTTTTTTCTGTCTTTAAAGTTTCTGGTCTGTTTGTCTGTCTCTGTTCTGTCTACTGTAAAGATACTACTATGTAAAACTTATAAATTTGGCTTTCATAATATACAATATTAGGCAGGCAAATCAATAGAGAGGCTTCTTATCGTCATACAAAATGTTGCCGTCTCAGATTTTCTAGCAGTGTACAATTCTATGACATCTTAACATTGTGCAAGTATTACAAATAAAATAGCACATTAATTTATTGTTAACTAGCGACCCGCCCCGGCTTCGCACGGGTGCAATGCTGATACAAAATTAATTACGGTTATATTATATTATGTATTATACATATAAACCTTCCTCTTGAATCACTCTATCTATTGGAAAAAACCACATCAAAATTCGTTGAGTAGTTTTAAAGATTTAAGCGCACATAGGGATATAGGGACAGAAAAGGGGACTTTGTTTTATACTATGTAGTGACTAGCAGACCGCCAATACCTCCCACGGGTATCTAAGAATTTTTATAGCCTATGTCAACCGGGGATAGTGAAGCTTGCCAACAGTGAAAGAACTTTTCAAATCGGTTCAGTAGTTTCGGAGCCTATTCAATGCCAACAAACAAATCTTTCCTGTTTAAAATATTAGTATAGATACAGCAATTATTTCTATCATGATAATATTTTAAAACTGATATGACAGTATTTTAATGCCTGTTCATTGATGTTTGTTAAATAATGTCAGAGTATATTGTAACATGTGTCGTCTAACCAATTGAGGGTCATGAGGAACGAAATGGCCTAACATTTTTTCAAAATAGTTTTCACTTATAATATACATCTGGCAGTTGGTATGCTATTTTAAAATACTGTAGTGTACTACAATTGATGTTCACAATCGCATCAATTGATTGTGATCATAGGTGGCAGCACAATAATACTATACATTTTCTCAAAAATAGGGCTAAGTTGAAATGTTACAGTGGCTTAGTTGAAGTAGGCTGATATGATTTGATTTTGTAGATAATTTCTCTATTTTTATAGCCTCAATTATTATAAAAAGAAGTAAGTAAATACAACTATAAGATTTTATATATAGTACACATCTTTATCATATCATAAACCTTTAGGTACTGTTTTATCATAAAATTTTATAGTACACTTCACTTCATATCAAAAGCTACAAAAAAGTAAATAAACAGGTAAAAACCAAGCCACTGAAGTATTTATTTACACAAATGTATATATGTTGGAAACTCTACAATAAACTAGCCTTCAAAATTTTATTTAAGGCATTGCAATTGCATCTGTAGTGTAGTAGTCTATATTGACTAATCTGGCTCACTAGAACACAAAGGTCCCCAGGTACCATTTCTGTCAGTGTAAAATTAGTAAACAAACTTTCTGGTATTTACTCTGGACTGGGTCTCTGTGTTCATCCTTACAGTTGAACATTGTTTATTCCATTACACAAGCATCAACCTCAGCTTATTCAACTAGGGACAACATATAAGGTTTGGTTGTTGGATGAATTATTTATAATTTATTATTATATAATTAGATATACTATTTATTATTCTGTACTTTTTGAATCCTTTTATCTTCTTCTCTATGACCGTTTAAATATATCAACTATTTTAGGCTTTGAACATCCCAAAATACTCTATACTGGGCTGGAGTGATGGTGGCATCTGTGGAATGATACATTCAGCAAAATACCCAAATGCTACAAACAAACTTGTTATTTGGGGAGCTAATTCGTTTATATTACCTCAAGAATTGGAAATTTATAAGAGTAAGGTTTTTACAAAGATAAATATATATGTATATCTTCCTGATAAACTACAGATTTATCTATTATTGGCCAACCTATTTTCCTGTATTCACCAATATTCCGGTTTAACACCCTTTCACATCCGTCTTAGGTCAGCACGGTATGTCATTTCCTTCCTTACTCCTCTGACATACAATAAATCACCATGTCATCCTATACACAAATATATATATACAGCAAGCTTCCATTTTAACATTCTTTTCGTCACCTGATTTTCATCCAACCTCACTAAAAGAGATGTAGATTAAACTGATTAGGGCATATGCCCATATTGCTTGAGAAGATTAAGGTAGTACGGGTACCCATACCACCTTAATCTTCCCAAATTATCAGTCACAAGTGCAACTTTCAAAGCCTGCTTAGCTACTTTCTCTCTTTCTTACTTTCTCATCACTTATTCGTATTTACTTTTGGCCCTAGAGACTAGAAGATACAATGCCTACTACAAATCTATACATATAATAAAACTGTAGAGGTCGAATTTCTGTACAATTAAAAAAAATGCCAAAAACCGAGTAAACCCCCCCCCCCCTGGTTTAAGAAGTGAAATAGAACCAATTTAGATATTTTCAATTTTTTTGTTTTTCTGTTTATCTGTGTTTGTACCGGCTAATCTCCGAAAAGACTGGACCGATTTAAATGAAATTTTGTATGGTGGTAGCTTATATCCCTGGTCAATATATAGGATACTTTTGATCCCAAAAATTAAGAGTTCCCGTGGGACAGTTAAAAAAACCGCACCACGCAGACGAAGTCGCGGGCAGAAGCTAGTCTATAATATAAAGATCTTAAGAGCAAAGTGTAATTTTCCTATAACCTTTTCAGAGATTCGCGACATAAAATCGTGGTCGGAAAGGATGAGGCAACCCATGATCGAGGTATATGGCGAAGAATTATTTGCCAAGTATTGGTCAGATTGGGTGGACGCCATGGAAGTTATTTACAATGAGAACAAAGGCAATATTTGTTCGCAATTCCTGAAGGATATAAAGTGTCCCACATTTATCTTGTATGGGGAGAAAGATCCTTTAGTGGATAAAGTTCATGTATCACATTTGCATACAAACATTGATGGATCCAAGTAAGTATCCCAATAGCATGAGTCTCCAGATTGGAGAACATTTTACCCAACAATTCTTGGTGTAGGTATACAATTTTGTCTCTGGGATATATAAATTAAAAGCAAGGACTATCTAATAATATTGATGACGATTTAAATGTTGTTACTTCGGACATAGAAAATTCATCAGATTAGGGATATTTCCAAAACTCAATATGGAGAACCAGCTCCAGAGTCATATTAGAATCTCTCTACCTCTGGTATCCTGCACAATGCGTGCGTCTCGCAGGTACCGACGTCAGTCCGGAGGCGAAGACAAGCATCTCCTCGTGATTCCGCTACAGGAGTCCTCCCGCATCTGGGGTGCGGAGGAACCAACCTCTGTTGACGAAATAAGTTTGCCTCTCCCGGGGCATTCTCAAGCACTGACGCGCAGGATTAGTGGTCGTAACTAGGTTCTGTCTCACGCTATTTCTAGTATGAGCTCAGGGCACATGAGAGAAAGGCGGTTTTCGTGGAGTACTGACACATGGGTTACCCTTACGTTGCCGAGTCTCCACATAAACCGGCAGTTGACTCCGTTATCTGCGCCATCTTCAATGGATAACTCATTGCTTTGGTCTAATCCCAGTAAAGGACCCACTAGTGTATCTCGCACAATATAGTAATTGATATTCAAATCAACAGAGTTATTTATTTATACATACATACATACATATTGTCACGCCTGTTTCCCATTGGGGTAGGCAGAGACAATGGATCTCCACTGGTTACGATTTTGACAAACACTTTTCGCTTCATCAACTTTCATTAATCTTCTCATACATACACGCTTATTTAAACTACTTTTTATTTGACCTTTCTTCAAAATATCTTCAATTTGATCATGGTGAGTACGTCTTGGTCTACCGGCACTGACTCTTCCAGTCACATTGCTATCATATACTTGTTTTGTGATTCTGCTATCATTCATTCTCTCTACATGGCCAAACCACCTTAACATTCCCTTTTCAACTCTTGTCACTACATCTTCTTTCAATTCACAACGCTCCCTTATCACACTGTTTCTTATCATATCACTTACATTAACCTTACATATACTTCTCAAAGCTCTCATTTCAACTGCATTTATCCTACTTTCATGCTTCTTCTGCCACACCCAACTCTCACTGCCGTACATTAGCGTTGGTACTAATACCCCTTGATGGACAGCCAGACGTGCCTTTACAGACACTTTCTGGCTGTTTATAAAAGAGTTCAGCGCTCCATTATTATTATTATTATTTATTTATCATCTTACAAATCCCCGTAACCGCGTCACCTAGACCTCCTAACGAGCGTAGCAAGTAACGAAGACGGGATGTTTAACGAGTCAAATAGTGTCTATTATTATTTAAACAGTAATCAAAATGATTATTACCACAGTACTTTTAAAGTACACTAGTGAAAAGAATGAAAGAATAAAAAATAGCAATTTTTCCAATGGATGTATATTTGATAAAAATGGGCGTATCGCTGTCATAAAGCAAGCAATTTTTTTTTTCACATATTCATCGCCATCTAAATGCTGATCGCGATAAAATGTTAATGACTCCGTTACGGCCTTTTTAACAGAGATACAGCCACTTCAAACTTCGATATAATTTGGGAAAAACTTTGATCCTATCATAGTTTCCATAGCCCATAAACGTCTCACAATGAGCTCGGGCCTCTCATGTTAATAGGGGAACCGATAGTATACCTACCACGTTTATGCAAGGCGGACTGGTGCGTTAAACTCATTGGTTATCTTGATATGCAGATTTCATCATTATGTTTTCCTTCACCATTAGCACTTGGTAATTGTAACAATATGTACATTACGTCAGAAAACTGCCTATGATTTCCGGCTAGGGTTTGAAACCCCCCGAATTTGGGTTGTGGGTCCGCTAACCACTATGCTACCTACCATGGCTAAAAAGTATAAGGCTAGGTCCAGACTGTAACATTTCATCGGATGAGACACGATGACTGTGTCAATAGCGTGTGCCCGTAGTAAGTGTTTCACCGTGACATGGTTCGATGCCGTGTCATACGTCCACATTTAGCGCAAAAAAATTGGTGGATATGTCATGGAGTCTTTTCTTTTATTCGATCAAATCTTACAAGTTTAGACCCAGCTTAATGATTGCAAGATGTTATAACTCATTGGTATATATACATCGTTTGAGAAGACACCTACCTTAATTGCTTACCCCTATCCGGAAGAAAGAACCAAAATATTCAATAGTTTCGGTGAATTTGTTTTCTTTTTAAGGCATGTTATCGTTGATATTAATTTTCAGAATCCATCTGTATCCAAAAGGCAAGCATAATGTCCATATAAGTATGGCGGAAGACTTCAACAAGAGAGTTCAAGACTTTTTATTGGCTCATTAAAAATTAATCAAGAAAAGCCAGATAATAAATATTTATAAGCTCAATCACAACTACATTTTAACGGTTTTAATCGCGTAGCTTTAATTTGTATACGAACCGCGATAACTTAAGAAAATACTATTTACAAACTCGATCAGTGTTGGAAAATATAACCAGATATCGTCGCCAGCCATTTGCAGTCGACTGTTGGACGAAGGCCTCCCCAAGACGGCGCCACTCATCCCTGTCCTCCGATTTCCTCATCCAGCGCCTACCGGCGACCTTTCATAGGTCGTCGGTCCATCGGGCTGGAAGGCGTCCGACACTACATTTACCGAGATGCGGTCTCCACTCCAAGACTCGTTGGCTCCATCAGCCATCGGCAGACGTGACCGGCCTACTGCCACTTCAACTTTTGGGAGCTATGTCGGTTACCTTGATTCTCTTACGAATATGCTTATTTCAAATTTTATTCATAAGAGAAACACCCAACATAGCTCGCTCCATAGTCCGTTGAGCGACTTGGAACTTGTGGACCAATCCTGCCGTCAATGTCTATGTCTCGGCCCCGTAGGTCAGGAGGACGCACTGCTCGAAGACTTTTGTCTTCAAGCATTGCGGAATGACCGACGAGAACACTTGACGAAACTTATCGAATACTGCCCAACCCAACTGAATCCTCCTATTGGCTTCCCACTCGAAGTTGTGCATACTAACCTGTATTTTCTATCCAAGGTAGACATATGTCTACCATAGAAAATACACAGGAATATTCCTGCACCACTTCCAGCGGGACTCCATTGACGTTTACGATCCCGGCATGGCGTGTTCATTGAACACGACTTTCATCTTGTTCAAGTTCATGCCGGGACCGACTCGTCGGGAAGATTTATTTAAGCTGCCCAGCATTTCGGTAAGTTCCCACAAAGTCTCTGCTGATACTACGATATCGTCGGCAAAAAGGAGGTGAGAATTGCACTCGCCGTTGATGTTAATGCCCCGTCCAGCCTAGTCCAAAGTTTTGAAGACATCCTCCATCGCGTTGGTGAACAGTTTCGGGGAATACACATCCATGTCTCACCCCGCGACGTAGGGGTATAGGCTTCGCCCTCCGGTCCTGGATCTGGACGGTCATCGTTGCGGCGTCATACAGGCATCTCAGCACCTCAATGTCTCGCCAATCAATACGACATCTTTGCAAAGACTCCAGAACAGGCCAAGTTTAGATTGCAGCGCCCCAATCCATACGGCCCGATTATCGGTTCGTCGCATTTTTGTACTCCCACTTCGGCGTTGAAGTCCCCCACAATAACGCTGTAGTGTGCGGAGGTTGTGCCATGTATGGCTTTAGTAATGTCGTCATACATGGCCTCAACTTCTTCGTCAGTGTGCCGATTTCGGTGCATATACCTGTACAACCTTCAGGAAATATCTGTTAGTGAGTTTAGTACTAAGTACCCTACCCTGATCGACACACTGTTGACTTCCACAACGTTAATAACGAGGGTCTTGTTCACGACAAAACCGACACCACCCTAGGAGGCCCTGTCACCTTCCCGGAAGTAGAGTAAGTGGCCAGACTCTAGGGTTTAACGTATCCTTACCCTCTCTTCGGACTTCTGATAACCCTAGGATGTGCCAGTTATTTCGATTTAGCTCTACTTCTAGTTCTGTGAGGTGACTGTCCAGCCTAATCGTCCGTCTGTTGTATGTCGCCAAGGTCAATGTTGTGAGTTGGCAGCCTCCCGTAACCCAGAGGCTGTTAGCACTCTCCACCCCACCATTACCGCAACCCCTGCCGTAGCCGGGAATTGCGGGGTCACCGGGAACTGAGGGCCGTTTTCTGTGGTGCTTTTCCATTGGTGGTAAATGCCATACTTACCGCAGTGCCGGTCTATTTGCATCAGAGACGCTGCTACCCGTCTCCAACCAGGGAATTTCTGTAGGCCGGCTTTCTTGCGATGGTTATACCGCCATCGATCGGTCGCCAGAGCCTCGTATGCTGACCACAAGGGGTACCGCGGGCAGGTGAGGTTGACAATTTGGTCTACAAGATGTTAGTCTTAGATCCCGTACCCCCCACCCGGTATAATTTTATGGATCTTTCTGTGTGAAATAAATAAAAGAAATTTGTATTTTCTCCATACAATTTTTTTTGAAACTAGTAATTTTGAGATGGAAACATGGGTTCCATATTCGTATGGACGCCACATTGCTCACGAAAAAGATTTTTTAAGTATACCTCTGCTCCTTTTCGTGTTTATTCTTGAGCTTTGATTACGATCTTCGCGAAAGCACCTTTGGAGAGATTATCGGAATACGGGGAATTAATACAGCTTCTGCCTTTGCTATTCCTGTTATGGCTCTTATCTTATCTATCTTTATATATATATATATATATATATATATATATATATATATATATCTTTCATCCCATCCTCAAGTGTATAATTTGTATTCGTGTTCCGCTACACCTTTTCCATGTGTAATGATTTCACATTAACAGAACGGGAACACCAACTTTCAGCCTCAATTGGGCGAAGGCACTTGTCTTTGTATATTCGCTTCTTTGCTTCAATAACGTGGTATCTTGAAAAACCCAAACGTACAGTACGCCACTTTTAAAATTTCAAAAAAAGATTTTACCCAAACATATTTTACACTTTTTTTGTATATTTTTTACAATTAAATTTAGTGTCAATTTACTAAGCGTTTTGAAATATATGAGAAAGTTGTGATAATATGATAAATTTAGCAAAATATAGTGAGTGAGTGAAATAAGCGAGTATTGGGAATGTCACGTTATTGAAGCAAAGAAGCGATATGAGCCCGAGTGCTCACAGCCGAGCTGTGAGCACTCGTGACAATTCTAAAGAATTGAGAAACGTTATATAAGGTATAATGTGACTTGCTTAGTGTCCATGAAATTGTCTAGAGAAAGATACTCGATCACATCACCTTACACATGTGACACGATTTGTCGTTGATCTCTTTATATATACAATGAACTCTGTGCATTGATCTGCCCAACAAAACCATATATCGGTGCTAAAAAATATCTTTCACACAGCCATTCTCTGTTCTGCATATTCGTTTTCAGAACAGGGTAGACCTTCCTTATTAGGTTATTTATCTTTGGACGATATTAAAGAATTCACGGTTCAATGTAATCGTACCGTTACTATTTGTTGGTATACGATTTTGTCTGATTTTCAGAAGAGAGCGGCATACCGTACTAATTGTGTTTTACTGTGCACTTCAGTTCGGTGGTAGTTCGCGAGCCGTGTGTGTGGGTTTCGCCAGATCGGGGGTGACACTAGCATGCCCAGTCAGAACTGGTGCCACGCTATTGCCACTCCCCAGTTACGGATACCCACTAAAACCCCTGGGTGTTCCGTCCTGCGCGTTATGCCATGGCTACGAACAATTGAGCTACCCGACTCCGCGTACCCTGGCATGTGTGGGCCGCACGCACAGTCATTTTCCGGGGGACTTCTTTTGTTTCCTGGCATCGTCTAGGTCTAGTTCGGATGTGGAGCGATTTGTAACGCACTCCACGGGAAGAGAGGTGAGCGTGCGCGGAACATTAGCCCTCTCATCTCGTCGGCATGTGCAGGTGAGTGAGCACTACTATATCCTAAGGGGCAGCTTACGGCGGCCAAAGGTCGATATCCGGCGCCGGCGCGTCTTCCTTTGTCGGGAGTGGAGCAGGGAAGTCAGCTCACGCTCCCGCTCTGCCGCCTCCTTTAAAAACATGACGTGCTCGCAGGAGACTGCGTCCCATCCGGGTTTGCTCCCGACTATGGTGCGCACCACGGCCGGGAGCGAAGTTTCAAATCCGGTATGGGCGACAAGCTCTCGGCTCTGCTCCATCCGGGCTAGACACTCCTGGAGTGTGTGCGACGCCGTGTCCTCGTCGCCCGTGTCACAATGGTGGCACCCCGACGTGGGCTAATAGCCGACGCGACACAGGTACTTCCCGAAGCAACCATGCCCCATGAGAACCTGTGTCAGGCTCAGGCGAAACGTCAGGGTGCCGTGACGACGTCCTAGCCAGTCATACAGGACGGGCCTCACTACCTCAATGGTAGTGGGGCCCGCGCTGGAGCGTCAAAGGCGATATTCGCAGTCCCCCACGGCAACCTGGCGGAGCTCCGACGGGCACCCCTCGATTTCACGAGGCGCGGATCTGGTGCCCCTGGCCAGGGCCTCTTTGTGCCACGTATACAGGGACGCTAGGACCCTGGCTTTCAGGTCCCATGGGGGGATCCGGCGATTAGCGTGGCCACTTCAAAGGACACCGTACGGAATTCTCTTATTGCCGCGACGGCCAATATGCGCTGCGCTTACACAGTAGCGCAGCATTTTTGGCTGTCAAGCGATCTGCCCATACAGGGCCCCGTAGAGACTCATAGACCGTAAGGCCAAGCACCTACGACGCGAACCAACGCATTCTCAACTTACGATAGAACGAAAGAAGTAATATCAATGTTAAGCATTTTCTACGAGTTTCATTACACCCAGTCAACTGGGAACTGATTGTGATGAATTTGACGCTTCGACTCAGCGCTAGCTTAAACAAATCCTAAGTATTTTTATTAATCGAAATGACACTAAATTAATACCACTACATTAAATTAATATATTTGATCAAATTTTGGTTGCTTAAGTTAGCAATAAGCATATGAATTATTACTTGCTTTTTGTCGATATTAAAATTTGTTTAAAAAATTATTCTTGACTTTTTGTTACCTCCTTGTACATCTCGCTCGATTCCCATACGGTAGAAAAATCATGGATAATTCATGCTATTGTCCAATCTTTGCTGATATTTCTCGAATCATCTTAAAGGATCTTAAAGATTACTGAAAGTTGATGAAGCGAAAAGTGTTTGTCAAGATCGTAACAAGTGGAGATCCATCGTCTCAGCCTACACCAATGGGAAACAGGCGTGACAATATGTATGTATGTATCTTAAAGGAATGACACCATTTTTTTAGTTGGGATGAATGAAAAAAATTGAACAAAAATTCCCATATTTTATTTTCATTTACTTTTTATAAGCATGTTTCATTTCAGAATAAAACAATTTACATTCATTAACACATAATTTAAGGATGAGTGACTCATTAAGGGCCGTGTTCACTAGTACGCCGCGAACGCAACTCACACTACAAAATCACGGTGATTGTGGACTCACTAATACCATCTATACAAAATAATTAAATCTGGAGCGTGTTTTGCTTCCACTGTGGGCTAGTGAACGCGAATCTTTACTGTACAAGTTCTATAATGGCTCGAACAAACTCCCGTATATCAACCACACGATACTACGTTTTGTATACAACAGTCATTCATTGTACGACATTTTAGACGACTGCTCTCGAAGTTGCATAATTTTACTTTTGCTCTCAAAAATGTCGGTAATAATATCGCTTTTATATATATCGACAGTCTGCCGTTTATTTTTACAACTTTCTTCGTGTAGCTTACTAAATTCATAATGTAATTTAGAGAAAGTAATAACTCCCTAACTAAAATCAGGAACTCCAAAAATAAACATTTCAGTACCTATATAAAATAAATATATATGATACTAAAATATCGCGCTATGAATGACCGAATTCATCATAAATTATTTACTGTGACTAAATACCATTAAATTGGATACTGTTAGTTTAAAAAATAAACTTACATTTACAAAGTTTTTAATGGAACTGATCGGGTGCTTAGTCGCAACTTCATAGTAGTACGGTTACACTACGCATGTTAAACTGCTTCACTGAGTCTGCCTAACATGAAACATGTGGTCCAACGATTCATAAAAAAGGCGATGTGCGTCTCGGGAAACTAATCTAACGTGAAAGGGAAACCAGACAGACTGGCGCCGTAACGCGTTACGTAACGAAGCGGTTTACCCTCCCATAAGAAGTTATCACATCAAAAAAGTGTAGAGAGCGCAGAACAACAGCTATAACTATATAGATCGAGATGTGCAGTTACGTTGTTTTGTTGCCGAACTGTTAGACACGGCTAACTGGGAAACACCACAAAATTGTGCTCAAATAGAGATAATTGAAACAAACGTGGAACTGATGCTTTCTCGCTCTAGCTATATAGAATTTGTATTAGAGTAAAAGAGACAATATATTTGTCTTGGTTTTGAAGCGGAAATTTTGACGGCAGCTGGCCGATTATGGACAAAAATAATATTAAATTTTGACCCTTTTAAAGGTTAATATTACAACATTTTTCTATAGATAAATCGCTGGACTGCGTCGCCGTAGCTTCATGATGAGGTAAGTCTAATGCGTTTCATGAGAAATTTGGCACAGTATCGAATTAAGTTACTATGGGTTGCGTGATCGGACATACCGCAATTATTACTACATTATTTTGGTTGAGAATATTATGGCCCTGTTCAATAAATACCATATTGCACTAAGTAATCAATAAAAAATATTTCAACACCTTTAATAAGCCAGTGATTGGTTCCGACTAGTCTGTAATCATCTTTAGCAACATTATTTCTTATAAAACAGCGAAAATTCATTTGTTCTTAAAATCTTAATTCCATCAATTTACCATAAAGTTGTCGAATGGAAATATGGAGCAAGTTTTGTAATATCACTGCTACACCTGGGAGTGGTAGTGACTGTCACGCAGATGTAGCGGAGTTTAATTCATCACGTGAGATGCGACATTATTAATAACATTAAACAGATAACATATTATATACAGTAATGTAGCTAATTATTATTGTTGTTATTTTTAACGCTATCAACAAGACGCATTTATCCACAATACAACGGAAATGGAGCAGGGGCTTAAGAGAGAATAGACAAATATTACAGACAAGTCTCCACCAATAAACCTGCCTTCAAAATTTAAATTAATGGTTGGATTCCATTATGAGTTTGTTTTTACGGAAATGGCAACACCGTTGAGATATTAAGTATTACTCGTAATTTTAAGAAGTTCACAAAAGTGTCGATATATTAAGGCACACGAGATGAGCTAGTCCTGTAGACAATATGGAAGCACGGTACAATACACGGCACAGTAAATTGGGACAACATGATATTATACTTCTTCGCTCCTGTACATCAAATACTGCATGGATTTAACTAGGATCTCATATTTTCAATATCTATAGACAACAAAACTAAATTTTGACGGTTTAAGCGCGGTAATATTTGATTTTTCTTTATTCGAGGTTTCAAGTCAAGTGTCAACGAGTATTTTTAAGGTAGGCTAAATAAAAGCCTACCGCCAACTTGTTAATTTTAAATATTTAATTTCAATTTTTGTTTATGGTTACTATTTACTCTATGGGAGCCTATTACTGCGCTTAAAACCGTTAAAACGCAGTTTTATTATGTATACAAGTCGCAAAAACTTAACAAAATATTATCTATAGACTTGGTTCAAATACAGTCCATAAATGATAGACAATAATATCGAAGTATTGAAATACCATATTTATACGAAGAATATCTTTGTTAAATCCACACAATGTAATGAAGGTTAATTCTCGCAAAGTTAAATCATTATATTCTATCCTCGAAACAAAGTATATACACTTATCAAAACGTAATAAATAATTATACAATTTTCGACTAATGCCTCCTTCACTCTTCGTCAAACTTTATGACGGCTTTCAGTAATAAATGTTTGGGAAATGACGCTTTCTCATAAAAAATTAGGTTTTGCATTGCCTTCTTTAGCTAATCTGAATGGGTTTAAGACCATAGCAGAGACCATAAATTTATTGAACTCCCAAAACATAATTGAATTTAACGCTATACAAATAACGATAAATAAAAGACACAGAATTTTAAATTGCTACCTAAAGACATGGCAATATTTAAAAATCAGTAGAATTGTACAAAATATTTATATATGCAAGAATATTAACCAAAAATTATTCCGTTTTGATAAAAATAAATACATAGTCCGAGATAGGATACTCATTTTCAAAATTACTAAAGATTCTAGTATTTAAGTTCGCACTGCAATTTTTTCAAGGCAAATCTGTCGGCCGAGTGCATGATGTCGCAAAACAAATAGTTTTGCGCAGCCTGGACCTTCCTTTGCAATCTCGTTTGCATTTGAAACAGTATTTCAATTCATATTTAACTCCAATGTAAAACTATATTAACATATAATCTCAGTGCGTGTGTTTGAGTGAGTGTGTGTGTGTGTGTCTTTGAGTGTGTGTGTGTTTGAGTGAGCGTGTGTGTGTTTATAGCACCTAATTTTTATTAGTTTTGTATTGAGAGACAGTTTAAAACAGCCCCTGAACGTCCCACTGCAAGGCTCGGACCTCCCTCTATAGGAATTTATTGCAACATACTAACGTTGCAATAAACATTTGCAGACAAGCATTGTTATTTTATAAAATTAGATAGTTAAGTTTGCTTTACGGGAAATATGTGACGAAAACATCTGAGACTGTGCTATTAACACCCAGACCAGAGTATATAGTGCTTAGTTCATTAAAAAAAATTTGCTATCATACTACAAACATACGCCGAATTAGACATTCTAATGATATATTGAGAATTGTTTTGACCTTAGAGATATAATACTTATACAAAATTAATAAATTTTAATTTCTAAGTGGCTATTCACGGTCGGGAGCCATTATGCACTTAGAGTGGGTACACGGGGGGGGGTCATGTGTTGTCGGGTACAAGTCTTGAGTAACGAAGATGCAAGCGAATGGAGGTAGCCAGCAGTCGCCAGCCCCGGACCTCAGGACTCGTCCCCTAATCTCTAATGAGAACGACTTCATCGTTAAACAAATTGGACAAGACGTTCGTAATCTCTCAAGACAAGACAACAAGACGTGGACTTCCACATCTCTATTGGCCAGATAAAAACAATCTCTAGGGATATAGTTAAACAACTTTAGATGTCTCATAAATGTCGAACTACAAATGAATGCTACATTTCTTTTGACAGTAGCAACATTTGTTCAATGCTCTTTTGCAAACGCAAATCTTTCAAATCTTACAACAATCTCAAATATATTGCAGTGCGAACAAAAATCACAGATTCTAAATGTATAATTGAGACAAACAATTTACTTCAATACGATCAAAGAATTGTGAAAACTACATTACGATTTCATGTCACTGTTAATGAGAAACGACTCCAGGAGTTACTTGTTTTTATAATTATATAAACACACATTGTTAAAGCGACCTACTTCGATAAATACAATAAGAAAATATAGTGACATTATTCAACCCATTCGCTAACTCAAGTAAGCTTCTTATCTCATAAATAATTTCTCTAGTTACAAAAATAACAAGATAAAAGCTTCTACTTCCGTAATGTTGCAAAAGTTAACCTATTTTCGAGGCATTTATTTATATTGCCGTTTTATTGAATTTCATAATTATAACGATATAATGCATAGTTGCAATATTTAAAAGCGGCTTTGAAGTTCGTACGCGTACGCACGGTACAGTCATAAGGTTCACAGACAGAGCTGAGAAAGGAGTTTTGCGCTCTCTCTCTCTCTGCTATTATCTGAACCCGTATGCCATCTCTTTCGCACAACACACTGCAAGGTTAAATAAATAATAACATTTTGACTGGACCTACGCAAACTCACGGTACTAACATCACTCGAAACGCATTCAAGTTGTGCGCGGACTTTAAATAATGTAATTCACCCTAAGTGAGTCTCCCTTAGGATTTGATTTTAATAAATTGCTGAAATAGGTCTTTACTAATAAATTATTGTATTTTATTATATGACATATAATTGTAATAATGATCAAATCAAATCTAGCAACAAAAACATGCTTGTCCTTGTCAAATTAACATTCATGTGACGTCATCAGGAACTCGATATGTACGCGTACTCGCCGGCCAGTGATGCTAACAATACCGACTGTTCGGATACGGTTAAGTCACCAAGATGGCGCAATAGCAATATAGGGGGGTTATAGAACATGCACCTTCTGTTTTTATAAATAAAAATTAGAATTATTGAAATGAATTTGAGATCTAATCGTTTATATCTAAGTACAAATAATTTGAAAAAGCGTTTTAAATACCTCGGCAAATACGTTAACTATTGTCACCACTTGGAAATAGGAGCGTTCACTTACACATTGAACAGAACGGTGGAACGCTTCAGAGCTCTCCGACCGAATCAGCACCAAAGGTAAAATGACTACCAACTACTGTGATCAATCCGCTACATATATTACAATGAAAATAAGATTACTCTTATAAATACATAACGTACAATATTACAACATTATCACCGGGATTATTAACAATACGAATTATTTTATTTTTCTTTAAATACGTTACATTCGTTACGTTTTACAATATTAAAAAAAATACTAACTTTTTAATAGAGAGAGTCAAAGGCACACACACTTTGTAAAATTCCTAACAAGTTAGTCTCAGTATGTTCAGACGTAGACAGGTCCTTGATTATCGTTGTCATCGAGGTTTATTTTATTCCCATCATCGAAAAACCTTCTAAACGTGAACTCAAAGAAGCCATGGAAGGTCTTGCCGTTGTCCATTTCACTATCAGACTTGTTCGAGTCCGAACTTCCAGAGTTTCTCAACTTGTCCGGATCCACCGGATCGAAGTTAGAAGTGTCCGTTGCATACTCTATCCTCGGTATGTATGGAGCGACTTGTCGTCTCAAGCCCTTGTCAAAGTCGATGCCCTTCAGGAAGGGATGGTTTTTCACTTCGTTAGCGTCCTTGCCCAGCCTCGTATCTTGTCCGGAGCATAATTTTAGGATCAAATCCTTGCTCTCGGGCGACAGATTCGCCGCATCCGGTATCATTAAAGTACTCTCCCAATTTATTACCTAGAATAGATACAAGAAACCCTTACATACAAAATAATCATTATGATCAATAAATTAATTATTAGGGGAAACTATACTATTGTTGGCAACCCGGAATAGGGTTGCCAACCATACTTTATAATAACGCATCCTACTTTATTTTAAGTCAGTATACTTTTATACTTTTGCGTAAAAATAAAGTGATTTTGATTGAGCGGGGAGCCAGGAGGCTGGTTGGCAACGACCAGCTTTTCGATGACAAAACCCCAAGTCTCTAACATCGACGCAGGATTGCTAGCTTATGCTTAGCTAATCCCGCCATCTCCCTTCCATCATCTGATAACCAGATGCACCGGCATGCGGCATCGATATATGGTGGATATTCCACCTATAAGAACGAAGCGCTTTGCATCCAGCTTCGTCATACGCACCGCAAAGGAATGGAACTCATTGCCGGAGTCTGTCTTTCCTGATATTATAACCTAGGTAAGCGTACTACATCCTAGACCACATCTTTGCTCCACATAGGGAAAGACTGTGGTCAAACGCGAACCTGTACTACAATAAAAATAAAGTATGTGAAAATACTCTATTTCCAATACTTATTTACTCTGATGCGTCAAATGAAATACATATATGGATAATTACTGAATTATTATGGATCCAGCTTTCACTGCAAGATTTTATAAAGTAATGAATCTAAAAGGGCGAGAAGACAGGAACAGAACATCTATAAATTTCATAAAAAAAAATTTTTTATTAAAGTTTTAATAGGGCACGTAAAAATAACTTCCAAACATTTAAGGACAATTAAAAGTCGTTAAGGTGTGCAAGAAGCACACAAAAATAGTAACTCCAAGAGAAGAAATAAATAACATTTTGAAAAATACTTCCTACTTTATCTTTTTCCTACTTAAAAAATTGAATAATTCTCAAAAATAGATGGAAGCCCTACCCCAAAATAATGATTAAGAATCAAAATTAAGAAATCTTAATACTCTTTTTTTTATTTTGTATCCCTACAAGAATAATAATAATATTATTGTATAGCTACAAAATATTATTAATAGTTTATTAGGATTTTTTAATATCTTGAAAAAATTTACTACGCGCCAATCAGATGGGGTGGCATACTTAACAACAGCATAATTTACCTTAAAATAACAAATATGACGAATATGTTCATTTGAACACCATTCTCAAGAAGTAAACTAGATGTGGTAGTTTGTGCAATATACGAAACTTTTAGACTAGCTAGAGCATTGCATTAGCTTAACATATATTTAAAAAAAACATATTTAAAAAAGTCTCTAAACCGGTAACACTGCAGCCAGTGATTTATAATAGATCATTAAGCGCTAGATAAATGCAGGAGATGAACTTCTAATTTTCGATTTGAACAATTAAATTTATATTTAATAATTTTTATTTTTTATCCAGGTTGCAGGTGCAGGAACGAAGAAAGAATAACATTTCCTGCGGCCGGACGGCCTGTCGTAAAAGGCGACAAAACAATCCCCAGCCAACCACCCCTGGTTTAAAATGTGTAGCCATAACAACCTTGAGTTGTGTTCCGGCATTAGTGAACAGGTTTTAGTCTCCCTGAAGAGAGCAGCAGCGCATTCGTAGTGCCTTTGGTGTTGCAAATGTCCATAGGCCGTGTTAACCCGCTTTCCATTAAATCGGCCGTCCGCCTGTCTGCTGCAGTCCTGCAATAAAGAAAATTACATATTTTCATGGAGTATGAAATTTGAATAAACGAAAAATACCTTCAGCTGAGTTTCAGCCGGCGTCGACGCCAAGAACGGCGGTGAGCCGACCAGCATCTCATACAATATGACACCGACCGACCACCAGTCGCAGAGCTGCGTGTACCCGGTCCGCTGCAACACTTCCGGGGCGATATAGTTGGGTGTCCCCACCAAGGAATGGGCCAAGCATCGCTGGTGCTCCCGTTTTCTTCGCCTCTCCAAAGGTTTCAATTGGTGGCACCTACATTCGCCCATCGCGCCCCATTCACCGTCCACAGGGTCCATCGAGTCTTGTCGACCGTGGTCTGCGGAATATTAATCTAACTGAATTATACAATGTGTTACATTTTCCCACAGCTCATAATTCCAATCAGTAGTTGTTTGTGAAGAAAAGTGAAGACCGGCATTCAACCTTCCAACATGTAAAGAATCTATAAAAAAAATGTCCCACAGCTAGACTCAGGAGTCTCACTATTGGGGAATGGACAGTATACTCACCACGCTTGTCGAAGGTAGCTCGACATGTTTAACACCTTAGTTATATTGATGTGCAGATTTCATCAAGATGTTTTCCTTCACCGTTGTTAGCATGTGGTATTTGTAACAATATGCACATTAGTTCGGAAAACTGCCTTAGTGGTGCATGTATTCCGGCCAGGATTCGAACCCGCGCCCTTTGAATTTGGACGCGTGCGCTACCACCCCTTTTTTAAATAATTCATGTTGAACTGTAATCGCAAGCGGAAATGAGAGTGTTGCTTGTTTCGCACTGTCAGGTCTGTTCCGCTTATACGATTCGTACGCTGTCGCGAGCTACTAAAATTGATCTACTGCGCAGATACATCAGGATGAATTATTAGTCAAGTAAAATTGTACACAAATTTAGTTGATTATTACAAATAAACAAATTGCGACACATCAGACAATCCTAACAAGGTAGCAAGATATCCAATTTTTGGGTTTCTTCCTTGTGATCTTCAGAATGAAAAATTAGCTAAATAATGCGTGATATGTATTTTATATATAAGAAAATGGATACTCTATAAAATAGCTATCATAAATAATGACTTCTTGATCAATGTAAAAATAAAAAATATAAAAAGAATATAGTGTAGGAAAATATAGTGAGAAACAAATAAATCAAACAGGTATCACTCACCATTTCTTTGATAATACTTCGAGTTGTGCGTCCACCTGAATCCTGTACACAATCCAAAGTCTGTCAACTTTATATGGCCGTCGCGATCTATTAGTATATTATCGGGCTTAATGTCCCTGTGGATGAAACCCATTTTATGGACACTCTCCACAGCACACGTCAGCTCCGCAATATAAAACCTCGCCAGATTCTCCTCGAATATTCCCAACTTAATGAGCAACGACATTAGATCACCACCCGGTATATAGTCCATAACGAAATACAAATTGTCCTTGTCTTGAAAGCTGTAGTACAGTTTGACGACCCACTCGTTGTCGGCCTCCGCCAAGATGTCCCTCTCGGCCTTCACGTGCGCCACCTGGTTGCGCTTCAACACGTCGGCTTTGCGCAGTGTCTTCATGGCATATAGATGACTAGTATCGATCTTCCTCACCAACGTCACTTCCCCGAAGGCCCCCACGCCGATAGGCTTGATCTTCGTGAACATCGACTTGTCCATTTTCGCCCGCTTTAACCTAATGTAATTAGACTCCTTCTGAGACAGCATCTTCCTCATCTGACACTGTGCCTCCGCACTCAAACCTATCTTGGTCATTTCTTTCTCTAACTGCATGCGTCGGAAAGTCCGCTGCTTATATGATTTTAAAATATTCTCTATATGCTGCTCCATAAAGAACTTGAACGCCTGGGGGGAATAATTTCTCACTTTACAATCTCTCCTCTCATCCTCCTTTTCTTTGCTGATGTTCTTTCTTTCAGGAATAGGAGACTGATGCCTGATCTTCTCCAAGCCCTTATTCGGTCGGCGCTCCACCGACCCGTTACTCTTGTCGGAACTCGATGCGATGATATTGTCCTTCAACAGGTTATTTGTACAGTTTTGATTTGGACATTTAATCTCCATCTGCGAGGACTCTCCTTTCGCATCGCAATTGTTAGAAAACTTTTTGTGAAGCGGTGAGTGGTGGGAGTTGACGGTGGTGGTTGAATCGTTCTGATTGCCATAAGGAGGGGTGGTACAGGATGCAGCGCCCGCGAGACGGCCAGCGCTTGCATTGTTATAGCGTAACTAGGAGGCTCCGTGGTGGGCACGGCGGGCGCCGGAGGAGTCGGCAAAGAGGGCGGCGTCGAGCCAGGGGATGAAGGCTTCGGCGCCAAGGGGTAGCTGGGCGGCGTCTGCGCCTGCTGCTTCTGCTGGATCGAACTGGCGTACGACGGTGGCGGTGGCTGCGCCCCAGAACTCGTCACCGGCGGCGGTGCCACCGGCGCGATCGCAGTTTGTAGCACAGGCTTTTGAACCTGCGTACTTTTTACGGACTGCATAATGATGGGAGGTTGCACTGCTTGTCTCGCCGTCCACACCTGAAGAGGCGTCGGGCGAGTCATACCAGATGACGAACCAGTGGACTGCGTCACCGTAATAGGACTTGGTGAGCCGGCAGACGTTCCACCTGAATAGATACCCGATGAAGGACTCTTTCTGTAATCCTGCGATTGAGTGGGACTCTGCCTGTTCTGCATGGAGACAGAGTATGACGGCGGAGGTGGCACGCTGGATAGAGGATACGGAGGTGGGAGTTCCGCGCCACCGGCACCCGTCTGATAGATGCTGAGCGCTTGGATTTGCTGAGTCAGTTGCTGCTGGACTTGGGGACCATTTTGAACTATCATCGGCTGTCGCGCAGGTGGCGTGGCGCTCCGGCCGCAACGGGGCTCGTGCCTCTGGCGGGGGGCAAGGGCGGCGCGGGTGACATCCGCTTCATAAGCTGCTGCACCGACGGCGGCACCGGCGGAGTGGAGGGGCATCTCGGCGGCGGCGGAGGGGGTGGCTCCGAGAAACCGGAGGGGGAGTACTGCCTACTCAATTTCTCGTGTGGCAATGGCGGCGCGTCCGATTGCCGCGGACTGTCGGATCTCGAACTGCCCGCGCCAGAATCGAGCGCGGGGCTACCTCTATGAAGGTTGATCTCGCGCTCTAGACTAGGTTTTCTTATGAGTTTCGTGCCTAACGCGCTCAAGTTGCTAGATTTGAGCACCCCGTTGAGGGGCTCCTGCTGTTTGGACAGGTAGTCGAGGGCCGCGTCGAAACGACCGCCCGCGTATTTGAGTGCTCTGACTGCAAGGTCCTGAAATTACAAATTAGTATATTGTAAAAACTAACCGAATTAATCATATTTGATCTACAAGTACACACATTCCATAGAAAAACTTTATTGATTGTTATATAATTGGGTTTTCCATGCAATTATAATTCCTTGCAGCAATTATAACTGCTGCGATGAATTAAAGTGTAAGAAAAAATATTATTAAGCAATTATCCTGCAAATAAAAAGATCTCCATAAGTATTTAGTTAAGTAATTGCTTTATACCTGTTGTAAATTAGATTTCATTATGCATACTGATCGAAGGTTATAATAAACAAGAATGTAGCAAGTCGAATGTTTAAAACAATAAAACTAACAGCACAAGAGTCAGTCCTATAATGTACTGAAATTCGATTCAATTGTTTTCACACAGTTTGAATTGAAGTTGAAGTATTTTTAATCTATAAAACAACTACACCTCTTGGATAATCATTTTTCAAAGAATGTTTATTACCCACTGTCTTTAATTCTGGTTCACACAAAAGAAATAAGAAATTGCCTCCTTATTATATTACTGAAATATAACATATTTTTTTATTTATCTTACATACATACATACATACATAACTTCACGCCAGGTCCCTTGCTGTGTAGGCACGAACACAGAGCGCCACACACAGGCCCATTCTTACACACCTCACTTGCTTCTTTGACATTCATAGCTCTTGTCATGCACGCTCGTCTGTTCTTAAGGCTCCTGACATTTATTTATCTTATACTAGTATATAAAGCTGAAGAGTTTGTTTTATCTGTTTGCTTGAACGCGCCATTCTCAGAAACTACTGGTCTGATTTGAAAAATTCTTTCAATGTTAGACAGCTCATCTATCAATAAGGCTATATATTATCACGCTTAGACCGATAGGAGCGAAGCACCAATGAAAAATGTTTCAAAATCGGAGGTTATTTTTAACTTGTTGTTTTTTTTACAATTCGACGCGTACGAAGTCGCGGGCAGAAGCTAGTATAGAGGAAGGGCAGACATGTATCCTGATGAATAAATGATTAGTTATAAGGCTTGAGTCTTTATATATTCAATGTACTCTTTGGGCTTGAGTATTTAAATTTTTGCCTATTCTTTTTTCCCAGTCTTTGATATTAAACTTACAATTAATATAATTCAGAAAATGTGAAAATTGTTCTAGATGTACAAAATCTTTGCATGTTTCTGTGGTCGTTCGACTTTATGTAGAAAAGAGTGAAATGTAAAATTCATTCAGGTGTTATAATAATTTTATTTGGAATTTTCTTCATAATTATATCGAAATTCGATATAATCAGCGTCACTACGTCCACACTAGACTTCAACTTTCATTATATATGCAGTGGGCTATTGGGGTAAGTTCATACATTGCTCCTTTTTTAACTTCTTTGAACGGAATTCAACACCAACTATTCGAAGAGAGAATTCAATAGAGTCCTAGTTCTCTGACTGATTCGTTGTCATTATAACTATTCAAACACGGTGATAATGAGAGGTGCATCGAGTTCCCCCACTGACTAACTTCGCCACCTTAACTATATATGAACTTTCAATTAAAGGTAAAAACAGATTAAATAATCCAAAAAAAAACTAATTATCATCAAATTGGAGTTTTAATTATCTCAACAAGTCAGGAAAAGTTAGAAATTAATTATTTTTTTTAAGTTTTGTTGTTGAAATACAATCGAGTTGTTTTTTGTTTTTCTTACAAGACAATTTTTTGGATAAAATTGTAGCTAGATTGTATCTTTAGATGATTAACGTAAAACATAGACATAGACAACACTTTATTGTTCACCAAAACTAAAATTACAAAAACGCACATCAAGACAATAGTAATTTGGTAAAGCAAAAGGCGGCCTCATCGTTAAAAGTCAACATGGAGTTAGGGAGATGTAAGAAGTGAAATAGAATTAATTTAATTTTTTTTTTGAATTTTTTGTTTCCCTGTTTGTACTGGATAATCTCGAACGAACGGCTGAACCGATTGTGGTAGGTATGGGGGTCCCTGGTCAACATATAGGATACTTTTGATCCTGAAAAATTAAAAAGTTCCTGTGGGATAGTTAAAAAAACTTTCCACGCGAAGTCGCGGGCATGACATGGTCCTCCTTACCTCTATCCTCCATGTTTTATGTGCAATAAAGTATTCATTCATTCATTCTGTCTAAGATATTTTAACATCTTTAAATTATGTAATTCATCGCAAAAATCCTGTTTATAGTGAATGAAAATCATCTTCTAGAAATAATCAGTGTATATGCACATTCTAAGTTTAGTTTTATTCATACAAAATATATTTGTTATTGAATCTAATAGGAATCCACTTTATAATTTTGTTTATTGATTTACTCCTTAGAACAGGGGTCGCAAAATGGCGGACCGAAAAAAAATGTCATTTTCTCATTGGTATGTAAAAAAAACTTGTTATTAATATTTTTATATTATTTAATTTTTTTGTCCATAAATGTGCGTACCGCGGTGCGGACCATGGGCGGAACTAATTGGTGACCACTGCCTAGAATAAATTCAACTATTCCAGTCAGGAAACAAAATCTATCCAGATATGAAGCCAAATTAAAAAAGTATTTTCAATGCATGTAACATGTACAGGAATGTAGATCTATTTTCTATATTAATTTCAAACTCAAAGTATTTGGGGTTCTAGAATAGCTAGTCAGCATGCTTAACAGTGTTTTTATACTTCTTTAAACATTGTTTTATATTGCTTCTTTGGAAAGGATTGCCAGGAAACATGTGAAATACATGAATAACACATATACAGAGTAAATTTCTCAAGTGGGCCTTCAGCACTAAATCTCTATCTGTATACTATAGTAAATCTGTAAATTGTTCGAGTTTGTAAATTGTACTTAAAAATGTGAAAAATATCAGGGGGGCTAATTAAGATCAGGCGATTAATGCAATTTTTAGAATTTTTATCTGTCTGTCTGTCTACCAGACTATCACGTGAAAACTATTGAACAGATTTAAATGAAACTCGATATAGAGATAACTTATCCCGATAGAGGACATCGTTTCCTCAAAGTAAACGGATTATAAAAGATGGCACTGTAATTGTGATGTAGACAACCATCGTTGTTATTCAATAACAAATATGTTTAAGTTTGCCCACATATCATTCATTATGATACATATGACGGCCTCTGTGGTAGAGCGGGCTAAGCCTCTGCCGGCCAACCTCACTGCAACATTTCGATTCCTGGTATAGTAGATTTCGAAAGCGAATTCTCTCCATTATTTACTATGAGTATACATGACAAGTAGATATACGCAGATGGACCAACACATGCAGAAACATGGCAATCTCATAAGAGTGTCACATTTACCAAAATAACTACAGATCCATAAAAAAAGTATGGATATGCATTTTTATGGTATCATAAGTCATGCAGTAATGAGTGCAGACAAAAACCCCATCCTATAGAAAACTTTATGACAATTTTCAATCACATGCTACTTTTATGGTTCTGTAGCTAAATGGAAACCATGGACATTTGTCATCTTAATAAAACCCTTAATTGGGTACAAATGAAAATGATAACTTAATTTAATTGCTTAAAGCATGTAAATCTATGGATAGGTATAATAAAGGTAAAATTATTTTGCTAACTTCCTTGCCTCTGTTATTTATAAAATGTACGAAACATGCATAACACATAACTTAATTATGAATTAAGTTAAAAACTTTTCGATTATCTATCAATTTCCCGGTTTGCAATAATTACATAGAACCAACTGTTGGAAATCTACACTATAATAAATCTGTAAATGACTGAAGTTTAAAAGTACATTGCATTTAAAAAAGGTGAAATTCAGAGGGGCCATGTAGGACCAGGAGATTCCAAAAATGCATTTTTAAACATTTGAACATTGTTTCTGGGAAAGATGAAAGTAAAGAAAACAATGGCACTGCAATCACTTCCTTTTCAGAAACTACTAAATATGTATGAATGAAACTCAACCTGGCTTATATCCTGAATCAACACTTAGGATACATTTCATCATTATAAATGACATTGTTTCTGTGGGATAGACAAAAATAGCAAAAACAATGGCACTACAATTGCATCCTTTTTGGAAACTACTAAACATATATGAATGAAACTTGACACAGACCTGGTATATATCCTGAATCAATACTTAGGATACTTTTAATACCTATAAACAATATGGTTCTGTGGAAAGACGAAAAAAGCATAGTCAATGGCGCTGTGATTGCATCCTTTTTGTAAACCACTAAACAAATATGAATGAAACTTGACACACTGCTGGCTTATATTCTGCATCTTACTAACACTTAGGATACTTTTTGTCTCAATAAATGATGTGTTTTCTATAAAATAGATGGCACTGAAATTGCAAAGTAGATAACCATCACTGTAATTTAATAACAAATGCATTGTCAAGTTGTTGTAATTAAGTATTGGCTACTTCAAATCAGGTTGGCTGTGACTTTTCTTTATGTTTTGCTAGGCAGTTTTCTACACTATATTAGCTAAGTTTCTTTTTAATTGTAGTGAAGTTAACAAGAAACTAAAGTATCGATAGTTTTATATATATATATATATATATATACATAAAATATATAATAAAAATTTTAAGTACATATCATTGTCCTTTTTTTAATGTATTACAGTACAGAAGTACTAAGAGGAGACAAAACCACTCAGCCAGGTAGTAGGGTAGTTGCGCGTCTGAATGGCTACCACCCAAAGTCTAGAGTATGCCACCATAACAACCTTGAGTTGTGTTCCAGCACTAATAGGATCCAGGCTCCCTTTGACAGCAGCAACCCATTTGTAGCACCTTTGGTGTTACAAATGTCCATAGGCGATTGTAACTACTTTCCATCAGGTGGGCTGTCTATCAGTCTGTTGAACTCGTACAATAGAAAAAACACTCACCTCATCATATCCCAAGGCAATGAGTTGATTCAAGGACTGAGGTAGTACATTCAAATCCTTGTCTAGGCCATTTCCTGATGAAGAACTAAATCCGGAGCTCACCCCTGAACTGACTGTGCTCGCAGCTGACGAGCCGGGGGGCTCCGAGTTCCCTATGTTCGCAAACGGGAGGAGGGAGTTGCGGATCTCGGCGAGCGCCTTTTGGTGGTACCCTGAGCGCGTGGCCGTCTTGCCGGGCGCCGGCGTGTTCATGTCGCCTACGCCCGCGCCCGTGCGCCTCACTGCTACCCCACCCCTCCCATCACATGAGCACCACTCCCCTTTCAAACATTCCACGATTTAGTGTCCTCCTTAGCATTTATTATTAAACCAAATTAGTTTAACTTAGACAGAGTTCCAAATGTAAATAGGGAGTGTACTATCTATCTACTATTGTGTGTTCTGTGTTAGGATGCTTCATTCAATCAATGTTACTTTTTGTCTGAAAAGAAAAACATGATAATTAGCTAAAAGGTTCAAAAAAGCGTATAACAATGCCTGAACGAAGAAAAAAGTTGATGAATTGAAAGTATTTGCAGCTGCTATGTTACGACAAAACATAATAGATGTTTTTCCTATTGTAAAGACGGATTACATTATCAGATTTGGGACGCAATTTGTTAAGTACCATTGACTTGGGATTAACATTCCAGTTGGAGTCTGCTGGTAATGAGAAACGACCTGAAGAATGTTCAACACGATTCAATCATGACAGAACTGTGGAATGCCAAAATTAGAGTCAGGTTTTTTGCTCACATCTTTTAGAACTCTTGCCCAAATTAATTTAATATAGTTGAATTACCGTGTCCTTTTTCAGTTTTTGCAAATCCTACTAGATATCACAATCATCATAATCTTGTAAAATAAAATTTCTGCATCGAAAGCTCTCACATTACCATTGACACTGTTTCTTGCACACCACATATAAAGACCAAGTTTTTATAATTTTGACCAAACGATAGAACGGAGAAATTAAATTATCATCGGCGTAAATGTAAACTATCGAATGTATTACAAAAACAAAGAACTCTGAAACACAGACATGCAAGTTGGCAAACCATACAAAGCAACCATTTTGAAGAATTACCACATTCTTTTGTATGTTCGTAAAAGCTACGCTAGAGTGATGTTTACGTATAATCCATATTTTTTAATAAGCCTACAATTGATGCTTAAATTAATATTAATATAAAGTTGTTGTCTCCGTACATTCATTATATTTCTCAAATTAATAAAAATAATAGTAGAAGTTAAATGAATTAATATAAATCAGTTAAAAAACCAATATTTTGCATAAATGCTTGGTATCCAAACGCGTTTTTGGAATGAAAAATAATAATCTACTTGCAATGTTGCCAGCACCCTTTAAAAAAATGCGATAAAGCGTCAAAAACACAATAAAATACAAAATAAATTTCATTATTAAACATATTTTTGACGAATATATTCCATTACAGGTCGATATTTTAGTAAGACTTAATATAAAATTAAAAGCACTTTTTGAGTTTTAAGAGAGATAAATCTTTTTTTTTCAATGGGCAGACACACATATTCTATATCCCCAAATAAAGCAAAATACAACCAAAAGTGATCGTACTTTGGCAATATAAGTTCTACGTAAGAGTGAAAAGAAGGAATATGTAGGTATATATAGAATAATATTTTTCAAGTTGACTTTTTACTAAGGAGATGTAAGTCATTAATCGAAGTGAAAATGATAGAATTAATTTTCTGAGTTTTTGGCGGGAACTGAAAGGAGATGTTGTACTGTGCATTTTTATTTTCAAATATGTGTAAAATTACGGTAAATTAATAGTAGTTGCAGGATATTCAAGTTTTTGAATATTAATTATGTGTTTTGTGAGAAATGTGAACAGTATAGTGAAATGTGGCCTTTCGAGTTATCACAAGAACTCCGTTGAATGGCGTCAGTTGATAACCTGCAGTCCAGCTGAGCTTTACATAGCCATAAACCTAAATAAATAATAAATCATTTTCTAGTATAATTAATCTGTGGACAGGGTTTCCATATAGGGGTTTGTTTCCCATTTGGGGGACTTATTTTGATATTTTTGAGACAAGAACTCCTTGGGTTAATTCTTGGGGTAATTGGGGACATATTCTATCTTATAAGAATGCCATAAAATATTCAATATAATATGAAATTGCTAGTAAAAATTTAAACCAAACATGTCTGTTTAGTGACATATAATCAATACCAATACAATTATTAAACAATTGTATTGGTATTTGTGAGACTTGAGTCCCACACAGAGTTGCAGTTTATTAAGCCGTAACTATTTTAGGTGAAAAATAATACATTCGTTTGAGCCAATTGCAATTTTATATATTTTCTAATACAGTGACAGCAGGAATAAAAATTAACTCGAGAAAAGCGCAGTTTATTAAATTATAGTAGGAGCTTAAATTTTATATATATAGTGCGTGGGTTAGAGGGAGAGAAAAGGAGCCTGCCTACCGCTGCCGTATCCGTATGTGGGAGAGAAGAGAAGTCAGACAGACTGGCGCCATAACGCGATACATAACGAAGTGGTTTACCCTCCCCTAAAAAGTTATCATTTCAGAAAGGGAGTCATGCCACTGTATTTGTATTATCCTTGCTGAATAAGTAGCTAGTTAATAATAGCTCTCTTATCAAATCCCTAAGTTATTACATTATCACCTAATAGAGCTTTTTGTGTATCACATACTAATAATAAGAGCCTAAAAACGTCTGTCTCTCTCTCTCTCTCTCTCTCTCTCTCCTCTCCATCGTCTCTGCTTACCTCGATAGGACAGGCGTGAAAATATGTATGTAAAAACGTCTCACTATGCGATTAGTTTATTAGCAAAAAGGTAGCTTTATGAGATCATGTCATATGTGTTTGTTTTGCCGTTACATTGTTGTAATTGTTTATTTGGTGAACAAAAAGTGTTTTCTATTCTATTCTATGTCTTTGAATAATATGTCACAGTCATTTAATTATGAGTTTTTGGGTTTTGTGATCAAATTATGAAAACCTATTTACACAACGAAATGAGATCTTTTTCTTTTTTTTAGGATGGTTAAAAAAATAACGAAATCTTGTAACCTCTAAAAAAATCCTCCAATAGGGGTTGTTCAACACGAACTTGTCTAATTTTTTCATCCAACTATATGTATGGGGAAAATTTTCTGAAATAACATCTAGGACTTTTTTGGCGGTTTGGGAAATTGTAAATTCAATCTGGAGACCCTGTCTGGGATTTTTATTGATCTGAAATTTTTAAAAAATTGATCTAAAAATATAAATACGTTCATGTATATTGTATTAAGTTATTCTTACTTATTTCAATACCAGTGTTTTAATAGAATAATTTGAATTATACTTGTTAATATTACTCTTACCACCACTTTTATTATAGCAAATCTATTCAAAGAAACAATGTTACGAGGGCTAATATTTATTTATCTATTTTTGCCCAGTTTTGTGGTCCCTGAGGACAATTTTGTGTATGAATATAATCCTGGTAACTTCAGGCAACAAATAGAAGAAATGGATGGCAATTTTATTTGTTTTATGCACCTTGGTATGTTATCTAACTTTAGAGAAATATCCTTTTTTCCCAATGTAAAGTCAGCTCATAAACAGTCCACTGCTTGATGCAGCCTTCCCGTCTCAGCCAAAGGCTCTGTATACTTCCCATTTTCATAAAGTGGGCAGCAGGATTTGAAAAGTTTAAAAAAAATAATGTTTTTTTTACCACTCAGATACTGCTGCTGCCAATGCTCTTACCTCCTCATCTTATTAAATAAAATACATGTCCCTGGTATCTCTGGTAGTAGAAATGGTGGCTAGTACTCACTGCCCCCTTAATTCTACCCTATTAGTGAAACTTGTTATGACCTCTGTTTAAAAAACTGCTTCTCTAGCAGCCAGAAATGGTGGTGGGTGACTCCTGTACACTCCCACTGTTCTGTCCTCAACACACCTCAATTCAGGGTGCACAATTTTAAAATTTAGGTCTTAGGTAATTGCTAACAAAAATAAATAAAGCTTGGGTTATTCATGGTTTGTTCTTGTACACATTTCTTTAAAAACAGCTTTTGTAAACTTCAAACCAGATATTTGCAAAAAATATTCTTTTCTGAAATACAAATTTCATAATTCTGTAGTCCTTATTACCCACCCACACATCATCAGATGAAACAAATGTGTGTGTGTGTATGCAATTTCATGACAATCAGTCCCATTTCCAAGGTGTGAAGAAGAACTAAACAAAATAACAAAGTCACTTTCAGTTTTATATATTTATGGGAGCTGCATATGTCTAGTCATTGCAGTGGACAATGCACTATTGACTAGCACAGCGTGGGAGTGCAGATATTAATTGTTGTTCTATCTCACTCACACATCATCCGTCCCACTCACACACTGTGCTACACATTGTACTAGCAGTATGAGTTGTTAACATTTGTACTTAAGGCTACCGTTTCCAAAATAAATTAGTTCACATCAGCACTCAACGGTGAATACTTCTTGAAACCATCTGAAGTATTATTTAACCTCTGCCTCTCGCTGCTACATATCAATATTGATATTAAAATAAATTTCAAAGACTTAACTGACTCTTTCTCAGGTGCCGACATTGTACAGAGTTTCAACCAATATGGTCAGAATTAGCTGAAATGGTGAACACAAAAGATTCCAAGTTTGCTATAGCTCAAGTGGACTGCACATTATACTTCAAGTTATGTCATGAACATGACATTACAGGTATAATAGTCTATATAGTCATTAAAATGTTAATCTACTAGGATATTTAGTGACATTTTGCTTAGTTTGATTATGTGTGTCATTGGATCATTGAGAATAAAAGTATCCTAAGGTTTTATTTATTGCATGAGCACAGCAGACAGGCAGACGGCCCACTTGATGGAAAGTGGTTACCATCACATATAGATATTTGCAACAGCGAAGGTGCTACAAATGCTCTGCTGCCCTCTTAAGGGATACTGAAACCTGATCACTAATGCTGGAACACAACTCAAAGTTGTTATGGTGGCATATTCTAGACCAGGGGTGGTAGCCATCCAGTCGGGCAAATACCCTACCACCTGGCTACCTGGTCACCGCTAATCTCTAAAGGATATAAAATAAATGACTTTTCATGAATGCTTAAAGTCTACATACCAATCTCAGTTATGTGCCTTGGTAGAGATCAGATCTCCAACAGCTTGATGATTACAAATCTTCTTGTACAAGGCCTTGAAGATACATACAAACTTGCCTTTAAATGTATATAGAAAGTATTTCAATATGATAATTGGTACTTTGGTTCATTTTTAGGGTTGTAAACAAGGAACAAAGCACTTTGGTTTGGATTTTAAATGCTTACTTTCTATTGTTGTATAAAATTATTTAACCTATAAAACATTTTTATATTTGTTTTGTTTTAGGATATCCAATGTTGTTGTATTTCCACAAGAACTCATTTTCACCTGTAGAATACAAAGGCACGAGAGACCTGCCTTCGCTCACACTGTTCTTGAGTGAAGTGTTCACTTTGAAATCAGAGGTAAATGCTATTCATAATTTTAAAAATACCTACACATTAAATTAAGAATGTTATACACTTTAATTGAGCTTTATTAATATTATTCTTATACAAAGAAAAAAATTAAAACTTAAATAAACCATTATTGTATGTCAGGTTCTTACTATTAAAAAAAAACATGCATCTCGGGATACCCCATTAGTTAAGTAGTATTACATTGTGTTCTACCTATAATCCCTTGAGACTTGAGAAATAACTATCAAACAAGAACTAAAGTTAGCCTCAGTCAAATTATAGGTCCTTGATTGAACAGTAAAACAGTAGTAACAGTTTAGATATTTCAAATTCCATGCGTTTTTATTACTTAATAAAAGTACACTAAAACGCTATTCTTAGAGATCATTTAAAACTCAGCAAAAACTGAAGGAAAATGTGGGTTGGAGCACATCCATAAAATTATATGATTTTCTTTAATTATTTTTCAAGTAATATTCTTACTATATCTTGCAAGTTTTAAACTTTGTGTAGTAAAGAAAGTAGAATTATTAATATAAAGTACAATTATTTTCTTTATAATTCTCTTTCAGGGTTTGGAACTTGGTTTAGATAGACAATCAGATGAGGTGACAGTATACAGTGGCATGGCGTACTTAAATGACAACAATATTGAGAAGTATGTGTCAAAGGGACAGCATTTTGTAATGTTTTATGCTCCATGGTGCAAGGCTTCACAGGTAAGAATATATATATATATATATCAAATAAAATTTTTGAACAATTGAACTTTGATCTTGAATAACTTTCGAACGCGTGGACAAATCAAAAAATGTTATCAGACCTTTTTTGTAGAGCGTTCAATCTAATATATAAAATTCTCGTGTCACAGTTTTCGTTGCCATACTCCTCCGAAACGGCTTGACCGATTTTGATGAAATTTTTTGTGCTTATCCGGTATCTATGAGAATCGGCCAACATCTATTTTTCATCCCCCTAAATATTAGGGGTAGTCCACCCCTAAATTTTTTTTTTAGACAAAATTTTTAATTTCTATTTTTTTATGATACAACATACAAAAATACATACAACCCTAGATTTTCAACCCTCTACGATCAACCCCTATTTTTTACCGGGCAGGACGACGTCTGCCGGGACAGCTAGTTCTCTATAAAGATTGGAACAGCGATTTATCAGTCAACCAGTCGTTTGAACTGGTACAAAAATCAGAAGCAAAAAAAATTTTCCTCTGTTATTCTTATGGGAATTAAAAGAATGCGATGAGGACCATCTTAATATTAATATTAAGGGCTCATATTTTCACAGAAATTTTTTAGCACCCAAAAGAAACTTTTGAGGCTGTTTGGAAAAAATAAAAAATTTTTTTGGATCACCCTAATATATATATATGTCGCAGCACGGCCTCATTCTCACGCCATCATCTTTAGTTATTGCAGGTTTAGTGGGCGTCATCAGGATAAAATGCGAGCATAAAACACAATAGCCACCATTTATACACTTTTAATTTAGATTTAAAAGATTTTAACATAGTTTAGACCGAGCAGCGGGTTTAGGGCACCCACTCATACTTCCAACTACAATACTTTCTTTAAAAATACTCTAAGGTCCAACTCGACCTGCTGCCATCAACCAAATGTGCCACAAAAACTCCTCCATCTACCGAAGTAGATACTACCAAAGTATAGAGGGCGCTGACCCCGCTCCGCCATATGCTCTGCTCCGATTGGTCGTTTATTAAATTACAATATTCATAACTTTTATTAGGTTAGAACGATCTTTAAGTTATAGAAACATTTAAGACATCAAATTAATTTAAATTAACAATTTTAGAAGTAATTAAAATGTAAACAAATAATATTGTGCGTTATATATCCAAACAATATAGCTGCCCTCCGACATATAGAGATATATATATATATATATATATATATATATATATATATATATATATATATATATATATATATATATATATATCAAAAAAAGTGGGTAGGTGTCAAAAAAGTAAGACATTTTTGAAAGAGCTCTTATAAAATTAAATTAAATTATATTGTTTAATTATCATATTAATATAAAATAGTACATGCATAAACTCAGTGTTTAGTTAACTCACCTGCCATAGTGTTTTTCCCACAACAACACAAGCACTCATAAAGATCAAGCTCACATTACAATGGATTCTATACAGGAGACTATTTCTCAACTTGCTACTTCATTTAAGGAGCGCATGGACAATTTCGAAGGTGAATTACAGAAAGGGAATCCTTCATCATCTAATATATCCTCTCTGTCAGCAGAATTTGCCACTTTCAAAGTGTTTACTCTTAATACTTTGAAAGTACTGCAAAACCAAATAGAACTGCTTCAGCAATCCACTGATAACATAGAAATGCATAGCAGGAGGAAAATTTTGCTGGTACATGGAATTCTTGAAAATAAGCAGGAAGATATTGCAGCTGTTATTACTAAATTGGTTGTGTCTAAGTTGAAGGTAGATGACTTTACTCCTGAGAATATTCGGCATTGCCACAGAATGGGTAAGCCCCCAATTTCATCAAAGAAACCTAGACCTATTCTTGTTAAATTATGTGATATGACAGTCCGCAACAAAATCTGGTCAGCTAAAGCCAAACTGAAAGGCTCTGGCATCACTGTGTCTGAATTCTTGACAAAGATGAGGCACAATACTTTCATGCAGGCTCGAAAGCGTTTCGGAATATCAAAATGCTGGACACAAAATGGTACAATTTTTGTTATGGGGTCTGATGACACCCGACATCGTGTTAATCTCCTATCCGACTTGAATAATATTCCACTTCAGCCAAGAGATGAACCACATTCAAATAAAGATGCTTCTGTTGCCACAAAAACACGCAAAGCTGCGACATCGTCTAGGAAATAGTATCAAATCGTTTCTATAGGTTGTTTTACTGTACAATTAAGCTTGATTATTATACTTTCTTCTTTTTTTTCTCTTTGTAGTCCTGATATCCATTATATGGCACTACAAGTTTTGATTGAAAGTAGTTGTTAACAATATATTTTCCGAAAAGAATTTGTTATAAATAAACACCTTGATAGTTTATTCATTCACGTTTTGTTCCGTTTAATTCATTTTTATTGCTTTTAGTTTCAAGAGGTTATGTTTATGTTATGTTATTTTTTGTTTTGTTTAATTTTCCGTTCAGAAATACGATTAGTCTTACTGTTGATGCGTTCAGAAACGTAACAAAATTATAGTGCTATTACTAATGCGTTTCACGGTTACATTATTATTATTTTTAATTATTCATTTTATTCCTTTTTCTTTAAGATAAAATGTTTGTGTTGTATACAATTGTTATTTTAGTTGTTTCTTCTTTTGTAACTGGCAGGTGTAATGATATTTTATTTTTACTGTTATTTTATATTTATTCTTTTTACATATATATATATATAATATTCTTTTTTCTACCCTTTAATAAATATTATAGTTTATATTAGTTTATTTCATAATATATAGATATATATTTAAATATTCTTATTTTCTTTTTTTTAAGATGGCAAGTTTCATATGTGATTCTGAAAGGTCTGATAGTGAGTCTGAGTATGTGTCTTGCTCCTCTGATAGCGTTTGTAGTGACAGTAAACCTTTGGTTGAGTTGCTTGAGGCGCGTTTTTCCAACTGTACTTCTCTTTTTAATGTTGTTCATATAAATGCGCAGAGTATTCCAGCTCACTTTACAGATATGTTGGCGTCATTTAATCAAAATAACATCCATGCAATATTAGTTTCAGAGTCCTGGCTGAAACCTTGTCTCCCATCGACATCTTACACCTTACCTGGATATCAACTAATAAGAAATGACCGTATAGGCAGTGGTGGTGGAGGAGTTGCCATTTACCTTCGGTCACATATCCCCTTTTCCATCATCAGCTTGTCTCCACAGCCACCCGCATCGGATGCTGGTGAACACTTATTTATCGAGGTGGAACTTTCGTCGAATAAAATATTGCTTGGAGTATTTTACAGTCCGTCTCTTAGAGTTAATTACTTCTCATCGTTAGAAAAACTTTTAGAAAATGTTATCCCTGCTTATAATCATTCCATAATAATGGGTGATTTTAATACCTGTCTTCTTAAACGAGATTATCGTAGTACACTCCTTGAGTCCTTAGTTGCTGCTTCTGGCTTGTCCATTCTTCCATTAAAGGCTACTCACTCTTTTCCCAACTCTACTCCGTCTCTTTTAGATTTGATTCTCGCATCTTCACTGTCTCATGTTGTTACACATGGTCAGTTCCCAGCGGATGCTTTCTCTTATCATGACCTGATCTTTCTCTCATATAACATTCGTCCGCCAAAAGCCAAGCCCAAAATTATCCTGCAGCGTAATTTTGGAGGTATAGATTCGGAGGCTCTACTCAAGGATTGCCGCGAGTTGGATTGGTCGGGGGTTTACAATGCAGCTACTATCGATGATAAAGTGCATATATTTAATACAATGTTGTTAAAGTTATATGATTTACATGCACCTATGCGTCGTATTAAAATCAAGCACTTACCTGCACCGTGGCTTACCGATGACGTGAAGACGCTTATACATAAAAAATCTCTTGCTAAGACTAAATGCAAGCTTAGTCCGTGTAGTGAGACCAAACAGGCTTACATAACTATCCGTAATCGCTGTAATAGAGTGTGTAGGGACGCGCAACGCCGGTATATTCATCAATCTGTTGACATAGATAATCCTACTAAAATATGGAAATTTCTGAGATCCTTGGGAGTTGGTAAACCAGAGCAAAACTCTGTTCCAAAAAACTTCAATATTGATAATCTCAATCATCACTTCACTACTGTTATAAATTTTGACAATAATATAAAGTCTAACACATTAAAAAATCTTTCATCCGCTCCAACTCCTTCTCATTCCCCGTTTTTTCTCAGACCATTATCTGATTGTGATGTTACGAGTGCCATAAAATCCATCACTTCAAACTCTGTCGGCAGTGATGGTATTAGTCGCAATATGATTATCCCTGTTCTTGATGTCATCAACCCGATTATCACTCATATCCTCAACTCATCCATGGCTAGTGGTACTTTTCCAGCAGCCTGGAAAGAGGCACAAGTTATTCCTCTCCCTAAAAAGTCTAATCCTACGTCCTTTTCTGAATTTCGACCGATATCCATTCTTCCCTTCCTATCCAAAGTCCTAGAACGTCTAATCCATAAACAATTAAGTATTTTCCTAAATTATAACTCATTAATGAATCCTTTTCAATCTGGTTTCCGCCCAGGCCATAGTACAACAACAGCTTTGGTAAAAATCACAGATGACATCCGTCAGGGGATGGAAAGTGGTCTACTGACAATACTATCACTGCTAGACTTTAGTAGTGCTTTTAATAATGTTGATCATGACATATTACTTAGCATTCTCCGCACTCTTAACATATCTCCAACAGTAATTGGTTGGTTTCACAGTTACCTGTATGGACGCCGGCAGCGAATACGTGTTGATGACAATTATTCATCATGGTCTGACCTTACTGCTGGTGTTCCACAGGGCGGCGTTTTATCTCCTCTCTTATTTGCGATTTTCATTAATTCAATCTCCGATAAATTAACTTCATCCTATCACCTCTATGCGGACGATTTACAGATATACACTCAAGCTGCTCCAGATGATTTAAGTACTGCCGTGAGACAAATCAATCTAGACTTAAACCACATACTTCATTGGAGTACAATGTTTGGTCTTGCAGTGAATCCTCGTAAGACCCAAGTGATAGTCATCGGTAGCCCCAGAATACGTGCAAAAGTCGATTTCGCAACCTTACCGAACATTGTTTTTGACGGCACTTATATTCCATTGAGTGACACTGTAAAAAATCTGGGTGTAGTCATCGATAGTGACCTGTCTTGGAAGTCTCACCTCTCCGAATTAAGTCGGAGAGTTTTTCTGTCTTCTAGATCCCTGAGAAGGCTGAGAAATTTTCTGCCTACTGCCACCAAAATTATGCTTGCACAGTCTCTTTTGTTACCGATTTTAGATTATGCTGACGCCTGCTATCTTGACTTAACCGTAGAACAGCTAAATAAACTTGAGCGACTTCAGAATTTTTGTATTAGGTTCATATTTGGCTTGCGAAAATATGACCATGTTTCTGAATTTCGTGAAAAACTCAAGTGGCTCCCTATTCGCTTTCGCCGGAATACTCACATTCTCACATTACTTTATAACATATTATTTATTCCTAGTAGTCCTCCCTACCTTAAGGAACGTTTTGATTTCCTTCGCCTTTCTACTTCCCACAATTTGCGCACTCATACGTATCGTAAACTCACTACACCTGCACACTCTTCATCCCTTTATGATAACTCTTTTACAGTGCAGGCTGTCAAACTCTGGAATGCGCTGCCTCTTACTGTCAGAGAGGCCAAATCATCGCATACATTTAAGAACGCACTCAGAAAACACTACTTTTCTTTAAATAACTATGCCTAATTCTAATATTATAGACTATTTAATATATATGTATGATACGTATGTATGTATTTAATTTATAAAGTAGTTTAAGTATGTTTATTTTATTTATAAGTTATGTAGTTTAAGTATGTTTATTTATGATATTTAATGATTTGCACCACCTACATCGCCAGATTAGATTAAGTTATTCCTTAATTTAGGTTGCCTGGAAGAGATTGCTTTCAGCGATAAGGCCGCCTTTTGTCTCTACCTTGTCATTATTGTTATTGTATATTTTGAAATTGTATATTTGGTGAGCAATAAAGTGTTATCTATCTATCTATCTATCTATATATATATATATATATATGTATATATATATGTGTGTATATATATATATATATATATATATATAGTTACACTATTTATAACTCAAGAACAGCTACAGATTCGCCTGAAAATTGGTGGGGAGATAGCTTAGAACCAGGAGACGGATATAGGATACTTTTATCCCGTTGGAGCCGGTAGGTGGCGCTGAGATCGGGTTCTAGAATCCTCTTAATCACCTGGAGCGATTTTGGTGATTTTGTTTTTGTGTGTTCCCCGGATGGTATAAATCCACAATTGGAACCGATAGGTGGCACTGGGATCGGGTCGTAGATTTTTATTTTATCAGACAACGTCTGCCGCGGCCGCTAGTTACTTATAAATAGAAAATACATGTTAAGCTTAAGAATCTGCAATGGAATTGGGGCAATAAAACTGTTTATGATGTCTTACATTGACGATCGCAATAAAGAAAGAGGGGATAAGCTCTGACAATAGATGGTTACTTAAAGAAGTAGCTCCAACATATGACAGTTAATAATGAAGGCAACCATAAAAGGCTTGCAAGTTGCAGATAATTTAAATACCAAGGATAATACTGGTTTTGTGCATCTTAGAATTTTCTATTGTAACCCAGTAGTAAATAGTAATTCATTTACTTTTTTGGATTTTTTTTAAATCAGTCTGTTAGTTTCTCTTGAATAGGTTTCAAAATGGCTCAACTCTTGAAATCAAAAAAATATTTAAAAAAAATTTTGTTTTAAAGAGATTTTTTTTCCTGAATTTTCATTTATTTATTATAAGCATATCTTGCAGGGTACAGAAGATGGGATTTCAGAATATAAATCTCAAGGACCCGTCAAAAGTGGCAGTTAAATTTGTTAAGAGCTATGAAATGAAAATAATTTTGATTTTTCAGAAACTAGCTCCGATCTGGGCAGAGTTGGCCGTCCAATATTCTCACAATGGCTACATAAATATTGGCAAGTTGAATTGTATGGACAATGAGATCACATGCAAGAATTTTGACATCAAACAATACCCTTATCTGCTATGGATTGTGAATGGAAGGATCGTAAGCTATTTTTCGTCATGGCAATTTTAATTTAGCTATTATTATATATATTATAACACATATAGGAATAAATACTATCATTATATTAAAATTACACAGTTCCAAAGCGATTTTGGCGAAATAGAATCCTTATTAAATTTGTTTATTATTGTTTATTTATTAACTTACAAACATCACTATCATTACAGTTGTCACCAATATGATAGTGTGGTACACATAATGCTATTACGAGTTGCAGGACTCGAATTAAAATGCCGTTGCAATTATTATAGAATTTATTAGAACTATACAAACACATGTAACACAGGTACAAATATAACTGAACACAACTAGTCTAAACGTAAAGCACGATTCAATCGCACGCGCAAAGTCCATAACGGACGTCTTCCTTCGCTTGTGGCTATCGCTAGACTGTTCATCCCTCTCTTGGGGCATTGCTTTATACTGTACAAATACAAATGTCTGCTCGACCGCGTGGACTGAATTTCCAAGAACCACACCTGGCTAATGACTAGCACAAAAGATTACGATACACAATGGACTGTATTTCCAATCACAAATTTTAAACACAAAGCAAACAAAAGAAGTTCAAATGCCGACATGGTAATAAAATGCAGATGTGAATTTGTCTTTTGTCGGCATTCGGTCGTAATAATACTTTTCAAATGTATTTAAATATGTTGTCCATTCAGATGGGTGTAGCAGATGTGTACACATTGGAAGAACTCAAAGCATATGTGGAGAAGATGTTGCTATCTGAAAACCATGATCCAGAGAAGTTTATGAAGAAAAAGAAAGCTTTACCCGTCGCCAGGATATCGGAGGAAACTTTTGAGACTTTCTTGCAGAAGGACCTTGTCTTCATCAATTATTTTGCTCCATGGTGAATATTTAAAAAATATAATATTAATCCACAAACATCTCCTTACTTTGTATTAAATGTCTTAATGTTTCAAAAGAATGGTCACTTTTCCTAATCTGTATTTTCCATACAAAGTTATAATTATTACAAGTAATCCTTGTTCAAGACAAATAAATGAAAAACTTTTAAATATTGAGCTCATTATCTTGTTTTCTATTTAAACATAGACAACATTACTCAAACTAGAGATGGGTAGCTATCGTAAAAACCAGTTCAATAGCGGTTGATCACAGAATAGCCATGGCTAAACTGTCCGTAAAGTCACCAGCTGGTTGGCGAATAAAACCGACACCTGACAAGTTTAGTGCATATGGTCGGTTTCTGCATGTCACTATTAAATAACTTGCCTAATCATTGATTGTTATATGTATATATACTAGGGTGGCGCGAAAACACCGACTATATTTTTTTTTAATCTCGTTTGAAAAATGTTACATTTTGATGTTTTAAGAAACTCCCTCCAAAGGACAGTTAAAAAAAATTTAAGAGGTCGCTCCAAATTTTTTAAGATTTAAAAAATCGCAATTGATCTTTATTATTCAAATTTTTTTCTCGTTAGGATATAATTTTATAGACCAATAAATAAAAAGTTTCAAATTTAAAAGGTTGCTCATATTTTTTTTAAATATACTAATGCATTACTCGCTCGAAAAAAAGTCGGTTTTATTGCGCAATAATGTAGATATAATTGGTTAAAAAACAGAGGAGTTGGCCATTAGCAGTCAGTCGTCGCGAACTTCGGTTGTTCGATAACCGATAGCTATTGCGTTGACGGTTGGCGCGGCTAACCAGCCAGCCGTAGGGCGATTAGCGAAATATCCAACAACTGGTTTCTTACTTAACTATGGAACAAGCATTAGCTGGATGGCTAAGATTTGAAATTACGGCCTGTTACGTCTGATAGTCGGTGCTTAATAGGCTGCCTCTGTCGTCCATAAATAAAAATAGTGTCTTCCTCAGAATAGGATGGCTTTAGTTATTATTCTGAGGTAGCTTTTGTGTTTAGGTGCGCCCACTGCATGCAATTGAGTCCGCTCTGGCTGAAATTGGGAGAGAAGTTTCAGAACGAAAGCCGCGTGCTGATAGCGGACGTTGACTGCGTACAGTCGAAACCCATCTGTGAAACTGAGAAGGTTTTTATAAAAATTCTTTATGGTCGATGAATGTTGTCTTAATATCCATGAATTTTCTAGTTTTGTTTCCATAGATAACTCTTATTGTATACCTTGGCATATAACACACAAGAGAAAAAGAAACATACGAGTAGGTAGAACAATGAACGACCTTTTAGCTATTGTACATATTGGCATGGAGAGAGGTGTTGTTTAGTATTTATATATTACTAGTATATCCTCGCGACCTCGTTCATCCTTGAGTTGAAATTCCCGCGGGGTTCCCATGGTAAAAAGTAGCGCAGTTAAGTCTTAAAATTTGCGAGAAAAAACCGCATCGAAATCGGACAGACAAGAAATCTAAAATAAATTGCAATGTATTTCTCCATCAATGTACAGACACTGCTCTCTTAAGGGAGACGGAACCTGGTCACTAATCCCGGAACAAAACTCAAGGTTGTTATGGCTGCACACTTTAGACTAGGGGTGGTAGCCATCCCAGTCGGGCAAATACCCTACCACCTGGCTGGGGGTTGGTTTGTCGCCTCTTACGGGAGGCCGCCCGGCCGCAGGAAATTGTATTATTTCTCCGTTCCTGCACGAATTAAAACAGATAAAACATATACAATATATATAAATAAAAACACTAGCTATAAAGCGGTCTCTTGCAGGCAATTAAATTCATTGTATTATTTCGCAGATAAACGGCCTGCCAACATTAATACTGTATAAGCAAAAGAAGATTGTGAACGTGGAGCACGGTGGTAGACCGCTGGACAGCCTCATATCACTGGTAGTAGAACATCTCGAGAGCGAGACGAAACAAACTTCCGAACAAGTTGTGACCAGCGAAGAAGAAAAGTCGAATACCAAAGATGAATTATAATGTGTACTGTGTACATTTATAAAGTTGTAATAAGGATATTAATTTATTAAAATTGATTTTGTTATTTATAACTTTGTTTTATTTTATAAATTCGGCAATCAGACTCTATTGTACACAAATTAAAATTCCAATCGGCAGTTTACGTTTGCGCAGATAAGGCAGATCTGTTTTCTTCATATAAATAATCTATATTGAATTGTATTCATAAACTCAAAAGGCAATGTTGCTTATGCATTATTAGCTCTATCTTGCTTGCACTCCCACAAAGTGTTTGACTATTAAAATTTATCTACTAGGCAAGAACATCGGGGAGAATTATTAGGTAAGTATATACAGCGTGTTTCAGACCTTACGACAATAAATCAGACCACGTTTTCGTCATGACGTACTCTACCCAAATACATAAACGAATCAAGGTAGCTTCTTTGGTTTAGCCACAGGACCTCATTTTGCATTTCAGAATTTTACGACAACATGTATCTGTTATTGTGACTAAATCGGTAGGTTAGTGACCAAATGTATCATGTTGCCAGCTCGTCTCTTCATCATTAAACGCGGAAGATGTTCATTCTTACCAAGGTCAGTGAAGCAATATTTACAAGATTTTCTGTTTTTATTGTCTTTTTATCGTAATTAATTTGTTCGGAAATTGCTTTTATTAAATTTTGACATTACGGTTGATTTCATAGTACCAAAAACTTTGTATGGAGTAAGACTGCTAAAATTATTATTTATTGTCATTTGAAATGAAACACGTTGTATACCTGTAACTAAACTATTTGCATAAAAACATTAGCTGTTGTACTGCGCGTCACATCGCTAACCAAGAAGAAAAAACAAGGCTATTATGTTGTTACGAGCTACAAGACTTGAATTTAAATGCCGTTGGAATTACTATATAATTTATTAGCACTATGCAAATACGTACAACACAGGTACAAATATAACTGGACACAAACTGTACGATCCAATAACACATCGAATGTACTGCCCACGTCTTGCTTGTATCGTAATCCTCGTTTGACTGCCTCACCCCTCCGTTCGAGCATCCCTTTTATCCTATTCAAATACAATATGCCTCGACGCAAAACAATAATTTCCAAGAATTAGTTCGGCACACCAGCCTAATTACTGCCTTAAACAAGTACAATAACAATATAATGTTTTTGTACAAATTTTCTAAATATGCTCTGTGTTTAACAATATATAAGGAATGTAATTACGTCGCTATTTTTGCAAATAAAGTTTTTCTTTCTTTCTTTTTCTTAATTACAAATTTTGAACACAAAGTAAAGAAGCAGTCCAAATGCGGGAAAGTTAATAAACCAGGTCTGACAGGCAGATGTGCATTCATTTTTTGTCGGCATGTAACAAGATTATGACTCATAAAAAGTACCATAGATGATAAACTATATATAACTTTTAAATACTCCGTGCAGGAACGGAAAAAGAGTAATCTCTGCTAATATCTGCGGCCGGGCGGCCTGTCGTAAGAGCGGAGAAAATAACCCACAGCCAGGTGATAGGGCCTTTGTCCGACTGGATGGCTACCACCCCTAGTCTACAGCATGTCGTCATAACAAACTTGAGTTGTGTTTCGGCATCAGTGGCCAGGTTCCAGTTTCTCCTTCAAGGCCGGCAGCATCTTTTCTTCACTTCCCATCACAGTTGGGCCGTTAGCCTGTCTGCTGTGCTTTGGCATTTAAAAAAGTAACTTCCATGACGCAATAAATGTAAAAGAAAGCATTACCTAATTAAAAAGTAAATTTTAATGCGCTTTAATTTAATTGTAATTTAAATTCCCTGAGCGTGGTCGTTTAGGGGTGAAATAAAAATTAAATATTCATTCGCACCTAAATAAAATTAATAATAGCTCTTATATAATTACTTTCTTATCAAACGCTAATTGTTACTTTTCTAATAAGTCAAATCTCATTTATATTTACTTTATTAGCTTTCTTATAATCAATTCAGCAGACACATGTTTCTATGTAGTATGTCGTATACGGTACTATTCATCTAAGTCAGTATCGTAGGGCGAAACTTTTAGGTAAATGCAACGGCGCACGTACAAAAATAATAGCAAGCACACACGTATATATACGCAAGTACGTCGTATACAATGCATAGTCTAAAAAACATTCAACAGCTCAATTCATGATTGAACGGAGTCGCAGCGAGACATCACGGGAGTCCCGATGAATAATTGAAACGCCAGACGCATGCGCGAAACACCGAAAAGGTTAAATTCCCCCAGCGGGTTTAGCAACGCCTGTCCACCTTCATCACAGTAATATAATGACAAATTAAACCGTAAATCAGGCTGTAAATCAATTACGTATACAACATGCGAGTTTAGAAATAGTTTAAGATAAAGAACAGTGTTTTGTGCGCAATATGCAAGCAGGGGGGCCGGACAGTGCGGCAGTCTCCGAAGCCCCCAGCAGTGGCAGTGAGGAGTCGGACTGCGAACCGGCAGTTGAACCTGATACTGACGCAGCCCTAACAGAGGAGTGGGCGAGGGAACTTCTTGCTAGTGCGGGCGTGGTCGGAGCGAATGAGGTTTGTTTCTTTCTTTAATGAAAACCCTATTAAATTTAACAACTGCATGATATATTTTATTATTATTATTAAAATATTAGAAATCAAGATTAACAGTTCTTTTTTAGTTGATAAATACATGCTAGGTATTTAGAATAATAATTTAGATAACACTTTTAAAAAATAATGAGTAAAATACATAACTAAAATTTATTAATTACTACATGTTTAGTTAAAGTTTTTTGCATTAGATTATAAAATTATATATATAATTAACTATAGCTTAACTATATTAACTATAAATATACATATATATATAGATTAGTTTATTTTTAGTGAAACTTGTTTTGTAATACAGTAATAATATTATTATTTATTATAAACTAAATAATTAACTATAGCAATGAAATCTTGTTTAAACAATAAATGATTTTTAATTTGCATAAAGAGTATCTTTAAATAACACATACACACCTGAAATATTTTCTTTCCTTCAATAAACAAATATGTAAACGTATAATTATTATTTTTTACCCAGCTTATCACACTCGGACTATGTAAACAGTGTAACAAATTGCATCGAAATCGACCCAATAGTTTATAAGTTATAATGAAGAAAAAAAAATCATAAACCTATATAAAATATTATTTTTGGTAGTCGTAGCTTACAAGAAATCAACGTACAGTTATAAATAAAACACATCATATTTAAGACAATTTTGACTAAATGTAGCATTTTTAATTTTCGTCACTTCGTTCACCCCAGGTTCGAGTAGAATCAAGAGCTGGGGTCGCCGGAGCTCTAAGCCGCGTACTAGCAGTCACCGTCCGCTACGAACACAATGGCGAACGCAACGCTCTCCCTTTAGTAGTCAAGCTGCCGCCGCGAGACCCCTTCGGGAGACTGTTCGTTGCCGAAGCTCAGTTTGACACACGAGAGATCCTATTCTACACGGAATTAGCTCCAGCTTTGAATAGATTGGCTGAGGAAGCCTTGGGTCCCGGCGCGGGGTTACCTGTGCCAAAATGCGTGAAGGCAAGATTACCAGGTATGAAGTACGTTGTTCTAAATCTTTACCCACACGAGCCCATATTTAATATTAGTCTAAATTAAAATATGATGCAATTTTCATCAAAATTAGTTTATTAATTCGGCCAAGAATGTGTTAGACATGTGAGTCCTGCCTATGGCACAAGATCAAATACTTCCTTGGAACACTCTACGTGTGTGGTCTGTAAGGGACGAGTAGTATTTTTTTATTCACAGAGAAATTAGCAATAATTAACCATAAAATAGCCAAACTTTAGACGATACCCCTGGATTTGGATTTTTGTTATATTACATACTCACGTGATTAATACAACTATACATACCTACAACTATACGTACTTTGATTATAAAGCATACGTGCATAACATTGGACTTGTTTCCCATAGGGAGTAAGCAAAGTTAAGATCGAACGAACAGAACAACTAGTTACGGATCTTAGAATTGGCAAGCACCAAAGACGTGACCAAGAAGTGTAAGTTATGCATATAAGTCAAAAATTTAAGCTACTTCTTTTTTTATTGAACATTCCTTCGCAAGATATAAGAAACTTCGTATATTAATCCAAAATCTTGAAACTTGTGTATTTAGTAGCTTACTTAAATACAGACATTACAATTACAATGGCATTACAATACCATTCAGCATAATCTAAGAAAATTAATTGTAACGTAAATGTTGGACATGTTGCTAATATTTGTCTATTCATCTGTCGTTTACATTCAAGACGTGTTTCGAATCTCCAGTCATTGCCTCAAAAGAATTATTTTCGTCCTCCCGTCAAGGACTTTTTGGTCGTACAACGCATTGACCGCGGTTATGAATGCGTCGTCAAAATGATTTTTTACACGTCAACCTAAATCTCGCAGAGACGAATGAGTTAAATCAGCTAATTTAAGTAATAAACTAACAAGTTAATTCATTAACTGGTTAATTGATTTAATTGACCATAGGATTCTACGTGGTTTCGTTAGTATGTATTTTGATGACTGATCACATGATCGCATCACACATGATGTTCAGTTCCGTATCCCACTGAAAATATCATTTTGCAAGACAAAAAGTATCATATGTGATTCGAGAAAATTTAAAGAAAGTATAATAAATAAATAGTAGTTTGTCTGGAATATATTGAAACGATAAAGCCGCTATTTGTTACTTCCAAAGAGACTGTTCAATCTATGGTTCAACCTATACATTACATATTTAGAGTATCAAGCTTTAAGGACCTGGTTTTAATTCACATATTGAACACAAGTGGGAAGCTCGCGAAGTCAAACATCTCGTTACGTGCGATTCTTTATTAACTACCTTCAAATAATAAATTAACTTATATTATATACATAACAAGCTAATAAGCCGTGTTAGCTTAGTGGTTAGTGCATTGACGCTTCAAACTTGCGTTTCAAATAATTTGAAATCAAATCCTGGCCGGGAATCATGCAACACTCAGGCAGCAGTTATCTTATACTAATATATAAAGCTGAAGAGTTTGTTTGTTTGATGGAACGCGCTAATCTCAGGAACTACTGATCTGATTTGAAAATTCTTTCAGTGTTAGATAGCCCATTTATCGAGGAAGGCTATATATCACGCTAAGACCAATAGAAGCGGAGCACCAATGAAAAACGTTTCAAAGTTGGGGGGTTTATATTAAGTTACTTTTTTAAAATATTCCACGCGAACGAAGTCGCGGGTGGAATCTAATCTGAAATAAAGTTCATATTGTTTTCAATTGTCCGCTGCTGACGCTAAAGGAACATGATGTGGAAAAACAACTCATCCACCTTAGGAAAGAGTGGCAGATATACTCCGCTAATAATGGGCACTCTTCTGGTAAGAAGTGGGCGTTTATGGGAGAAGCAATTTTCATATAAACAAAGTCATTTTCACATTTAAGTATTCATTATTTACAAATACGAGATTTATAGGCTGCCTATAAGAAGTTAGAGGCAGTATTATTCATTATGCAGTCAGAAGATGATTATGAATAATACTGTTCTAAATCCTGTTGAACGAGTCAATAAAAGGGTTGATGAATATAGAAATACGCCATCATCATACGGGAATTCCTCTCATAGCCCGGAAAAAGTTGTATTGAGTATCTAGGTCTAGGTAGGTAGGCCTACGTAGAATATAGGTAGCAAGCACTTTCAGATATTGAAACACGGCCCAACGACACTCGTGACTGCCGTACGTTTTAATTAATCTGACGATATTGTACTCGACTTTTTCACATTTCAGAGTTGTCATACCTCTTTCCCCCTCTGCAATAATGACGTGCTCTGGTGTGTATACTTATATACGTATAGGAAGTCTGTGCTTTTGTCATCGTTAAAAAATAGGTCGGCCGAAGTCGTCGCGTATTTTTTTAATGGTTTCATTTCAGCCAGATGAGATATGGTTAGTTAGTTGAATTTATAACGTTACAGAAAATTCGAAGTTACCTTTACTTGTATGTCTGTATTGACGTTAGGATTGTCCCTCATACAAAATGTTCATAAACTATTTTCTACGTTACTTTCCTTCGGGTGCGGTTGCTATAGTCTGACTATTTAGGTAGATATTAGATATTTGGGTTAAAAATGTAATACTTGATGCAAAATCCAGAAACAGGCCAACGAGGACAGACTGATGGGAGAACAATAATTAAAAACGTTAAGGTTGTAGGCCTTTGAATTGAAACATATTAATAAAATCAAGTTTATTTCGACAAACATTTATAACAGACATTTTTATTAAGTAGAAGAAAAAAGTGTGACCAATCTAAAATAATATAATCTTTTTTTGCATTTGCATATACCACATAATAACCCATCCTTTAATATATCTATTTCCAGAAAGTTATCTGGAAGAAATGGCTGCAAGCAATAAGACCGCCGATTGCACTATTTAAATTATTGTTAACAGTCATGTAAATCACTATACTTTCCTTTAATAAAGAACATTCCATTCAATTCCATATATTCAAGAACTTGATAGAAAACAGAGGGTAGAGAAGGAGGGAGAAGGTCTCTCAAGAAAGAAAAACTACATAAGGTTGTTATACTCACAGCCGTATCGTAAATGTGTACCAAATTAGTTTCCTCTGCAATAATTGAACAGATCTGAAGAAATATCGCTATAATTCTAATTATGTACTTAGTCTAAATTATCTATTATCCGTGCACGAATGGAGACAGAATACAATTTTCTGCGGCCGTGCGGCCTGATCTAGTGGGGGACAAAACAACCCACAGTCAGGTGCTAAGCTATTTGCCCGTCTAGATGGCTACCACCCCTGGTCTAGAGGTATTAGTGGCTAGGTTCCAGTCTCCCTCCCTTAAGAGAACAGCAGCGCATTTGTAGCATGTTTGATGTTGCAAATGTCCATAGGCGAAAATAAACGCTTTCTATCAGGGCTCACCTGATTGCTGAACTCATGCAATAAAAAAAAATGTAGTCGTAACTTCGTCTCCAGAAATAGGAAACAAGTCCTGAAAAATACCGTATTAGAAATCTTGTATAATTAATTAAATATCTATTTGTATTAATTTTCCAGATGAGATCGGTGGTGATAGCGAACTGGTTTTAGAAGATGTAACGTCATTCGGCTATGAGGCGGCTGACTTTGCCGATGGTTTAACTGAAGAACGGGCGAAAGCTGCACTTCATGCTGCTGCTCGACTTCACGCTCTCTCCTTAGCATTACGAGAGAGGGAAGGCCCTTTGGACCAGCGATTCGACTTCCTGTTTCCCTGCGAAAGAGCAGCAGCAGGATATCTTCGACTTGTAAGACGAGGTCTCCCACAACTAGAAGCTTTTCTCCGAGGGCGAACAGACTGCGTCGAAGAAGCTGCTGCCGTTTCGGCATTATGTGCTAGAGCTCCTTCTTTACTCGGTACATTGTTAAGACCTGCAGAACCTGCGCCATTAGCTCACGCAGATTTCTGGAGCGGCAATCTTTTATTCCGCGAAGCCGATGGACGAAGCGAATGCATCGCCTTGGATTGGCAAATGGTCTCACTGGGGAGACCGATGGATGATGTTGCGTTACTGCTGTTATCTTCTTTAACGCCAGAAATGAGAAGGGCCGTTGGTGAAAGTTTGATAGAGGATTATGGTGATCGTTTAGAAGCTGAATGTGCGAAGCTAGGCGCAGCAGCCGCCGGTGCAGTTGTCAGGCGAGGTTTGAAACCCGATTGGCCAAGATCAGCGCTCAGAGCGCTATTACTCTGCGCTGGTAGTGTGGACGTGGCATTAGGTGATCCACGTGCTGAACGTCGACTGTTAGAAGCAGTGCGTGATCTTTATTCCCAGGGTGTACTTGCGCTTAAACCTGATTCAGATGCGTAAGAAAAAATACGTAAATGTGCCAAGAGCTATATTTGAGTCGTGTTATTTTACTTTAAAAATGAGCAGTCCATTTGAGTATATTGTTTGTGTGTATAATTTATGAACGTGTAAAATTATTCGTCTCTTGTGACAACGATCTGTAGATTGAAGCGGCCGTCGTGTTTCACGATAGCGTTAAGCCTAATCAAAGACTGAATTTACGTATATCTACGTTTTACGACTAGTATTTAAAAATACATGTTGTATCGTACATACATTTTGTAGGTTTTAATTGCTCACTTTGTCGAAGGCTAGAAATCATTGCGGTCTATTGACTATTGATTGAAAGAAAAATAAATAATTATGAGGAGTAAATTTTATAGTTTTATTAAAAATTTCATATCGGCAAAATATCTCAAGTAGCCAATCAGAGTAATGGATAACTATGCCCTTTTGAATCGAGCAGAAGAAAGATCGTTCACTGAATTCAAACCCGTTTGGTTTTCGTAAATCCCGGTACTTACAACAAATAATAGTATTAAAAAATTAAATTCTATTAAACACATGAATCTTGACTGACTTATCTATTATTAGTACACAAAAGCTTCTTGACACAAACCAAAACTCAATGTAATTTCTGGACGAAGAACAAACACTCACTAATCATATATTGTCAAAGTCAGTTGTCAAATATAGATCACAGAGATGTCAAAGTCACAGCTGTCAATGAAAATTGACCTTCGTGCGTTTTCATATTCCTAAATATTTGGAAATGGACGTTTCTCCATCTAATTCTGTGCTTTGAAATTTTATTAGTTACTTGATACTTTAAAATGGCTCAACAAAACCAAGTGACGTTGGATATTGAAGATGAAGAGACAGCCGAAGTGACACCGCGGCACATTGCGTTACATAGACTGGATTCTGTAACCAGACCTTCGGCAGCAAATAGAACCAATTTAGGCCTAGGTGACCGTCTCAATAGTGTTTTCAGAGAAATCAGGCCATTAGTGGAACATGCAAGAATGGTAAAACACTTCATTTATAATGGACCAATGATGTATAGTTTTATTACTCATTACTGTTTAGTGGTTTTATCATTGTTTTTTATTATGCTAAAAATGGTGATGAAGCTATTTTCCTTATGTATATCAACTGTTATAACTATATAAATAAACTATACATACTCAATTACCAATCAAAAAACATAAAGTTTTGCAGTTAATAAAATATATACATTGTAGTATATGAATTTATAATCCTTATAGGGTACTGTTGAGGTATAAGGTGTTTCCTAAATACATTATATATGAATTATGGTTTTTATTGTTTCTTCTAAATCAATAGTAATTAATTAGTAATTAATTAGTAATTAATTCTCAATGTTACCTGGTTTAATTAATATGATCATTGCTTTCATTAAAACCTTACTGTAATTTTTAATACTCTAATATAGTAGGTTATTATACATGTATTAGAATTATAATCAGATTATATTTTCTTCCTACCTCAATGTTTAGTACTAAATTCAAAAACTGCTGTTCTGGTTAGACAAATTATATCTGGATCAAAACACCCATGTATTTAACAAGCCTTATAAACTTTATAACATATGCCACAACTAAATGGGCCAAAGCAGTATTTTATTGATGATAACTGAATAATTTACAATTTAACATCCAAACTACAAAGTAAAATTAAAGCAATTTCTGAAAAATCAAAGAATACTGCTATTCATAGAAATTTGGAAATGATGTTGTTCTTTTATTTCTACAAAAACCTTAAATTCATAAACATGTATGACTTCTAGATGGCAATAATTATGTTAACAGAAAACTAACAGTTTTAGTCTGTCAATGAAAATAATCATACATATTATGCATGTATGATTTTCAGGGTAATAATGCAAGATTATCTCTACCAACATGGCTTCCTAGAAATACACCAGGAACTCATCAAATAGTAGATGTAGGCATACAAAGGCCGCAAAGTTCAATAGCTCATGTAAACCTCGGACCAAATTCGCAGACATATGTTGTTACTGACAGAGGGACACCTCCAGTGCAAAGGACACAATCAACAAATCATGGAATGACTAATAGTGCATCAAATGATTCCAACTTGTCTGAACAGGGTCAGGAACAACCAGAGATTAATGTCTCCGTTAATCCAGCAAATAACAACAATATACATGATAATGCTGATAATGATAGTCAAAGTGATGATGGTACACAACAGGTAAATAGTATTATAATAATAAACTTAATTTCAGTAAAAAACTAGTAGCTAACATTACATACTTTTAGTTTTAGTACAGAGTAAATATATTAGTGACTAAAATCGAAATAAAGAAAAATCTTGTATCTTCAGCCTCAGTAGCTTTCCAATAAATTTAACCACATTATAACAACATATCAGTAAAGTCTGCTTGAATAGTTTATACAAAGACAAAGAGCAGAAAGTTATGTAATAAAAATAAATTTGTCATACAAATGTTTATAATTTATATTTCCATGTATTTTTTGGTTATTTATTAGATGATAGGGTTAAAGTAAACTCCAACATCATTACCAACCTTAAATAAAAGTTATTCATTAGCTACTCTAGGAGACTTTTGTATTAAATGTATCTGTTTATGCCACTTTATCTATTTTATAATTTTAGAAGTATTGTAAGAAAATTACAATTGCCATTGTATCTGGTTCTTGTTGGTCAAGGCATCCCATCATCATATATCATCAAAATAAGATTTTTTTCTTTCAAACAAATCCTATACAAACAGAGTGAGACAACAACAATAAATCATTTTGTTTTAAATTCAAGCACAATTTTCTGCTAAATATGTTATTACCAAATTGAAAGTGCAATGTCAAATATTACAAATTTGTATGTTATTAAAGTTAGGTGTTAATAAATTTTTTAAGGTTTCAACATAAACACACTATTCATGCTTAAACACATTCAATATTTTATTATTAACTTGTTAAAACTGGCCTCAAAATTTTGATGGTGTATGGACCAAACTGGCCCCACATAAATAAATAAACTACTATATATACATATATAATTAGATATACAGTTTATAAATTAGATATATATACATTTGAACAATAAATACATTCATGTAATGCAACAATTTTATTTAATAGACCAATAATAGTCTGTGACCATACATTTAAATGTAGTCATTGATTAAGCTTGTCTGATTGGCAAGGGTAGGGTGTTCCACAGAACAGCCTGTACGGCAAAGGAACTTCCTACATAGGAAGAAGTGTGTGCAGGTATTGTTAACAAAAGATTTTTATTTAAGCAAGAATGGTCATGGTGGTCAATATGGTCAAAAGTACAGACCACTTATTATTTTTTGTGGGCCAGCATTGGTATAAAAAATCCTGTATATCAACTTGGGCCAGTGTGAAGCCTGTAACCAGCCTGTTGTCTAGATTTTACTGCAGGTGAAAACATATTAAAAAAATATGAAACTATTTTCCAGGTAGTGGATGTAAGAGCAACTCTCAACCTTCTGATAAGATATGCACCTTTCTACTTTATACTGTTTATAAAATTTATGTATGATAGTCGAGAGGGTATATTCACTTTCATCATACTGTTTTGTACATTCACACACAGCAACAGTCTTGTAAGAAGGTGAGTATTTATTTTCTAAATCCCTTAAACCTTATGATACATAATTATCAATTTCAAAAACAAAAATTATTCTAAACAATCCTAAACCAACTGTTAAATTAATAAATAAAAACCTATTCCATTGACTTTGTATTAATAAAAGCTAGTCAGGGGTGTCCTAAGATAATATTTTATGCTTTGTTCAGGAAAAAATAATGTAGGTTAGGGTTTTTGGAACACTGTATAAGGGTGAAAGTAACCTTATGTTTATACATGAATGTATATATTCTTTTTTTAAGATTTTAAAGGATGATGTTTTATATAATTAAATAAATATTCATGATATTTGTTATATACAATATCCTAAAATCCTATAACAAGTTACTAATTCAAAAACTTAAAAAGTCAGCATCAGATAACCCTAGTTAAGATGTACGTAATTTAAACATAGTTTAGTGGACTTTAATAGTATTTATAAACTTTCGATTTTAATTTATTTATATCAGAACTTTGCCACTCAACTTTTAGAAAGCCTGTAAGATGAAACTTATTTCTTTTTCAGAGAACACGGCAAACAAATGAACAGGAGTATACTTGCGTTGTTCAGTGAACTATTATTCACAGTTGGTTGTATTATAATAGTACATTTTCTCTTTGGCCATGGAAAGCTGTTGCCCAATGTGATAATGTTTCCAAACTACACACAGCTCGATGTTTGGGAACTATTGTGGTTGGTTGTATTGACTGATCTCATTGTGAAAATTATAACTGTAGATTTGAAGGTCATTGTAACAATGATGCCTGCATTTCTGCTCCCATTCCAGAAACGGGTAGGTTATTGCATAAATTTTAATATTAAATCCTTTTTTGATTGAATTGAATTTATAAATCATATTTTTTTTTAAATAAGGATGAAAAACACGTGACTTAAAGAATACAAGATGGATGGCCACAAATGTGAGGGTAGACCAAAAAAATGGATGGATTGTGTGAAGGATGATATAATGATTGTGGTGTGACAGAAGATGCATGTCAGAATAGAGGAGTGTGGAAAGAATAGATGTTTTGCCGACCCCAATTGGGATTTGGTGAAAGAAAAGAAATAATTTTAAAAGGCCAGATGTCATAGTCTAGTGAAACATTTCAGATTAATGAACACAATGTTTTTGTTATTTGATTACTAACTGAATAGAGGGTAGTTTCGTTAGTTCGTGGTCTGAAGTGGAACATATAAAGAGTCTTTATCGTCATTAATTTTTTGAGTACATAATATGTACTTTAAAAAAGAAATCAATGAAATACACCCCAATCTCATAAACTACTTTACAGATCTTGTTCAAGCCATGTTTCATAGTAGTATCTTTCAAGTTCTACCATATTGACATAATTGCTTCAAAAAGTGGAGGAGTGGACTTAACTAAATAGTAAATTATTCAAATATAGTTTATTGTTGTAATTGCACATTTGTAAATAATTAATTATTATAGACTGTGAGTAAACATCTATTTAAATTGGCAAATAATGTTGTATACTTTTGAAAGTTTAATAGCGACTCATTTTTGAAAGTAAATATATAGACTATAAGCTATCATCATTATATCTCAATTTAATTTGGTCTGAATATTAATTCCTGTAAAGAAACACTAATTATTTATTTAACTTTGTGAGTACAATATTCAATTATTGTTTTTAGGGCAAGGTGTACCTATTCATAGAAGCGGTATCCCAACTGTACCGCTCCTTGCTCACAATCCAGCCTTGGATTTTCTATTTGATGCAGTCGTATGAAGGCTCGGAGAAGATGGTCGGAATGTTCCTGACATCCATCTATGTTATAGCCAAAGTAGTTGAGGTGCTCGTTAGATTAAGGCTATTCAAAAATGCCACCTGGACATTGCTTCAGAGTGTGGTGAGTTTCTAATTTTGTTTTCATTAGTTACCAACTGTCCCGGCAGATGTCGTCCTGCCCGGAAAAGCTTCAATCGATATGTGGACATCAGCGCCTCCTACCGGGTCCAATTGTGTACCAACTCCGAAACCTCTGACTCGTGCACAACAACTCTGCTAAACATCATCACATGATCAAATGTATAGTTGCAATTCAATAAAGGACATACAGACAAACATTCATTTTTATATAGAAGATTTAGCTCATAGCTTAAGAGCCCACGGCGACCAGACTTTCGTCATTTTATAAAAGCTGAAAGATTTTGAATGACTAGTGACTATAGAGTGGTTGTGGTTAGTTATATAAAATAGTATAAAATTTGTTAAAGTATAAAACTATTTTTTTTTTCTTTGGGGTAATTTTAGAAATCTCGTCATCCACTGCCAGACACTTATGGCAGTTGCTACCCCCTTACATATCTACCTTATATAATAATAAAATTTCATCAAAATCCATTCAGCATTTTTTGCATGAAAGAGAAACATACATACATTCATCCACACATTATTATTACGTTTTTAATCCTGGTGGTGCCAAGGGTGAAATTTGAGGTCCTTCCCCCACCGCCCCTATAGCAAACCACGTGGCGGCTATTGTATTATAATTGCCCTACTTCCTGGACTGGTGCGGCCTTCGATAATACAGCTCAAGAACAGTGGACGGCAGGACAAATAGATTAATCGTTGCATCATCATCATATGGGAAGGAAAATTAAGCCACTAACCTTAAAGCCTGGAGACATCTGGCAGCGGTCGTCGAGTATCAATTTGGTTGCACACAGTGAAAGAAAAAAAAATAATTTGCTAGGAAAGCGATACAATGATACAGAAATATTTGTACATACATTTTTAAATGACATTGTATATATTTTACACCGCATTTCCTACAAATGAGGTCGGCAACTCAACCTCATGCTGTGTTGGAGTTTCTTCCAGCACAGCGCTGATTTCCTGTGCCGATCCCGCCTTATTTATTTTAAAAATATTTGACCCAACACCACAGAATAAGACAGAGTAACACAATATATGAAACATAAAAAATAAAACAAACACAACAGTGGTATAATAGTCTTTTTGTGACACAAATTTACACAATGAGGGTTAAATTATTAAAAGGGAGCTCATATGGCTACGGAGCGGGTGGACTTACTATAAAATATTGGGGCGGTGGTACGGGTTTGTCCCTTCAGTGACGACATGATGAGCCTCCTTAGCGGCACAGATCGGAAGATGTGTGCGTGACCGACTTCATTCCGATCATATAATCAAAGAAATGAACCAATCGAAATAATTGGCCTAAACAAATCCCATCTGCGTTTTCAGAATCTAGGCACAAAACCGACATGCGAGCAGCTGTTGTCGGCCGGGGACTCGTGTCCGATCTGCCACGACGACTACACGACCCCGGTGCGACTCGGCTGCAGCCACATATTCTGCGAACTGTGCATCTCCGCGTGGCTGGACAGGGAGCACACCTGCCCACTCTGCAGGGCCAAGGTCGCCGACGAGCCCACCTGGAGGGACGGCTCCACGACTTACGACTTCCAACTGTATTGAGTCAATCGTCGGATATGTTATGCGTTGTTCGAGAATCTAATAAGGTCAGAATATCTGTATTTTCAAGCCGAGGGCACACTAAGGTCATGGCAGATCTGAGATCTTATCGTTTGACTCTCATCTAGGTTTTTATATTTCGACACCTTCAAAGGACGCTACGCCAATTTGATTCTAGTTATTTTCTATCTTAAGAGAAAAGCAATCAGTCTTATGTTTCTAAAATGTCATAAAAAAATATTGAGTTTTTGGTTCTTAATATTTTCTATGGAATTTTAGAAATATAATATTATTACGAGTTAGCGGAACTGGAATTAAAATGACGTTAGAATTATTAGAGTTCATTAGAACTATACAAGCAGGTTTAACACAGGTACAAATATAACGGAACACAACAAATCCAAACGTAATGCAGAAGGTCATAATTCAATAAAACGCGCAAAGTCCGTAACTATTAGATTTCCGAATGTACACACGCCATGCCCGTATCGTAGTCGTCGCTCAACTCTCTCCATCAGGCCGTCGTTTTATACATCACAAATGCAAAATAATCCGCAACACCTGGCTAATGATGCTAATGAGTGAGTACAATAGGACAATAGGCTATTCTCCACGATAATTAGAAACAAACAAAAGAAGACGATCATAAAAGGATTACAAGTAGTTCAAATGCCGACAGGTAATAAAAATGTGCGTTTACAGATTTGTACGTGGAATTTGTCTTTTTCGGGGCCTAGGTTGTAACAATATAAGACATTAATGAGTACTTTTCCCTCGAAAATAGAAAATACTTAAAATTAAGTTGGCTTAGTATTCCTCAGAGGTGGCGATTTGATGTATGATGTTTTAACTATAGTTGAGCCGTTCTAAGAAGCCCCATTGGAGTTCCAGTAACTTTGTAACAGTATCAAAATATTTATATCAAATGCAAACTGTATGACAGTGACAATGTTACGTTTGTCAATACGTTTTTTTTTTAAATATTAATGATGTGACCAAGAGATTGATCTATAATCAAAAAGTTCAAACATTAATCATAATTAAGTTATGTATATTTTCTACATTTTAAGGATAAAAAAGGCGACGAAACCCAAAATATTTTTTTAAAATAATAAATTGTTTTAATGTAATTGTAAGTGACTTCCTATATTAATTCCAATTTTTAATTGTATCGTCTGTAGTTCACGATGTTCACTACTAAAATCAATTTGACAGATGCCGAATGTGGCTTTATAGAACGGCCGAACTATAAACAACAAATTCGTAGTGGTTCCGACTTAAAAGGTTAAGTTTGGCTTTTGATACATGAAAATATATCTGCATTTATTCAAACCACTCACATTAATCGATTTTCGCCAAATACATTGATAAAAGAATAATCGTCTCCAAATTGTAGTGATTATGAAAAAGCAATGAATTTGTTAGTTTTAAGATAATAAAATAATTATGGCTGAAAAAGCTTATGAAATTTAAAAAAATAATGGATATATTAAGATTACGTTTTTACAAATTACGTCCGACAATGTAATATATGTAAGTGTTACCAGAAGTTTTGGGGTTCCAAACCCCCAACTTGATATTCTTGTATCATCCATCGAAGATACTATAATACAAACAAATATCGAATGCGTCCTTGAGTACAATTATAGTGGTCACAAACGAGAGCTTAGAAGGGATTGTTGCGTCCTCGCTCCGGTCGTGACGTAAAACCACTTTTGTACATTGAACCACCATTCTTTATCTCTTTTACTCTCATACAAACATGTTGCCGTCTCGCTTGCGAAACAGCAATGAGCGAGCGCGACAGCAATACTTGTTTAGTCCGCACCAAGCTATAGCCTCCCAGATTAACTATAATTGCTGTACAATAGATGATTTTGTATAAACTTCTATTACACAAGCTACGAGCAGCCATTAATTTTGGCGCGGATTATACAAAAAATCTTGCGTCACCAGTTATAGCAAGCTAACACTTGAAATCCTTCCATCTAGAAGAAAGTTAAAGTATCTGACTATATGATCGGTTAATTAATAAAAATATGAAAATTTAAAACAACAGAGGTACAAGTGTAAATACCAAGGCTTGGAACCGGTTTTTCATTGCATCCTAAATTTTACTTTGACCGGTTTATTCGAACGAGAAGAGGTACCTATCATTCTGTCTCTCTCAACATATGTTTGTGTGCGACTGAAAAGTTGCTGTACCATATGCACTGCGCTTTGAGTTCGAAAAACCTTTTGAAATTGTTCGAAACCGGCTTACTCACTAAAACCTTTTTAACGAACTTTTGTTACCAAAAACATAACATAATTCTTTATTTCCTCTTTAAGTACAAGTGAAACTTAAAACTAGTAACGACATTAACTAAGAGGCTGGTGCCTGAATTAGGTTAAAAAGAAACCTGTGGAAGTGGAACCTGTGGAGAGAAGAAAAAAGAAAATATACTAATATAACTGTTATAAGTAATCGTGTTAGAGTGAGCCCTTCAAGAGCAAAAGTGTTATGTAGTGTGTGTGTAAAGTAAGTTTGTATAGGTGATGTAAGAAGTATGTGTGATTGAATGCGAGTGAATGAGCCAGTTAAATGAGCCTAAAGTGAGAACAATACCGAAAATAAAAGTTCGTCTGTACATACTTACGGTTCGACCTTTTCCTAGCCTTGGTTTCCAAGCCTCGGTAAAAACACCTTACTTAGCTGATTTCAATAAAATCACATTTATAAGTCTAGCACACTGAAGACAAGTTCTTGCAATTTGCGAATGTGAGTGGCCTTTACTTGTGAGAAACGCGTATCTGTGTGTGCGTGAGACCAAAAGCAGGTATGATTGGACGACACGCTCGAACTGATCGTTCCGTCAGAGCCGCACACTATTGCAGTGTGCATTTTAACATTCAACCACAAGGAAAGCTTGCTCGCCTACGTGGATTGCAAGAGCTATAAAGGATTTAACCTTTGATTCGCGTAATCAATTTTCTAATACATCACTTGTACCACTTTTATCCGGAACGGAGACAAAACAACCCACAGCCAGGTGGTAGGGTATTTACCCGTCTACCATGATGACTGGTCTAGAGTGTGCCGCCATAAAACAGTGACTTGTGTCCCGGCATTAGTGGCCAGGTTCCAGTCTGCGTTTAGAGAGCGACAGCACATTGCTAGCACCTTGGAGGGTAGAGGTAAGGAGGACCATCTAGTATGGGGAATCAGTTGAAAAAGTGTCCACCTGTAAACAGCAAATTATGGTTCGAAAACTCGTCGAAATAGCGCTAGTGTAGGAAAAGAAAGGATATGAATTTAGCAGCTATAAACGAAGTGAAGTGTGCTGGGTTGACAAAATTTAAAAATTATAATTTGGAAAAGTATTGAGACTTTCTCGTATTGAGATGTATGTATATAAATTTCTGACAAATTGAATTTTTGAAACTTATTTCACTAATTAAGATAACTAAATTATCTGAAAATTCCACCATGCGAAGACATGCAATAGTTACTGTTAATTTCACTTACGTACAGAAATAAAATGCACACACACACTTGTATGACACATTTATTGCCACCGCCGTGGCCACAAAAAGCGAACCAGTTTTGTGAAACGGATCCCAACTCTATATAAGTGGCGATCGTTAAACCATTGTGTGCCTCAATAATGAACAACGCCATCTAGTGGCGTATGTCGCAATCTTATGGTGGTCTTTTAAATAAAGTTATTTACATTTACATACATCTTTACTCAAGCATTAATATATGGTATTTTCCACATACCGCCCACTAAGGACTTGGGATTTATTTCACAAATCACAATGTCCTTCAATAAATCGCCGCCCACTATCAAAAAAAGGTTTTAGAAATATTTGATATAAACAAAATAACCGAGCAAATGCAAAAAAAATATAAACAAAGATTACTACTCTTTGGGCAAAATACAAATCTTATTTACCGGCCGTTTGATGCACTTGTCTTTACATTTTAGAGTAACGACACGAGTTACATTGTCTTTGCCTGTATGTTTTTCAACTATTCTCCCTAAAATCCACTTAGTAGGGGGTAAATTTTCTTCGCGAATGATTACAACGTCATCTATCTCCGGTTCCCGAATGGTAGTAGTCCATTTGGAACGCTTATTTAAATTTAATACATACTCTTTTGACCACCTTTTCCAAAATTGATTTGTCATTTTTTGAATTGCTCGCCACCTATCTAAACAATTTACATTACTCGCTTGCTGTAGATGCGTATCATCGGCCACAGACGTAAGTGCTTCACCTACCAAAAAGTGGCCGGGTGTCAGGGGGAGAGGATCGTCAGGGTTGTCACTAATGTGACTCATTGGACGTGAATTCAAACATGCCTCCACTTGAATCAGTAAAGTAGCTAGTTCTTCGAAAGTCAAAGTACTCTCACCGATTGTTTTTCTGAGATGCAGTTTCGCAGAACGAACTCCGGCTTCCCATAAGCCACCGAAGTTTGGTGCATGAGGAGGTATATAGTGCCAGGTAGTACCTTCTAAACTTAGGAGCTCTGATATTTCTTCAGGAAGTTTAGATTTCGCCCGATCAAACATTTCCCTTAGGTCCTTGTCAGCTCCCACAAAGTTTGTGCCATTGTCAGAGTAAACATCCTGACAACGTCCTCTTCTTCCTATAAATCTCCGGAATGCTGCGATAAATCCCTTTGAAGTTAAATCTGACACAACTTCCAGGTGTATCGCGCGAGTGATCATGCATACAAACAAGCATATGTAGCCCTTGTAAGACTTAGCTCCCCTGCCTGGCGAAAATCTTATGTTAATAGGTCCAGCGTAATCCACACCAGCTGCCTTAAAAGGTTTATCCGGTTTTACTCGGACTTCAGGTAGTTGACCCATTAAAGGAGTTTTCTTCCTTTGAGAAAATCGCAAACAAGTAATACACTGCTGATAGTGTTTCTTCACTTGATTGCGCACTCGTATGATCCAAAAACGGCTTCTAATATAATTAAGCATTGCTTGAGGTCCGCTATGCATGGTTGAATTATGCGCATCTGTTATAATGACTCGAGTGAGATGACATTTTTGCGGCAATATAATTGGATGGCGCTCGTCGTAACTTAAATTTGCCATATGAATCCGTCCACCGACTCTCAAAATTCCATTGTCACATATAAACGGATTGAGTGAGTGTAGTTCACTTGCTTTCGGTAGATTCCCTCGTGTCTTTAATTGCATTATTTCAGTTTTAAACCATAATTCCTGAACTTGTTTGACACATGATAATAAAGCTTCCCTAGTTTCTTTCACTGTAATAAATTTTGGTTTGTTTCTTTCTTCCACTTCTAGGCCTCTTATATTTATAAATCTTTTTACATATGAAATAACTCTTAGCATTTTCTTTAAACATGAATACTTAGCCCAAATAAATTTCTTTTCTTCTTCTAACATCCTTTTATCTCTGTCTTCTCTCAATGCAACTAAAGACTTGATTTGCATAACTTTGCTAGATTTCTCTTCTTCATGAGTTATAAATTCGTTTTTGGACGAAGGAACAACCTCATGACTCAACCAGTGTGGTCCATACCACCACAGCGACTGATCTTTAAGTTTTGATGGTTGCATGCCTCTAGATGCATAATCTGCAGGATTATCTTTTGTAGCAACGTGCCGGAATTGATCACAGTCCAAAATATTAAGAATTTCAGAGACACGGTTGCTCACAAATGTGGTCCATCTAGATGGCAAGCCACGTAACCAGGTCAAAACCACAGTAGAGTCGGACCAAGCAAATAAGTTCTCCTTCTGTATATGCATAATTTGAGATGTTTCGAATAATAACTTTGCAGCCAAGAGAGCACCGCAAAGTTCTAATCTAGGAATCGTTAACTCCTTTTCTATTGGAGCTACTTTTGTCTTGGATGTGATTAAATACACATGAACCTTGCCCTGGACATCAACAACTCTTAAATAAACAACTGCTCCGTAGGCGGACTGAGAAGCGTCAGCAAAGGCATGCAGTTCTGATTGCGAGCCTTTGGTATACCGCAACCAGCGTGGTACCATGATCTTCTTTAGATTAACTAAATCCTCTCTATATTTTGTCCATTCGTTTAGTAACTCTCCAGTCAACTCACTGTCCCATGGCAAGCCTGACTTCCACAATTTTTGCATGAATATTTTTGCTGTTACTATGACAGGGGCTATCCACCCCATGGGATCATATTGCTTGGCTATGTCAGATAGAACCTTTCTTTTTGTTATTGGTGAAGACAACTCAGGTAGATTCACAGTGTATTCAAAATTATCTGTATCCCGATTCCAGCGGATACCCAGAACCTTTACAGTGTTGTCGGATTTTATATCTAAAGTTTTCTCACCACTCTTGGACTTTTGATTGATAAAATTCATAAATTCATCACTATTGCTATTCCATTTTTGCAGTTGAAAGCCGCCTGAGTTCAGTAATTGGTTCATTTGCTTGTAGATTTCTATAGCCTCATTATACGTTTCACAAGTGGTCATCATATCATCGACATAAAAATCCTGTTTCGTAATCTTAGCCGCTATAGGAAACTTATCCTGCTCCTCTTCTGCCAATCTTTGCAGTGATTTTACAGCCAAATATGGGGCACATGCTGTACCAAATGTCACGGTTTGCAATTCATAATGGCCCACAGGCTCATTAAGATTGTCTCTCCACAAGATTCTCTGGAAACGAGTGTCTTCATTATGAACTCGCACCTGGCGATACATTTTGACGATGTCAGCAACTATGCAGATAGGGTGTTTTCGCCATCTCATTAAGATGTGTCGCAGGTCTTGTTGTAATTTCGGTCCCACAAGCAGGTTGTCGTTGAGTGATACACCATTTACTCCTTTACAAGAGGCGTCATAAACAACACGTAGCTTACTTGTCTCCTTGTCTTCCCTCACCACGGCATGATGGGGGATGTAAACTGCTTTGGGATGATCAATGAGTTCGTACGGAACCTCATTGGTGATGCGAGTCATATGATTTAAATCAATGTATTCTTGCATGACCCTTGCATACTCTTCGTGAAATTTAGGATTTTTCTTGAACTTTCTTTCTAATAAATAGAATCTCTTTTGTGCTATATCTTTTGATCTTCCATATTGACATTCTGGATCTTCATTAGTAAAAGGCAATTTCACGACGAATCTACCTTCCTTATTTCTAGTAGTGGTTAAATCATAGAATTCTTCACATTTCTCTTCCGTTCTTGTCAACTTCTTCTGAATGATATTTGGTTCGTTCTCTAATTCCCAGAACTTCTTTAGTACATTGTCTTCCCTTACTTGTACATGTAAGCTTAACATTCTTTCACTTGCTGAAGTTGATTGTGACACCTTCCCAGAAATGACCCAACCAAAGATTGTATTCTGAGCTATAAGATATCCTTGGGGGTGTTTAATAATGTCACTTAATAATATCTCAGCATACACTTCAGCTCCAAGCAAAACGTCTATTTTGCCTGGTGATGTATATCCTGCATCGGCTAGTGGAAGCTTCTCAATTTCTAACCAATCAGGTGATTGTACTTGATTTGATGGAATACGTGAAGTGAGTGATTTTAATACAAACGCGGTAACGTTGATTGAATATTGCGGATTATTCCGCGACTCTACTTGCAATGAAACCATATGCTTAAGCTGTAACTGACCCTTTCCCAAACCTGACACACAACCACTTATTGCTTTACGCTTTAAACCTAACAATTGAACTACTTCTTCGGTTACAAAAGAAGCTTGAGAGCCTTGGTCGATTAAGGCTCTTAAGAAATAGTTTTGTCCGGTTCGTGATTGAGACTGAACTACAGCCGTTGCGAGTAGTACGTTCCCGATCTCCTTCTTGTTAGCAAAATTTGCCATGACATCAATTTCGTCTATTTCAGAAGTTAATTTTGTTGATGATGTGGGTTCGCCTAATAGTGTATGTTTGCTCTCCAAATTGATTGTAGTCCCTTGGCTCTTCTCCTTATCAAAATGTAGTAGTGAGTGATGTCGTCTTCCACATCTACGACAACTTGTACTTTGCCTGCATTGATTCACACTATGTGTTGGAGCCAAACAGTTATAACACAATCGTTTAGATTGTACAAAATTGTTCCGTTCCCTTTGAGTTTGCTTACCAAATTGTGTACAGTTAAATAATAAATGGCTGGATCCACACATAGGACATTGCTTACTAGCCGCCTGAGATACTATGCCTGTGTCAGTTTTAGTTTCATGCATAGCTGTATGATACACCTTAGGCTTAGTGATAGTCTTCTGTTGTGATGGGGTATGTCGCATGGTACTTCCTCCATCAATCATCTCCAAAGTTCGGAATCGTGACTCAAGGAACTGTGTAAGTTCACTCCACGTTGGCAGACTGTCTGCGTTTACATTATTAATGTGCATCTCCCACAGCCTGTGCGATTCCTTATCTAACTTTGAAGTGACATAGAAATTGATGAAAGCATCCCACGATGACGTAGGTACGCCTAAGTTATCCAAACTGACTAAGCATGATGATGTTACATCCAGTAACTGTTTTATGGCATTAGCAGACTCTTGTGTAATTTGTTTCTGAGAAAACAAAGTCTTCAAAATTGTGTTACAATTGTAGCGTTTATTATTGTATCTCTTAGTGAGCTTCTCCCATGCAGCTTGGTAATTTAAGTCCGTCGTTGGTAAGTTTCGGATTAATGCCTCCGCTTCACCCGCTAGTGTACTCTTAAGGTAGTCCAGTTTTTGGACTCCAGATAAAGATACATTCTCGTGGATCATCGACATAAACATGTCATAATATGTTTGCCATTCCGCGTAATTACCACTAAAATTTGGTAATTGTATGCGTGGTAACTTGAATAACGATGGCGAGCAAGTCTCAGATTCAGACTCATGATGTACTTTTGTAGATGATCCCTTCGCTCGTAGAGCATCTTTCAATAAGCATTTGTATGCCGTGTAGTTTTCCTCAAACTTTTCGTACATATCGTTTTTAAAATAGTTGATTGACTCATGCTGATCTGCCTTTACGCCTGAGATTAGTTTCCTGTGAGTATCTTTGAACTCTCTCCATAATTCTTCCAGTGTCTCCAAACGAGTTTCAATGTATCCTTGAGTGATTCTTTCCTTTGGACTCTTTCTATAATTAGTTTCTGCCTTAAGCAGTGATTTAAATCGATCATCTTGAACATTTAAATAGCCTTCCATTTTATCGATTTATTGTTCCAAAAGATAGGATCAGTTAACTCAAATGTGTATGGAAGTGATTGGAAACTTCACAAAATGTTTCTATGTTCCACGAAAAAATTTCAAAATTTTTCTAAGTGTTTGAAATTTTAACACTTATAAAATTTCAACGGGCGTAGGTTCCCCGTCTGAACACTTTTGCCTAAACTATTCTAAGTCCCTAGCTAAGCTTGAAAATTTTACAAGTCCAAATTTAACACAAAATATACTAAGTCCCTAAGCTAAACTAAAATTTTTACAAGTCCAATATTCTCACAATTATTCTATGTTCATTAAAAAAGTCAAAGTTAATTTACCAGTGTTTTTAAAGTTCAATATTGCACTAAAACTCACCACTACCGTTCCCGGGTTTCGGCACCAGATGTTAATTTCACTTACGTACAGAAATAAAATGCACACACACACTTGTATGACACATTTATTGCCACCGCCGTGGCCACAAAAAGCGAACCAGTTTTGTGAAACGGATCCCAACTCTATATAAGTGGCGATCGTTAAACCATTGTGTGCCTCAATAATGAACAACGCCATCTAGTGGCGTATGTCGCAATCTTATGGTGGTCTTTTAAATAAAGTTATTTACATTTACATACATCTTTACTCAAGCATTAATATATGGTATTTTCCACAGTTACATTTTCGTAAAATGCGCGTTGTCAAAAAGGAAGTCTTTCTTTCCTTCTTTAATCTAGTATCCTACTCTAATTATTTGTGGCGCTATTTTTAAATACTTTCCACTTGCTATTATGGCGCCATCTTAATTTGGTCAGTGGAAACTTTTTAATATACTGAGATGGTTCTCCTTACCTCTACACTACATAGTAGCACCTTTGGTGTTAGGAATGTCCACAGGCGATGGTAACCGCTTTCCATTAGGTGGCTGTCTTCTGAACTCATGCAATAAAAAAAACCACTGCTGTTTTTAACACATAAAATTAGAGTAAGCATAACACGCCTATTTTAATGTTTTATTATGTATTAAACTATTTTTAGATATAAGAATAAATTGAAATCGATGCATTTTTTGAACTATTTAATTATTGGTATAATTGTTTTGAATTGTCTTATTATTGGGCAAGCCGTTTTATGTTCTTTTTAAAATGTGTGACGGCTGAGAAAATAGTCTTTGTTTTTAGAAATAATTTTATAAATTTGATGCATAAATATGTAGTAGGAATTTGTGTTACCGACGCATTTATTCTATATTGTCAGTCAGAAAAATTGAGAAGATTACTGTTCAGTCTCTAGCGGCCTGTGTGCTTTTTAATGTATTAATAAAACAAGTATGTGTAAATTTACACGTTCAAGCCGTGGCCGGTTTCTATATCTTATAAACTATTCATTTGTCTTACTATCGGTTAAATAATTACATACCTATATTTTGTAGACAAATATTTTAATACAAATTTATGTTGTTGAATGAATTTAAAAAAGTGTAAATAAATGAAAATATTGTTGAAAATTGTATTAAGGTTCATGTGATAATTCACGAATCGTGAAATGTAAATACATTTTATAGTATATTATGTTGAATAGATTTATCTTAATTTTTTATTATTTTTATTTCATCCTAGTTCATGTACTCACGAATCACGTAATAGGACGAATGATATCATAAAATAAGCAAAATAAAATAAGATAAAAATGTAGACAGGCATATTCCAAGTCCGATATAGTTTATGATAATCGTAAGTCAACAGCATAGAAGAACATCAGGCCCTGTAAACAAGTGACATTAGCGCTAAATGAGTAAAGTAGAAAATGTATGGGAATGACATATCGTTACGCTAAGTATTATATCATTTCTATACGTTTTAATTCTATTCGTTTAGCGCTAATGCCACTTGTCTAGGGGCGCTATTAATCGCCCAGTAAAAAGCGTAAATCTAAAAACCTCTTAACGTCTACATAACGAAATAGTATCACAGATTATTCTTCTCTCGCTTCTTTACGTTTTATTTTTTAAACAATTTTTTTAGACCAATTCAGTTAAATATTGTCTTAATCAATTTCAATTGTTCCAATGTTTCTAACTATAAAAACCAAATAAAGCCCGTGGCGCTAGCTATGGTTTTACACAGCTTATAATTCCGATCGGCAGTTGTCGTTTGCGCAGAAAATTGCAGAACAGTTTCTGGTTAGCAAATAATCTGAGTTAAACTTTATTTCAAGCGGAAACGACAGAGTTTTGCTTGATATGCATTCTTAACTCTGCTCCGGCTTACACAATTCGTACGTTGTGGCGCGCTACTAAAATTGGTCTGCCGTGGACATCGAAAGAGATTGTTAGTTATGTAAAACTACTTATGTAGGATTTAGCTATGCTCTCTACTGAAAGACTAATCCCTATAGAAGTTATAGTCATGCAGGAACGAAGAAAGCATACTAAATCCTGCGGCCTGTTGTAAGATGAAAATATTCTTCAGTCCAGCTGTAGGGCATTTTCCTACCTGGATAGCGACCACCCCTGGTCATGAGTTGTACTCCGGAGTTAATAATCATTCCAGTCTCCATTTAAAGCCGGCAGCACATTCGCAGCAGTTTTAGTATTACAGATATCCGTAGACGACTTTATCCACTTTCCATCACGTGGGTCATCAGTCTATCTGCAGTACTTCCTTAGTCTCTTGCAGCTAATTCGTGGGAGTTGAACGCGGACTATATTTTAGACGTGTAAAGATTTATATGCTGTTGACATACAATACAATTTTATTTATATATTGTATTGTTTTTTAAAATCTCGTATGATATATACATTCGTATCTACGTTTTTTTTTTGTATCACGACTATAGATATTTTTGATGAGTGATGTGGGTTTTATCGTAAAAATTGTAAATTTGTAAAATTGAAAACTGTGTTGTGGCTTATTTCTGTGTATTCGTTTGTTTTCGTGCAAAATATACATTAGTTTTTATGTTGTCCATTAATGCTTCTTGAACTTTCTTCAGTTTTACCGGCGTAAGAATCTCTCCATGAAAACTCGAAAACGTTTATTTATGTCCAATTTCTAAAATGTTGATAATAGAATACAAGTAGATACACTCGTTTTCTGTAGTATTATTATATATTATTAATATTTTCTTCTAATTATGGACTGTAACTACAGAGAGAATAAAAAAAACGCGTTGACTATACGCATGTGTTATCTCTCATATGTCCCTGCTACACCTGGGATATTGTTAGTGACTGTGACGCAGATGTACCCAGGGGTTTAATGCGTAATCCTTAATGACGTTAAACATTTACAGATGACTTGTGTGTATAATGTATATACATAAATGTAGCCCATCATTAAGGACGTTATTTTTTAACGCCATAAACAAGATGTATTTGGCGTCAGTCACTAACATTATCCCAAATATAGCCGGAAGTCTGGAACTTTACTATTTTACAATTTTAATGATATTTAAATGGATTTGCATGAATGTTAGGCGGCACAAAACTACAAATAAAACATAATATATAGTCAAGCTGGCAAAGTTCGTTAGTGGAACTCCCTTTCATTATTTCCATGTATGAATAGTTACGATGACAACAAATCAGTCAGTGAAGCTAAGACCCCGTTGAATTCTGTCTTCGAATTGAAGTTGGCGTTAAATTCCGTCAAAAAAACGAGCGGTGTATGAACTTGCCCCATTGGCGGACTTTGCCATCTCGACTATAAACTGATTTTTACTTGTATTTCGGACACGAACATTCCAGTATGAGAACTAATACGTAAAATTAATTTAAGGGAAACATAGTACATACATTGAGATAATACCAAAAATTCTAATGAATAGTGATGCATTTAAGACTGCTTGCATAAGGATGCTTAAATTTATTTAAAAAACACAAAACTTATTTAACACCTTTAAATACAGTTAGCGGTTTGCACAACGCAAAAATGCCCCTAAATATGTTTAAAGAGCTGTCAATACGTTTTGTGTTATACGTATTTAAGCAGTTTAATATGATTAACTAATTTTATTTAAAGGCAATCTTTATGCACGCGGCCCTTGGACTCGATTCTGGGAGAAATAACGGAGGTGCGCTGGATAATATACGCCCGCTTACATTCAAATAAGTAAACTGTATTTATATAGTAGCTATTTAGTTATAAGTGTCAATACATGCAAGCGAATTCATGACAGTGATAAAGAGAACTCTGTACTATCTCGGACCTTCCACTCGGTTGCTAATATCATTTTAACATAGAGCAAGACACAATTATCTCAACGTCAAACGACACCAATACTTGAGCTAAAATAGTGTGATAGCACTATTTATTAGGGTGGCGCAAAATAAACGACTTTTTAGTGTCTCGAGTGAAGAAATATTAGTTTTTGATGTTTTAAGAACTCCCTTCAAAGGACAGCTCAAAAAAATATTTTAAGAGGTCGCTCTAGTAAATTTAAAAAAAATATTGAAATTCAAATGTTGAACTGACACTTTCAGAAATGTATTATTTTTGGTCTATAAAATTATAGCGTAACGAGAAAAAAATGTGTCAATAAAAAAACGGTTTTTGACGATTTTAGAAATCTTAAACACGCCCTGGCATTTTTTGTACATGTGTGCCAAGATTGCGCTTGCGCAGCATTTGTTTGTGTTGTTGTCTCACTCTGTTTATATAGGATGTGAATGAAATGGCTATATATTATTGGTATATTATGAGATAGTGACCCTAGCCTGGCGGCTTTTAATCGATAATTTGACAGATTTGAGCATGAAGGTATAACAATTGGAGCTAATTTTTTCAGCTGTCCTTTGGAGCGTGTTCTAAAAACATCAAGACCTAACATTTTTCACTCGACTCAAAAAAATTGACGGTTTTTTAGCGCCACCCTACTATTTATTTAAAGTCGCGTTACTTGAAGCAAAAATGCTTCGCCAGATGTTTCAGTATAATTTGACTTGAGTTAAATCCTGAGCTGCTGAATTATTGAAAATGTTGTCTTAAAGAGTTTATGTATATTATATTAGGCTATGGGCTAGTAATCGACTAGGGAATTCGAGATAGTAAAAATGGTTTATGTAAGTAGTTGATTCCAATATTGGGTCCTGTTCTTACCTTGTTGAACACTCAAAGAACGGCAAAAATATTTAGAGATTAGACTAAAGTTATGTGAATTTGTAAATTAACATTTGTGTATAATGTATTTTATTATGTTCAAATGAGTGCCTAAAATTGGCTTAAACATAATTAATTGTAGGATTAATGAATTATTAAATGTTAAGAGAATAATCAGTTGGTTTCTTTTTAAGCTCCTATGTACTCACGGAATTAAAATTTTCGTCACCTTAAAGTCGACTTTTGCTTGTACGATACTCAATACTCAATACTCAATCATTTATTGCACAATTATAAACAGTTTTACATGTTCACAATAACCCTAGCAGGGTATAGCAATAGATACTGTGCGGAGCGGATCGATCTATTTCACGTACTGAAAAATGTCATATCTATTTTATATCATCTTTAAAAAAATCGTTTATATTGTAGTAGCATTTTATTATTAATATATTTTTAAGTTCTTTTAAAAAGATGTCGTCTTTAGTGTTTTTTAATTTAGCAGGCAATTTATTATATATTTTAATGGCCATTGCGTTCGGGCCACAGCTGTGCATATTAAGTTTGGAGTTTGGTAGAATTAAATTATTTTTATAGGTAGGTCTAATTGCATAGTCGCGCATGTCATTTAATTTGATAAAATATTGATGATATTTTCTAATGAATTTACACTGTTCTAGTATGTATATAGACGTTATTGTTAGTATTTTATGTTTGATAAAGTAGGGCCTGTGAAAATGGGGTATCGTTATGTCAGGAAGTTTTATATTTTCAAGTATGCGGATACATTTTTTTTGAGCGATAAACAGATCTCCAACATCTACGCTGTTTCCCCAAAGTATGATGCCGTAGCTGAGCCACGAGAACGCGTATGCGTAATATGCTGTTAAGGCCGTGTCTAGATTGGTTGCTCGTCGTAGTTCTCTAAGTGCATATGTGAAACTAGATAATTTAGTTTTTACTTTTTTTATGTGGCTTTTCCAATTTACATGCGTATCGATATCTATGCCTAATAAGGTTGTCACGTCAATATTATCCAATTTGCTACCATTATATGAAAAATTTATGTCCAAAGGGGCTTTTTGGTGGGGTCGAAATTGTATTATTGCAGTCTTTGATAAATTTAAGTCAAGGTTGTGGTCCGTCATCCATTCAATTATATTATTAAAAATGTCAGTCAAGTTTTCATTTACATTTATGTCATTCTTACAAGATGTCAAAATAGAAATATCGTCGGCGAAAAGAACACAGGATTCATTAATTATTTTAGGGAGGTCATTTATGTAGATTAGAAAAAGGATGCATCCGATGACGCTTCCTTGAGGAATCGAATGATTTATTTGCGTGGGGTTAGATCTAACTACATTTATCATACCAGTTTTGGTGTCAAAGTTCTCAATTTCAACATATTGTTTGCGATTTCTTAAGTATGAGCAGAACCATTTATATGCTATACCACGTATTCCAATATTATATAATTTATCTAAAAGTATGTCGTATTGAACTTTATCGTAGGCCTTCGTCATATCTAATAAAATTCCTATAGCATATTTTTTATCGTTTAGTATTTCCAAAATTTCGTGAATTATTTTATATACAGCCAAGATTGTAGATCGATTTTTTTGAAATCCGTTTTGGGAATCGTCAAAAATGTTAAATTTTTCGCAAAAAGATTCGAGGCGACTCTGCATTGCTTTTTCAAATATTTTTGAAGAGGTGGGTAGGAGTGCTATAGGCCTATAATTGTTAGGTTCAGATTTGGACGATTTTTTATGTATAGGCTTGACAAGGGCCGTTTTTAAAAGGTCGGGAAATTGTCCTTCGTTAAACGATTGATTAATCAACAAGTAGTAGGGCAGGGTTAGTTCAATTGCACATTGTTTAATTAGGGTAGGGGGTAATTCATCTACACCGTAGCTGTATTTGCTTTTTAAGTTTTTAATAATTGTGTAAACTTCGCGCGGTTCAACTGGGCTCAAGAACATTGAGTTATTAGTGCGCTGGAGTGTCGGCTGGCCGCGGCCGTAGTTCGCTGGCCCCCCGCAGCCCGCTCTGCCTACCGAGGCGAAGTATTCATTGAATACAAGAAACAGTAATGTCAACATTTTAATTAATGTTACCTTTATAAAATACTAGCTGTGCCGGTCACTTCGACTGCGTGGATTTTTTTCTTGGAATCCTAAAAAAGGTAGCGTAAGTTACTATTTAACATCAGCTATCTGCCAGTGAAAGTCCCGTCAAAATCAGTCCAGCCGTTTCAGAGCTCAGCGGTAGCATCCAGACAGGGATTTTTTAAATTTTTTTTTTATATAGATACCGTATATACTTATGCATTTAGTAAGAAGCTGTTATTCTGATGTTACAAACAGTCATTTAATTTTATTGATTTCCATGTATAGAAACGTGAAAAAAGGAAATTGCAATGTTGGCAATGACAGACGCTGTGATTAACAATAACAAATAAAACTGATAGTCACTACGCTTATCATAAATATAAAAATCAAAAAAACATTCTTCTTAGACAAGATAGAAAGTCAAACAACTTTGATCTAAGTAGTTTTAAACTGTATTGTCACAACACTTAAACATAATTTTCTGTGGAACATTGTTCTGTGACTCAGTTTTAAAAGGTAACATGTGCTTGCGAAACCATTTATTATGTTATGGGTTGTAAAGGTTATCAAAATAATTGCAAGGATTATCAAAACTTGTTCCATTGTATTTGAACCAAAACAAACTAAATCATCTTATATATAAAATGAATGTTTGTCTGTGTGTTCTTTATAGAATCGTAAACTATACATTTGATCATGTAATGATTTTTAGCAAAGTTGTTGTGCAAGAGCCAAAGAAGGTTTCTGAGTTAGTTCACGATTGGACCCGGTAGGTGGCGCTGCTGTCGGCATATCGATTCAAACTTCTCCGGGCAGGACGACGCCTGCCGGGACAGCTAATCATCAATAAATATGAAAACATAAAATGAAACAACATCCAAATTTAATCACATTTTAATCTTAGCTTTACACTTTATATGATTCAATTAACGTAACTATTTATCGCTTAATATTAATTTCTGCCTACAAACGTGAAAAATTAAATAATTTAGATCATTAATAGTAATTATTATTCAAAGTATCACAAATGTCGGATAGAACAACACTGCACTGTAAGCGCGAAGCATCTATCTAACTTAACAGGGCTGCCACCCACGCCTGGATTCTAGTGCGGTCTTCACACAATCGATTAAATCGAATCGCCCAACTGTCATATTTAAGCCCTACTCAAATCGTCTCAATTCACAATGAGCTATATCTATTATTATATTATTTTCTTGTATATCTCTAAGACCACCGGTCATGAAAATGACTCCGACTTTTAGAGGGCTTGCCATGGGAAGGCCAACGCGTATAGGCCCCTTGACAAATTTAATCTAAATATGACGTGACAATGGCCGGCGATTATCCCTGTCTACACCATATAAAAATACACCCAAGAACAAGCCCCGACCAGTATAGGACTATTATTATAGAAAATGACAGCAAAAGGTGGGCTATTGGAATAGACCTGGCAATGGAAGCTGCTTCTAAGGATTTGGAACTATCGAGTCTCCCCGTGGCAATATTCCGGGAACATGTTGTATTTTCTTTATTATTGTTGATATTAAAAAAAAACAAAAACATAGAGGGCCAGTTATACAACAATAATTTACTAACAAAAATGTATCCATTGAGCTGATTAGTGAATGCGATTAAGTGATAATTCATAAGATATTCGGCAATATTTTTAGCGAATCAAAACCCCACCCATATATAGATTGCTGATACAATATGCAACGGTACGGAATCGGTGCGATACAAATAAACGATTTAATCTCGATACGTCCATACCGACAAAATTAAAATTTTATACTGTGAAAATTGTTTAAAAATATTTATTATTTAATATTTAACAATTATATTTTATATAATTTCACTTTAAATAACGTTTATATTACAAATTCAACTTTTATTATAAAGTCTGTGAAAACAACTTCTAAAAGCCTTATTCAATTGACAGTAAATAATCGAAATCTGAATATTTTAAAAATTGAATTGCAATGAAAATTGATTTGAAATTGCGACTCGAACAATATTATGCTGAGACGACTTTTGCTATAAATCTATTTGAAAACGATTCGATTGCACGAAGACCTTTTAAAAAAACACACATCTCGATGTCCACGACAATAGTTTAATAACAGTCCACTCGGAGAAACAATAATAACGATTGGCACAACAGTACTCGTGAAACACGTGATCTGGAATCAACGAAGCTTCAGCGTTTTAGGACAATATTACATTAACTCAATATTAGGTCTAGTATAAACTAACAAAAACGATCTTGTCCTTATTCTTATATTGTTTCTTTCTACAAATTTAAGTGACATGATGCATTGATGAATAGCTGTAGGATCCGTTTCAATGTAATTCAAAATCACCTGGATAGTACAAAGCAAGTGCAGTAATTTTTGTTTTAACTGGTTTTAACTTGGAACCGACTTTACCCGCGGTCACAACTAGACTTCATTTTCAAATAGATGAATTGTTAGGGCTCGCAAATACAATTATGATTACTATATACATAATATAAAAAATTCAATTCATCCTTCAATGGGGGTCTTGTCAAAATATACATCCTGTCTACATTAACTGAACACGATGAACGGTCATTACTTATCACACGGGCGTTTGTCTAATTAACTAAATACTATCCAAAATGTAAATGCATATAATGAAATTCTGAACAGGATTTTGCAAAAACTGTGCTCTAAAAAAAACTATGACCATTTCATTGTATCGATTTTGCAGTTCATAATAGAGCTACTATAACCTAATGCGAGGGCAGCACTCATCTCTCATTTTTCCTTAAAAATAACAAGGCGGCCACATACACGATTTCAAATGCCAAGCGCAAAAATCAATAAATTCAATAAAAAGGTATTTAATTTCAATGGCAATAAAAATCGTATATGAAAAGCCTTATAAGATAACAGCATCATTTTTTTCTTGTTTATAAATTCTTGTTTATTCCTATGATAGAAATTAAAGTTGGTATTCCAAAATAACAGCCCTAATCCGATATTATAGAAATCTGTAATATTAAAAATATACTTATTGAGGTGCCGTTCAATATCAACTGGCATTTAATTCTCTTTAAAAAAAATGATGCTATCATCTCGACGTACATTTTTTTTGTCCTTAATAGGGTTTCTGATCAGGGGCTAAAGTTTCCACATTACAGTAAATTAACACTCACCATACTATGCTATTTTAGTCAAAAGCTTCTGATCGAAAACCCGTTTGATATAATAATTGGAATTTAAGCCTTTAAAATTGGCTGATATACTCCAGGCGCGATGCGGGGAAAATTTTATACATTCACCTGACACTGTTCATCTCTTTCACTTACGTACAAATATATTGTCGTTCCATTCGCCCTTTAGTGTTGTGCGAGCGAGACGACATTACATAGGAACGCGCAAGTGAGAGCAAGTAGTAGCTCAATGTAATAATAAATTGTCCTTACACGGCGACAGGAATACAATTAAGTAAGCTCTATCAGTTTTTAAGGTTGAGAACATCAGCTGAGATAATCATTTAATCACCACCTAGTTGGTATTAGATTAAGGTAATTTTTAATTGGCTGTTTGATAATATATAAACATTTAGATATGACAAAGAACGCTCAGACCAAGCCGTTTCTCTCATTCGCCAGTCATCTAGATCCAATCAAACAATTCAACTCAACCATCAACCGACAATACCTGAATCCGATAGACAACGACGGGCGCAGATCAGGCGGTGTGTTACGAGGCGTCGACGTCGTGCGCCGGGGCGCGGGTCTCGCAGGCCGTGGACAGCTCCAGGCAGGCCGGGGCCTCGGGGTCCGGGGTGTGGTGCGCGGCGCCGGCCTCGGGGTCCGGCGGCGGATGGGCGGAGCCGTACAGGAATAGCGTGCGCAACCGTTGCCTGTGGGACGACGTCGACGGGACGTCGTCCGGCCAGGAGGCGGCGGACGCGGTGTCCGAGGCGGCAACGTCGGCGGTCACCTCGAGCCGGTGCGCGGCCGGCGAGGGCGCCTCGTGCCCGCCCAGGGAGCCCGCCAGGGCGGCCAGCGAGGCGGCCCGGGCTTCGGCCGCCTGCGACCCGGCGGACAGCGACGCGTCACCTGCGAGAGGGCACAACACAATGGTCACGGCCTCCATGGTTATAATACGGCCGGCGTATCTTGGTGAATGTGAACATAGGCTCTGCGAACTTTAGCGCATGTAAACTCGTGAAGAAAATACAGTGACTAACTAGTACAAAGCAATGAAAAAATACAGGGATGAAGGGCGACCAATGTATTCACTGACGAGTCGTATGCCCACTCATCACACGAGTGTACATGCTCTAAAGTTCGCAGAGCCTATGTTCACATTTGCCAAGTTATGCCGGCCGTATTATATTAGTGGTTTAAATAATGGGTACGATTTGCGACAGGGTAAGTTTTAAAAAGTTAGTTTTTGAAAACGATTCTTTTCTTGTAAATTCTTTTTCTTCAGGTTTCTGTTGGTTATTAGCCTTTTAAAAGACCATAGAAAAATACGGACATTTGTAATCAGTTGTATGCAAAGTGTGCCGATCACTGAAGACATCTTACTCAGATGTTGATCTGTTCATTAAATGTTTTAGATTGTCTTTATTGTTTTACACCAGTGTGCCAAATTAAATGTTGCACACTGTTTTGTTCGTGAACCAGTGCGCAAATTTAAGTGTTGCACACTGTTGTGTTTGATTCAATTTCGCGCACTGGTTGTAAACAATAGTCGGTGGCTTTAGTGAGTTATCGTGCGTACCAATGCTCGGCTCGAGCCTCCTGGAGGCGGCGTCCTCGTGGCCGGGCGCGTGGTGCTCGTCGTCGAAGCGCGGCGCGCGCGGCGCGGGCGCGGCGCCGGCGCAGCCGCCCGCGCGGCACAGCGACACCGGCACCACGCCGTACACGTAGAACAGCAGGATCGGCACGCCGATGCCCACCGCCAGCCCGGCCACCAGCGGCGACACCACCAGCTGCCACAACAAGCAATCGCATTTTTATACACTTTAATCATTTAGAATCATTTTCCAAAGGAGGATTGGGTACGAGACGGATGCTTTGATGATTGATTATCCAGATCTTCTGAGTAAGGTCCATCTTAATATTTCAACGAAGTCTACACAATTTCATCAACCCATAAATGTACCTTTAAGTTTTACTAATTATAAACAAAACTCATTTCTAGTGCGAGCAAATAATTATTTAAATAATGTAAGTAAACACGATAACATTGACCCATTTACAATCAGTATTTCAGGAGCCAAGTGGTGTCTAAGCCCTAAAATTTTTAAACAGTAACTAATAAACATGTTGGTGCCTTTTTTTTACGTCTGCATGTTACTTTTAAGCAATAGCTTACTTGTGAAAACCTGTCTTTCAGCCTTCTTTTGTTAATTATAGTTATCTAATCAAATGTATTTAACTGTAGGTTTTCCATAAGTAAATAAATTTTACAATCAGAAACCTTTCATAAGAGCCGATAAAATAATCTTAGGGAAAAGGGTTCATTTTGAACAAAATATTTTATTTTCCATAAATTAATTTTTAACTTTTGCTCAAATCGACCTCAAGGATCTTTGAGTATTTTTCGCTATTTCGTAAAGATAGGGTTAGACTTTGTAGGTCCACTTGAAGAATTTACCTTGTATACCCCTTTAATAGAGAATTCTCACTAATTATTAATAATAGAATATTTTTATGTTTACATATTTATATTGGGTTTAAAAAAAGGTAATTAATCTACATTATTATAAAATTCTAGATATGCCGTGTCTGTACCTTAATGCTATACAAAAAACAACTGGATTAGACTATATAAATGATGGAGAACACGATGCAATTTTTTTTAGATTTCTTGTTTGTTTGTCGGTTTGTCTGTTTATTCGGGATTCACGTAAAAACTACTGGGCGGATTTCGATGCGGTTTTCGCTGATCGACTACATTACATAAGTCCAGCGTGGACAAAGTCGCATGCATATGCTAGTTCGATACAACGTGTGTACTCACGGCGGCGGCGACCGCGGCGGCGACGGCGGCGCGGCGCTTGGCGGGCGCGGCGCGGCGCAGGCGGCGGTGCGCGCGGCGGCCGGCCCACAGCGGCAGCCCCACGAGCAGCGCGGGCAGCGCCACGCCCGCCACCACCGCGATGCCCAGCGGCGCGCCCGCCAGCGTGCCCAGCTGCCACAGCAGCTTCTTCTTGCGCGACCACGGCTTCTTGCCCCAGAACGTGCAGCCGCTCGGGCTGCCATCGCATACAAACATGTATACAAATTAATCAAGATTGAAAAAAAACCTTGCAATGTCCAGGCTCTATATGTATGAGGTTCTTGTAGTAATTCTAATGGACTGTTCTAATTGCATGAGCTTTATTTCGACAAACCACAGGTATTATATGTGGCATATGTAAGCATAGCTGGACAGTAGAAGGCAGACTGATGTATGGAGCCACCAACACTGTAGTCATACAACAGTCCAGTAATCTATCTATTCTAAACCTGAGAACATTACTGTTGGGCTTAACCAGTGCTGCTCTGTTAGGAGGGGTCCTGTAATATATATAAATTAATTAAGACTCAAAGTCTTGAAAAGACAAATGAAAGAGAAAACATATATATTTTGTTACAGCGATTGTCTTAGGAACCAACCAATTCAATTCAATGACAAAATGAATGTATTTGTGTCACCTCAAATAATGTAAATCCGAGACTTCCTTCATGCAGAGCCAACAGAACTCTGCGCCGCAGACGCAGCACACCATGTGGTTGCAGGAGCCATCCTCCACTTTCACTATGAGAACTGAACAGCGCGGACAGGGCTTCACTTCACCTGAAACGCACACATTTCAATATAACTCAGCCTGGAATACCATAATACTAAATTGGTCTGATTGTACTGGTCTCCTAGCTAGGTAAATTGTATAAGCCAGGTATATTCCCTGAAATAAAATTGAACATTACAGCGACTTTTGTGATGAGACGTAGTCAGCCACCAATGTTCGTACCAGTACCATCTGGCAGGACCAACTTGCTTAATAAGGCGACAAGATATGTCGACAAATTGGCGTTTATATCTGTACTGTGACTAAGTTCGCAAGAACTGCATATTATATTATACGCGCGGCGTTCCCGGAATAAAAAATATCACGCATTTTATTACATAAATTTTCCTTTGGATCAGTGAAAAATTCCCATTGGATTTTTTTTTCATTCTGGCCATTTTAAATTCGTCCAGCGGTTTTTACGTGAATCCTGTACAAATCCCGTCGATATAATCTACTCCAGTTGTTTTTTTTAATAGCTTGTAGAAGCCGCGCGCAGAAGTTTTGCCGATGACTATTTACTATTATTATATTGTATTACTTACTATTATTATATATACTTATGTAAAGTATATACAATAAAAATTAAAATAATTTTATTATAGTAACCATTTATGTAACCTTTTTTGTCAACCCTACAGATACCATCGACACGTGACATCATGAGGTTATCGTCAAACCTTCTGCGCACAGTTAGTACAGATACGGTGATCTTAGAATTTTATAGATGAATGGATCTAGGGTCCTCTTGCCATTTTGGCAAAAAGTGAAACCTCATGTCCCCCGGATTACGAAGGCCCTCATTCTCACCATGGTCGACGTCGGAGTGGCTCGGTTGCGGTTGCCTGGGCGGCGGCTGTCGGCTGCGCCTGGCCGCGTCGCAGGTCTGCGTGGGGTGCCAGGCCGCCTTGCAGTGGTAGCAGAAGGACGCGCCACACCCGGGCGCCAGGCACGTCAGCTTCGGGCACGACGCGCAACCGCTCGCGACCACTGCGAAACTGATATACACACAACCATCATCAATCAATGTACGTTCGACTTTTTTTATTTATTTTTATTCATGACCATAGAATCAAGTCTTTCAGTCGAACATGTAATTAATAGTCTTCGTATAGTAGCGCAGTTGTATTGCAGCTACAACCGACGCATTCAATGGAGTCTTGTGAAACTCGAAAGATCATCTGACTATATAGTTCACATTTCTCACAAAAACATAATTTTACTCAAACTATCAATCCTGCAACTATGTTCATTAGGTATTACACATTTTAGAAATAAACTGCCACAACGTTCTTCAGTTCCGCAAACGTACGTTCGACTATTAACTTTGTATTGCCAGGAAATAAAACATTCTACAAATCTACGTGGGAGTTTGTTATTCTCGTTGTTGTGTTATCATTAGTTAAGAGTAAATCAGAATATTTTCTTGTTAGTGTAAGTAATAAGTAATTAATGTAAGTGCTCAGTACTAATGTATAGTATTTTATTTCAGAAACGCATGTCATTTCCATTCTATATACAATAAAATTAAAAGATTACGAAATATGTTACTTGAGTATTTCACCCTGGGATGTTGTCAGCCTCTAAAATCTAAACACCAATAGAAAGCCAATTTTTGAAATAAAAATGGAAACCATTTTATTTCAAAATCGATATGTTGCCGATATGGATGCTATTAAGCCAAGGTCCGAGTTCAAATTACATGTATTCAAAAAAACCCTTTCATACTTATATGTATATAAATTTGTCAATAAATTTGTTTGGGTACTATTTCTCCTATTTTCACAGTCAAGTTTAAAAATATGTTCGAGTTCCTGTACAGGGAGAGGTTTGTGTAAAGATCCATCACAACACAACATAAGTATTCATTACTACAAGCCGCGCGCAGAAGCTTGCCGATCACTACTTACTATTATTGTATTGTATTACTTACTATTATTGTATATACTTATGTAAAGTATATCCAATAATAAATTTTTTGCAACAACTATTTATGTAACCTTTTTTTGTCAACCCTACTGACCATCGACGCGTGAAATCATGAGGCAATCGCAATTTTCTGCGCACGGATATAACATATATTACACTCAAGAATAGACCTATGCGTAGCAAACACAATGCGAAATTCAATATAATTATGTTGGGAAAGAGATGTATAAAAATTATGTTATAAATGCATGGTAATAAAATGTATTAAACATTACGTACCTACAGTCTGGCGCGGGACACCACCTGGTGTCAGGATCGGCTGCCAAGGCTCGCCTCACTGAGAACTCTTCATATTTTTCATATAATATTGGATTGTCCACAATTTTTCGTACATCTGAAACATGAGATAAGAACTTTTATTCAATGTAACAGCTAATATAACCTGTAAGACCCCCGTTACTAACATTTCACAAAACCCAAGATGTATCGGTTCTTACATAGACTTCTATGGCTCTCTCTGTATTGTACGTCTTACATATAGGTATGTTCGTTGACAGGTGAGATATACATACGTTTAAACCTATATTAAGCTATAGGTTAGAGACAGTTCCATATAAGTGAAGCAAAACACAGCAAAAAATTTGTACCAATTTTACGAAAGTTGCACGGACGGAGGAGTATGAAATTTCGCACACTTGTAATTTATATACGGAAGGGGAGCAGAATTCTAATATTTTTTTAAAATTATGCATTAAAATTCATTAAATCAATAAAAAAAACAGTACACACACTACCAGGTATTTGCCGCACACACGCATATATGTTGTTTATTGTTAAAGTCGAATTAACACTGAAGCCTTGACGAAATCTGTGATTATACAAGTATAGTCTTTGAAAATAGAATCTTCATGATTTTCAAATTTTTAATTTAAATTAATTATTATGGTCGAATTTCGACCACGAACGACCACTAATATCTATTAATAAGTCACTGTAGTGGTAGAGTCAATCCAGAATCAATATCTCGATCACAGCTCGCTGCGGCGCCCCGACTAGATCGGCATGATATCACGCTCTCACAGAATATCGGAGAGAAATGGTAACCCTTGAGCCCTTTCGTACTGTAAGTCAGAGTTTCGGTAGCCCATATTCCCATCACTTCCCTCCTATCTCATCCCCTCTATCCGATTTTAAAGCCTGTCAACGAATCGGCAGATATTGACTACCAAACATGCCGTATCTGTATATTGAAGCTATTTAAAAAAAAGAACTGGAATAGACTGTATAAACCTATTTTTGAGAATACGATGCGATTTTTTTTAGATTTCTGTTCTGTTTGCTCGAGACTCAAGTTGAAACTACTGGGTCGATTTCGATGCGATTTTCGCTGATCGACAGCTAGTTCTTAGGCTACTTTTTATCCTGGAAATCCCGCGGGAATTATTTAAAATGCCCAGATTAAAAAAAAACGAATTCCAATGTGATGTTTTTACTGATCGATAGCAAATTTTATATAATAAAATCTGTGATATTTTTTTACCGGGAATCCCGCGGAAATTTTCCCGGGAGCGATTTAAAGTTGTTCGGATGCATAAAAATTAGCTTTTCCCACACAGTTTCCACGAAAATATAGTTTATATTCTTAACTAGCTGATGCCAGCGACTTCGTCCGCGTGGTGCGGTTTTTTTAACTATCCAAAGGAAACTCTTTAATTTTTCGGGATCAAAAGTATCCTATATGTTGACCAGGGATATAAGCCATACAAAATTTCATGTAAATCGCTCCAGTCGTTTCGCAGATTAGCCGGTACAAACAGACAGACAAACAGAGAAACAAAAAAATCGAAAAAAATCCAATTCTATTTCACTTCTTACATCCCCCTGACTCGGGTTTTAGCATTTTTTTGCATTGTACAGAAATTACCAATTTTATTATATGTATAGATTAAATGTGGTATTTTGTGTGGCGGTAATTAAAAGCCAAGCGTGGACAAAGTCGCGGGCATATTCTAGTCTACCATTATTAATATGTGACCGCGTTCCATTATAATGGCATGGACTCGCTAAATAACTGAAGACCTGTTTTTTTCTGTTCCAACGTGTATCTTGTCACAATGATCACGTGTTAAAGAGATAAAGGTAAACATTATGATGACACTACAGACAATTGGGGAAGTCCAAGCCGGCGCGATTACGGTATACATACATAAATTATTCGCATTGTTAAGGAGCCACGTAAATCGAGTTCGCTATACGCTATCTTGCTCATGCATTATCACATTTTTGAAGATATAAATTGACGGAGTTTACTTGAGTCAGATCTCATATTCTACGAATCTTGATAATAATGTTACACGCCGACAAAAGAAATGCACACCTGGTTTATTACCTTCCCCACATATGGACTTCTTTATTTTACTTTGTGTTTAAAATTTGCAATTATACAATAGCCTATTGTTATTGTACTCGTTTATAGCCGAAGGTGTGCGTTTTCTTGGAAAAATTCAGTCCACGCGGTCGGGTGTTGTATTGTATAGTTAGCATAAAACAATTCCCGAACGGAGGGGTGAGGCAGTCAAAGCGATAACACAAGCGAGGCAAGACGTGTGTACATTTAGTGACATACTGCGCGTGTTATTGAATTGTGCATTACATTTGGACTTAATGCGTCCGGTAATATTTGTACCTGTGTTATACGTGTTTGTATAGTTCTAATAAACTCTATAGTAATTCGGCACTTTAATTCGAGTCTCGCGACTCATAAAAATATGATTATGTCACGATGAAGTTCGTTCAATTTTCTATCAATGGTTAAATGTTTATAGCGTAAATACTATAAATAATCAATACAAATAACGAAATTTGGAACTTTTAATAAAATAAGATAAAAGAAGCAAAAGGAGAAAGTAGTTAACAAATTCCCTTATGAGAATACTTTATTAATCAATTAACAATAACAAAAAATACGTTTCATTTCTATATTAATTGAAAGACAGAAATGAACAGGTCACAATCAATTAACGGAACGAACAATCACAATTTCGTCTTGATATCAATTATTGTAATTAACATTTTAGAGTATTATATTATGCTAAAAAAATTATGATCATTATTATTAGTTATTTAAATGCATAACAGAAGAAAATGAGATTCATTCAAGATGCAATAGAAAGTTATCTGTGATAAAATTATACACAAAAAATGTTACAAAAAACAAATCATTTCCTTAATGTGATTGTCCCTTCCTCAAGAGCAGACGTAATAATGATAAATAAAATGTCTTTAATCACCATTTTTGAGTCGCATAGTCATTTTCGTAAAAACCAACTTTTATGAAATCGTCACATCTATCCGTCTGTGTTTATGTCACAGAAATTACTGGCCCTACGCGGATGACTTTTCACAGGAGGGTTGAATGAATCGCCTAAAACAATCTTTGTTCGCATCCATGTTTTTATAAAAGTCTCTATAGCTTCTTAAGAATTTCTTCCAATGCTTTGTTGATAATGTTACGAGTATGGAACTCGAATTAAAATGCCGTTGGAATTACTTTAGAATTTATTAGAACTATACAAAGACGCATAAACACAGGTACAAATCTAACTGGACGCAACCAGTACAAACTGCACAATTCAATAACACACGCAAAGTCCGTCACTATATAGCTTATCGAATGTATGTCTTGCTCGTATCGTAATCCTCGTTTGACTGCCTCACCCCTCCGTTCGGGCATCCTTATTATAGGATAATAATCCTATACAAATACAATATGTCTCGACGCAAAACAATAATTTCCAAGAATTACACTAGACTGTTTTTCTTCATTACTATTTTAATCACAAAGTAAAGAAAGTCCAAATGCGGGAAAGGCCATCAGGTGTGCATTCACTCTGTCGGCATGTAACAATGATAATAAAGCCAAGAATGAATTATTCACCACAACTTTAAGAAAATGTGTCGGGTAACGATGATACGCTCAGGAGATTGAATCAGAAATGTGTATTCGACATACATGGCACTACATAATAGTGGCAACACCGTAAAAGGATGACCATCGTAATTATACGATTATATAATATAACGAGGAGGTGAGAAATTTTTTGTCAATGTACACTCATAGAACTAAAATGTTCGTCAATTTAAAGTCTACTTTTGCTTGAACGAGTACAAGAAACAGTAATTTTGAAGTAACGTATTTATTATTATTTTTATAAATTTTATTTATTTCTTTTACGTATTAAAGTATTATTATTAAGTATAACATAAGCAGAATTAGTTTTATTAATTATTATTTTAGTAACAAAACTGGGTCATTTTCGTTTTAATATAATAAGGAAGGTTTGTACTGAAAATCAGCATTGTGTCGGATATAATTTCGGCATAGCAATATGCTGAGTGCAAATCTTGTTTGCTGAAAAGGCGGCGTCCAATTTTTCAAAATGTGCTATAAAAGTGTAATTACGTCGCTATTTTTGCTTTCTTTCTTTCATTTATTTACTGTAACAACTATCCCCTTAGTCGTCATATATATTAAAACATAGTTCTTAACAGAATTGTAACGGCCAGCGGTTACAGAGCTAACCGCTATCTTGAATAAGAGACTGGTTCAGAAAATAAGTTTATATTAGGAACGAAGAGACACTATTACATTTATGTGTTCTTTCGCGACCAGCTACAATTCTGTCTTCAATGGTTTTGGGAGGCGTTCTACGATTTTATTTCTTAATATATATGCCGGCTAAGGAGTTTAGTCGTTACAGTACTGTCAACATTTTAATAAATGTTACGTTTATAAAATACTATGTTTTTTATATAGAGAGAATGAGATAATGATGAGAAGATATGACGGTAAGGATAGGACAGAGTGGAAGGGATAAGGGGAGGGCAAAGCGAGCTATTGGAACCCTCACTCGTCGTATGAAATACGATTAGGTCAAGCCTAACCATTCCACGCCGATGTTCTGTGAGAGCGTGAATAACACTGATCGGCAGTGTCCTAAGTGCTGCAATCAATATAATTCCAGGTCCTGCATGACTGCTTAAACGAAATTAACCTGAACAGTAAATTTTTGAGTTTTTTCTATTAATAATGCTTTCTTCATGGGTTTGTAACCAAATACAAAAAGTCCTATACTACCTTAGGATCGACTATCATTTGTACCACATAGGATGACAAGATCTATTTTCGCTTGTTAAATCTATGTGACAGTAACAAAAGATTCAAACAGTGTATTGTAATATATATTTCAATATTAACTGCATTTTTGTTTTTTGTAATTAACTGTTTAAGCCATATTTTTATGACCAACAGCCATCGGTTTAACTATTTTCATTAACCTCTCTATATTTGTGCACGTTAATTTGAGATGCTTTTTATCTGACCTTTCTTTAACACTTCTGCTATTCTATCATATTGTTTATTTGCGTTGCGGTCTGCCGTCACCAACTCTACTATTCACAACTTTCATAGTTGACTATATAATTATCATCCCTACGTAAACTATTGTGGCATTTGACTAATTGCATGGGCGGACCTTTTGTTTTGGTTTTGTTGTATAATGTTTGTTTTATTACCAGAGATGATAAGTGTTAATGATTCACATGTTGATGATTCATAATGATGCAACGGAACTGATGGCGGGCTATTTAGAAATTATTTATATCTAGCTCACGTTGTTTTGGAATCTATCAGCTGTTTGGTTTCGTCAACGTCGCTGATTTTCCTCTTCACGGTAGTATAATTCCCGGTATTTTATTTAAAGACAACAAAAGATACAGAGTAATAATATGCTTGCGCGGAAATCTTGTCAATGTTCCATATTTATTCGTAATTGGCCACCAGTTCAGCTGTCTCAATTTAAAAGCTAGCAAAGGCTTCCTAAGAATTTTCAAAACACATCACAAAACAATACCATGTACGACGGAACGTGTGACTTCATAATTATTATTTATGATTAATGTAAATTACTTTTTATTTTTGGAAACTAAAACTAACTTAAAAAATAAATTAATATTTTTAATTATAAATATTACAAGTGATTATAGACTGTGATCAGATGGGAGCGTGCATAGAAGGCTGTTTGCATTGCCGCGCTGTATGGCGATGCTTATTTGTTGGGCGAAATGTGAGCTAGCCTTCTGATCACTGGTGGCATGCATCGAAGAGGTTTTTGCAAATTTCTTTGAGGAAATTCTTTGCCGATGGTCCCTACGGACCTAATGTTTCAACTCCAAACGGTACAAATATGTAAACCCTTCCTAAGGTTCCATATATGCGCCGTTTGAGAGCTTTTGCTTTTGTAGCAGCGTTATTTTTACTATTAATTTATCATATGGGAATAACATTCCATATTTAACTGCATTGACACGCACAATTCAAAATAAAATTATTGCACGTAAATAACGCAATTTGCGCTTATTTAATATTGTTACAACTCTGGTCCCGACAAAAACAAAATCCACCTGGTTATTTGAAGCAAAACACATTTATTACCGACATTTGAACTAATAACATTTAAATTCTTTTATTTTCTTTTATGGTATGGATAGGAAAACAGCCCATTGTTGTAAGGTAATCTTTTATGGCAGTCTTAACCAGGTGTGTCGGACTAAGTTGACTTAGATACGGGGACATTGCAGTTGCGCAGTATAAAACGATGACCTGATGGAGGGGGGCGGGGGTCAATCAAGCGATAACCACGAGCGAAGCAAGACGTGTATACTACAATCGGGAATCTGATAAGTGACGGACTTTGCGCGTTTTATTGAATTACGGCCTTCTGCATTACATTTTGACTTGTTGTGTCCGGTTATATTTGTATCTGAGTTATACGTATTTGTAGAGTTCTAATAAACTCTATAGTAATTCTAACGGCATTTTAATTCGAGTCTCGCGACTCTTAACGATGTTTTTGTTCAATTTTCCTTTATAAGTGTTTACGAGCCATTGTTCCAATAAAAATAATTCCAGGTAATACCATTAATTAAATCTTATTTGTATCAGACTGAAAATCGTATTGGTTTTTATTGTTAATTATTACAGAGTGGTGCAGACTTTTAAGGGCTTAAATCCAGCAGTGAACATCGATTGGTTAAATAAGTATCGTGTATATGCGCGCTTATCATGTTGTCCTTCAACGTCAAGACGTGGTGGTAACTGTTTGAATATTCAAGTTTTATCGACTCTCCAAATAAGCTGCAGAAGGCTACGTTACACTTGCATTTGTATGAAAAACGTGTCAACAACAATCTGTTGCTAACTAACAACAGTCATAAAGTTTGGCGCAGATAACTAACTATATTTTTATACGTTTCTATTGATATTCTGAGAAGCGAAACTAATTGCAAAACGATAAAAATATATAAACACAAGTATTTCTAATTAAGAACGCGCGAACACGTTGTGTCCACTTAGACAATGGCATCTCTATTTTAAGATGTCGCGTAATATATCATGAAATGTAATCTTTTGAAAATACAATGTAGGCCACCAATTGTTTGCAACAAAACACAATTCAGCTTAGGAAACCGCGACGCATATTCACGCGGTTGTGTGTACCATTAAAATAAGTGGATATGTGGAAGTCGCATCAGTGTGGACGATTTCCATTATGATAAATTTATTTACTGATATATAAGCCATACTTTGGATAAAGAACGGAAATTCCAGCGTATAAAAATATAAAATCAAGTATGATACACCCTGTGTAGATTATCAAACAAACAATTAATTGTTTATAATATTCACAGGGTTATCAAACAACTTATTAAGATAGCGGCTAATTTGAATAAGATTTAGGCTGGTGTACTTACAAAAATTTTAGCGATAATTTTATTTTAACCATTGGTTAAAACTCAAATGTCTTTGTCTTTGCATACCAGCCTCAGTGCAGAAAAGCTGCTCATAAAATGGAGAAGAAATATCTAGTCACGCCTCCTCCGCCAGATCGATGAAGAAATGCAGACTTGACGTCGTGAAGGTCAATTACGTGTGCCAATGATCCCACAATAAGGGATGACGAAGACTACACGAAGGTGCGATAGATAAAGCAGTATGATAGCGGACACTGGGTTTCGAAGCGGATAAGTGGAAAGCTACTGAGAATTCAGAAAACATAAGAAACAATTATTGTTCTAGATTCTAGAACATATAAATCAGGGATTCCCAGTGGTCAATATCGACCCCATGGGGTCAAAATCATTTTCCCAGGGGTCGACATAAATGAAAACTGAACCGAAAGAATAGTTTCAATCTCAATAAAAATGACCACATATTGACTAATACGAATTTTGCAACAGCTCTTATTATATATAAATGTCTTATAATTACAAAACAAATAAAACTGTATTGATTCACAAGCATTTCTCAACGTTTTCTGTATGTTATAACGCGTGACCTACAATTAATTGATTTCGCAAGATTGCGAAATGGGAGATTTATGTTTATTTATCAGTCATCGAATAATGTAAACAACTAAATAATTAGAAAACTTATGCAACTTTATACAAATTACTCTAGTAAGCATATTTACAGCAAACTCTTAAACATTTTAATATAAATAACTCTAAGGTACAGTTTCGATGGTGTTATAGATTATATCCAATGGAGGAAGCTCGGGCTAAATGCGTATTTGAGTCATGAGTTATGACAAAAAAAAACTAAAGCTTATCGTCACCAAATTTTAGAAAATTGGGGACTTTATGCGATATGTATTCATATTTATAAGCCTCTTATCGAAGGTAAACAAGATTATAAGGTTTGCCCTTCTACTAGACTGCTTTAATACTTACCTAATACGAGTAATTCAAGACTTCTGTACCAGAAACCACAGTTTCCGTCTCTTCAGTGTCTCTGTCTGTTCAGTCTTAGGATTGACTCAGGCTAACAGATCCAAGAGAATCAATAGTAGTTAGTCCAAGACTAACGTCCGCATTTGGACCAGATATTCTGTAAATCTATTTATTCTATCTCTACAACACCGCATCGTATTTGTTGCAAAAAATTTATCGAAACGGTAGAAATATTAAAATATTTTTTCAATCCTTACCTAATGGGTGCATGTTCTCGTGGCATACTGGACAGTTGACCGGCACTCGTGCCTCGAAGATTTCGATGGCAAGGTACTGGCGGAGGCAGGGCTCGCAACATCTGTGCGCGCACCACGCGAGCCGCACCGTGCTGCTGGCGTTGACCATCGACAAGCATAGTGGACACTCCAGTATTTCTCCCTGGAAAACACAAACATAATAAATAAATAGAAAAAGTGACATAGATAAAAATGAAATAAATGTTTTAGTTAGACGTGTGCTGGTGAGATTTTTGTCCGTTTTCTGTTCCTTAAAAAACCTACCACGTTGCGAAGCAGTTTACATAAAATAGCTAGTAGACTTGATTATTAACTTTTATGTACTCTAATGACTAACCTCTTTAGTCGTCATTATATATTAAGGAATACAATATTTTTAAATAGAACCGTAGAACGCCTCCTAAAACAAGTGAAGCCAGAATTGTATCGGGCCGTGAGCAAAACACATGAATGTAAAATGTCTCCTCGTTGATACTCTGACCCAGTCTCTTATTCAAGATCCCGGTCAGCTCAGAAACCGCTGGCCGTTAAAGTATCTTGAAAAAATGTTCTCCAGTAAATTATTTACAATACAAAATTTTGGATTTGGACATCTTTTATTTCATACAGTTGTGGTTTTCACGCTGATTTTTCTTTTTAAAGCGATTTCCATTCATGTTGTTATCTTTTACCTATTTAAAAGTGGATTTGCTAATAACGATAATCTGATTTGTAATCACACAAGAAGGTAATAAGAATCAGTTAATTAAAAATCATTAAAAAACCATACGTTAACGTGTCACTTAGAAATTATTAGTAAGTTTTAATGTCACGGTCATTTTCCCTTAATTTACCCTGGCCTTAATTACACCTGTAAATTTTGCTCTCGTAAACCTTACGTATTATCTGGAATCAATTATTGTCTTTATAAAACCTCTCTATAATACTAAACAGTACGATAACCTCCTTATAAACGCATATCATTGTTTTAGGAAACAGGAAATCCTATATTTACGGATGCATAATAATCGCTCAAGAACAGCAAAGGGAAGCAGCCAATTTAGATGTATGTCTACGTCTGATACTTTATTATTTATGTAATAGCATTGTCATGGAGCCCATACCGAAATTAAGTAAAATGAAAAAGACCACGCGAGTTCAATATTTAAATTTTTTAGACGTGGTATAGCCATGCTGGAATCGTTATATTGATTAGAGCTCGTCGGGTCAGCTCGATCGGTGTAATATCACACTCTCACAGAATATCGGCGTGTATCGCGTGAGGAGGTGGCTACCTCCCCTGATACCTACGAAGCGGGCGCTTGCGAGTCAAACTCGAGGTTGTAATGCACTGGTTTATTTTTAGAATATTCTTAGCCTAATCACAAGTGCATCGCACATACATAACATCCCCTATCTCATCCCCTCTATCCTTCCCTACATCTTGAAACACGTTGGCATCGCCCCTGCTGTTGCAAACGCCCATAGGTGACGATAATCCCTGTCCTGTAGGCTGTCTGTTTGCCCGCTTGTGGTTACGAATAAGTATGAGCGAAATTTACTCTGAACAAAAAAGGACTACCCTCTAGATTAGATAGAAACGAACATACAATTCACGTTTCAAAGTAAAAAGTATTTCGCTGTGCAAATTACATCATAAATAATAAACAAATACGTCAATATATGATAATGCATTCGAATAAATGATAAGAAACTAGAGATATTTCCTTTCAAAGATTATGAATCTTTCGAGCAATAAGACAAATGGGTGCAGATATAAATTCATCAGAAATTATTAATGAGTAGTTATTTATCAAATGTTTATACATACCTAAAATTCACGCAATGGGTAACAATTAGTTAACGTAGTGATTTAATTAATACGGATGCAATCAATTAACGTTGCACACCAAAGGAATCGGATCCTATTAATTGTAACGCATATGTTGCGTATTGTGCATTATAAATTGACGCGTTTTGTACGCAAGTTCGTTACCCGGTCAACAGGTACATTGCACTCTTTCCATCGACTATGTGGAGAATGTGTTTCTATGCCAATAAAGCCGGGGCTTAGGAGATATATCTAATCGGTTTTCTACGAAACACGACGAAAATGGGCCGCGGCTATATGCCTAACACACATCTGCGAGAAAACAGTATTTTTATTTTGGTATTAGCTATATGAATTTATTTTGCTACATATTGTAGACGATTAAGTTAAGATTTATTATTTAATCTCACACTTTAACATTATATTGATAGGACAACCGAAGCTTAAAACGATAATAAGTCTAAAATTTAAAAAGTAAAAAGTAAAACCCCTTGGATTGGAATATACTTTTTTGATTCGCATGAATTATAGGCCCAAGTACACGAGTATTGCCCTTGAATACCTTAAACGTAAAGAAGAATTTAAATGTATAAAATGGTCTTACTTTAATTTATATAGAAGATCTCTGAATTTATAAAGACATAAAATTAAAAAAATGTGATAATGTTGGTAAATACGTATTTATTAAATAATACACTATCGTTCTTACTCTAACTCAATATGAATAAGACCCTAATACTTATACACCCGATGGTTCAAATGCCTTATGTATGTTATTGTAGATACTACTAGCCCACTTTTGTTTGGCATAGCGTAATGCTATATTTGATATAATAACTGAATAAATAAATTATATGACAAAATAAAATTAATTAACCTACTGATGCATTCATTAAAATATACATAGGTCCAAAATCTACTACTAAGAATGATTTTGATACTGTTGATAAAACTGTTTTTGGCTGTCATAAAATCAGAGGACCTAAAGAAGTTGTTTTTGCAGATTCGTATGGTGAACATGACAAACATCAAAATAAAGTCGAATTTGATGCTATATCTTACAAGTACCAGTGTATCTAAACACGTGTTAATTTCACTAAGAAATTCTCCAAAGGTGACCGCTTTGTGCCCTCAGATATAAGTGCAATAACTTATATAAAATAATGTTTATGACAAAGAAAATTGAAGCCTTGTATCAAAGTAATAAGCGATGATACAAATCATTGAAGAAAATATAACGATTGAAGATAAAAGCAATGAAAAACAAAACTGTTCATGTTATTCTACTTTTAGAATGTTTTGGTAACCAAAAATACTATTGGACGACGGAACTCCTGTCTCTATAAATAGATCAATCAGAAATTTTTCAACTCTCTAATGTGCAGACAGACAAAGTTTAAAATAAATCACGCACGCCTATTTACGAAAACTATTCGGCAATTTATTCGTTCATTTCTCTCATTTCAGAACACGTGGCTATAAAGTTAGGATGAGCAATTATATACTTTTTGTACGTTCGAAACACACAAAAAATAGTCACGTCTACAGCTACTGCGGTGATATATTTTATACTAATTTCATTGTACATTTTGTTCAAAATATTTTCCAAAATTCATCACCTTGAATTTTATGATATTTTTTTCAGTTCCTTGTATGGTCACAAACCTATCGGGTTAATAATACGTTATAATAAATGGTACAAGAGCAGACGCTAAAATATCATACCTATACACATCATCGCATCGCATTAAAGAAGGTTTGCGTTTGACCATGATCACGTCCAATGCCGGAAGATGGTGCGGTCGAAGATGGAGCTTGCTTACCTAGATAGTACTTAATCACACGAGACTTGAAGCTACCCGGATTGTATTTTTCGGGAAACACGGACTCTAGCATTCCACAACTCTGGCGCACGTAGAAGGAACGTGGAGGCGAAACGTTTAGTACGCATCGGTAGCGTTGTCACAAACGATGGCGTAGACCAGAGCGCCTTGTTGTCCGAAGATGGAATGGTGTAGGGGGAATTAGGTCGAACAGTTCAACCGAACACTCCGAAATGAATCCAGTAAAAAACGGACAGACTAGCAACCCGGCGTCGATGCTCTAGGTTTTGAAGCCTTGCATTGACAAGCTGGTCGCTACCAATCAACCTCTTGACACTTCTCTCAAATGACTGTAGCGCTTCAAGCTGGTGTTTAGCTGAGCCGTCCCAAAGTAGAGAACAGTACTCCATGCAAGATCTTACTTGAGCACAGTAAAGATTAAGCAGTTGCTCTGCAGTGAAGTACCGTCTTAGCTTTGCAAGTATACTCAGCTTTTTAGCAGCCAGCTGAGCTACAATTTCAATATAGGAGCCGAAATTGAGAGTGGATGTTAAAGATATCCCAACAAGTTACATTATTACAATAAAAATAATTTTAATAGCTGTATAGAATTTATACGCCATTGGACTCATTAGTTACGACGTTATAACTTTGCACGCTCGAACAAATTGCGATACTTTGTAAGATGATAAAGGTATCTCAGTGAATCTGACTATCATCTATCTTATTTCCGGCGGCAATGTAAATACAGTCAAAAGGAGATCCACAAAACCCTAAAATAGAAAACCGCTTTGCGAGGTCCCTTCCTCCTTAATAACAGGCGTCAATTACGGAAACGGTTCAAAGTTGAAAATAATAAACGAGCCGAAAACACTTCCCTTTTAGAAACTCAAAGGCTCTCAAATTTCCTGCGTAATTAGTAATTTTACGGCTGCTGACATTTCAAGCTTTTAAGGTTTAGAGAGAACGACGGGATTAACTACCTGAATAAGTATAAAGGATGGACAGGAAATTAATTGGAGTTTTATCCACAAGAGGTAATCTAAATTGACACTCTAGACTCTAGCTACTATCTTGGGGAGCGGAATCCAAAATATTTGATCGGGCACATTGAAGTCAGACTTAGTAGCGCTGTACTTCAAATCAGTTTACACGATGCCATTATAAGCTCACTTTTGACTTCCTTTGAATTTGAAATCAGTAGTAGGATTTTCCTAATACCACTACTCCGCATGCATTAATGCCTGAAGTGACCTTGATCAAATACGACTTACCTATAGCGATATATAGTAACGTGTTAACGTATACATACTTTAGTGTATATACATGAGTTATAGTCTATATTAAAAATGTCGCATCTCAAATACTGCATTACGCCCTTGGCTCTATCTGTGTGGCCCAGTCACTAACACTACCATGATACCAAAATCTAATTATATAATAAAAAAAAAAAAAAAGCAAATAAGTTAATTCGCGTGTACTACAAACACTATATTAAAACGCAAAGCAGAAACTTTGTACCTCTTTTTACGAAAATTACGTAGACGGAGGAGTGTGAAATTTTTTAAATTATGCATAAAAATACATTAAATAAAAATAAAAAACATACACACACTACTATGACTATGTACTTCACACACGCACGCATATCGAGGGCTACATAACAAATGAGCGTACAATAAAATGTGCAGTTTTACACAAGGGACAAAATTGTGAATAAAACAAAACTAGTTCATTGTATAAGGCTGAAATTTGAAATACCCTTCTTTTTAGGTACACTTGCATACTGGTAAGACTTTCAAAATTGTAACATGCACGCACAGTTTTTAGTAAACAATAAAAAATGGCATTTTTGCGTATACGCCTATGTTATGAAGCCCTCGATATACCTATATACTCTTTTGTTTATTGTTAAAGTCAAAATGAACAGTGTAGCCTTGGCGGAATCTGTGATTTTGAAGTATTATAGACTTTGACAACAAAACTTTAATAATGTTCAAACTTATAATTTAAATTAATTATTATGGTCGACTTTTGACCATTGGGCGACTACTAGTATTGAAAAAAAAATTCGACGACTCGAAGACCCATCTATAGATGTTTGCAGACTTACTCCCTTTTTTAGTTCTAGAAGTAGGACAACCGAGTCTGTAATTCCGCCAACCCTACAGTGTCGTGATAATTCATTAAAGTATTTTCTAAAGCCAAACCCAAAACCGTCCATGAATAAAGAAATTAACTGTAAAGTCTGATTTATAACTGGTTTCTTTTTGTTAAGACATCGTCGCACCCACGTGGTTATGAGGAAATATGATTGATGACTTTGCTATCGAGGTTACTAAGTCAACCACCTATTAGAAACATATTTTTAACCTTCAGAAAACAAACTGCTGGAATTAAAATTATAGTGAGCTTGTGAAATGTGGTGTGAAATGTGGTGTTAAATGTGAAATGTTATGTCATCAACGTTTAAAAAAAGCCAGGCGAAGATCTAATCTGTCATGTGATGATAGTAGAATGGTATTACAGTATTCAATAATACATTCTTGATAACACGCACAAGACTTCAAAGAGTAGCATTGCATGTAAGCCAGTTTGTAAATGAAAGAAGGTTTATGCCATGTCGTTTCATCCATGGTATCAGCTTACCCTCATGGGAAACAGGCGTGATAGTATACATTTATGATTGAAAACTATATTAGATTGATCATCTATTTGTTTTATTAGGCACTAGCTGTTTCCCGCGACTTCATCCGCGTGGAATTTAATTTAAATTTAATTTGGCTTCCAATGCGGCTTTCATCTTTTTTCTAAAATAAAAATAGCCAAGTTACTCCTTATAACATCAGCTATCAACCAGTGAAAGTTCTATCAAAATCGGTAAAGCCGTTTCAGGAATTGAACAAACAGACAGACAAATTTTTTTTAAACAGATTTTGTGATATATGTACCGTACCGTACTTTCATACATATGAAAGTATATAAAAAACTGTTATTTTGACATTACATACAGATACTTTTTACATTACTTTTTTTTAAATTACTACCATAAAAGATTACAATGCAACAACAATGGGCTACTTTCTAATCACAAAGTAAACAAAAGAAGTCTAAATGCCGAAAGGCAATGAAATGTGTTTTTACAGGTTTGCAGGTGTGAATTTGTTTTTGCCGGGGTCTAGGTCGTAACAATACCTTAATTAATTTGATAGATTCAAATGAATCAGATTTCGATGACAAAAAAGGTTGCCCCCAATAATGTGGAAAACCACATTCAAGAATTGCAATGAAACGCACAAGAAGGAATCCCCAGAGAAAGTAACAACGTCATTAATACACAGTCATCTCATAAAAGTTTAAGAGTGTGGTATTCAACCCTTTCGACCTGCGGATTTTAGAGGCCATTACGAATTCCGCGAACAAGTCTGACGAGGGACTGAAGGTATGTGTGAATATTTAATCCGGTTTAATTTCGAAGCTATTCCCACGGTTTGTCTGAAAATGACTCAGCTAGTTAAACTGTACTGCAATAAAATGAGGTGTAAATGAGTACTCAATAAAGATTGAATTAATAACATACATAACTTAATAGTCGGCAGAGACAAACCCACACATTGTATATAATTATAGATAGATAGATAACACTTTATTGTACATTAAAAAAAACACAGATAAACTTATAGCCTAAAAATATTCTAAAAGTGCACAATAGGCGGTCTTATCACTAAGAAGCGATCTCTTCCAGACAACCCGTGGCAAGAATAAAAAACAGATTATATTGTCAAAGGTGGTATAAATAAATATTTTAGGATATGCAGTTACTTACATTATGTTTTAATAAACATACAAGCATATTAAAATATTATATAAGTAAGAATTATACTTAATAGACGTATACACCTATCGAGATTACATACATAAATATATACATAAATACATGTAAAAATATTAAACATCACTATGTTGCAGGAAGTTTCTATGTCGTGTTTTTAAATATTGTTAGTGATTTAGCTTGTCTAACAGTTAACAGGCAGCGAATTCCAGAGTCGAATAACCTAGTACAGTTTTTACAATTATGTACCCATACTAATAATGTTACGATTGTGATATGAAAAGAAACACTGGGGCCGATTTTTTATTTTTTTATTGCATGAGTTCAGTAGACAGGCAAACGGCCCACCAGATGGAAAACTGTTATCATCGGCTTTGGACATTTATTACACTAAAGGTGCTATCAATGCGGTGCCGCTCTCTAAAGGGAGACTGGCACCTGACCACTAATACCGGAACACAACTCAGATTATAAGTATATTATATGTTATGGCGGCATATTCTAGACCAGGGGTGGAAGTCTTCCAGACGGCAGACATGACTGTGGGTTGTTTAGTCGTCTCTTACGACAGGCCACCCGGCCGCAGGAAATTGTATTCTTTTTTGTTCTTGTCTTGTTTTCATGGATGATTTCCGTCGTAGACCATACCGTAAACAACAGTAAGTTTGTTTACAAAATTCACACTGCAAGGAATCCAACCCGGTATTTCTACTAGCAGGACCAAGTCTGAATCACAGCTGTCGATGTATCGATAGATTAGTCCCAGTAAGTACAGCAGATAGTAACAATTTTGGCCATCAAATACTATTAAAATGACAAAAGAACAATCAAGGCCACAGGTCACTTCTTTATGAATAGCAGCTCTAGATTGTGAACTAGTTCTTACGGTGTTCTCGTTTCTAGGAACTAAAAAACAAGACCGCGACCGTCAGCTCCACTGTTTACGGCGACCTAATTTTTTATCAACCATATTTTCTAACGAAGAGATTTTTAGGTGACATGTTGACACAAAATAAAAGCTTCGTAATGTTATATCGATATATTTATAAATTAGCTGTGCCCGCCATTTCACACGCATGCGAGTTGGACAATATATTATGTTCATTGTCTTCTGAACCCGGCAAGATACCGCATGAAACAATCACAACATAAAACGTCATTGAAAGAAAAAATAAGACTAAGATTCATTTACCGCTTAGAAGTCTATTTGAGACAAACTTTGAGATAGATAGAGACAAGAAATCTTAAAACTAATTTTAATGATTAGATGCTGTTTAAATCTCTGATCCATGTTTAAATACATTTATTTTAAAATTTAATCTAACAGATTACTTATTGAAAGAAATGAATCTACGACCACTTTCAAAGTTACTTTACTTACAGTTACAAGTAGAAGAATCTGTGCAATCAACTCATATACAGTTTAAATTTAAATTCTGGCATTTATTAAAACGTCAGAGGGGCATAAATATTATTGGCATTAATATTAAGACTCCTGTTCGAAGTCGAAATGTATGGCCGGTTCCTATATCTTAATTGATTGACCTGCCTTCCCATCGGTTGAATTTTGACATTATTTGTATGGAGCTTAAGTTAAATTTTAACCGACAGTAAGGCAAATGAGCGGTCTGTAATGCATAGGAACCGGCCATTAATCAATTAACCAATCAAATCTTGTCCTCAACGCAATGATTTACATGTATTACACACTATACAATATATTCTGACCTTCGTTCGACAAACAAAGAAGAGAGTCATACATTGCGTTATCTAATTAAAACTCAAGCAAAGATTAAGGTAGACCTTCTTGATAATATGATGAAATTTATTAATCTGCAGACAAACACACACATTGCACATAAGGTGCACACGAACCTCTTACAAAGGAGGTTGGTGATAAAGTTATGCAAAAAGGTACTAACAACTTTGGCTAAAGTAAGTTAAGTTTTATAATCGGACATATTTTAGTAAAAAAAATTAGATATGTAGTATATTTTATAATCAATGTAGGATATAATTATTTAAGAAATTAGAAGCTAAATGTTAATCATGTGATTATTCACGTACACAACTTCGTTACATAGTATAAAATAAAGTCGCTCTCCGCGTCTGTCTGTCTGTCTATATATCCGCCAATTCCTGATCTACGCAATGGATTTTTAAGTAGTTATCACTATAAGTTACATAATTTTTCACTGAGGTTTTTATATGTAAAACCCTAATCAATGTTTTATAAAGCCCTTTGCTCCTATCTCTACATAAAATGACTGTAATTATTTACTTCATGTGCATGTGGTGAACAATAAAAAGTATTCTAAATTAAATAGAGCTACACTTCAACGTTTGAAAATTCTGGTAATTAGTAAAATATTACTTATAAATTATAATAATTTAAACTGACGAAAATCTTAACACAAATTTTCATCTTGAAAATGATCATGTAAGCGCTATAAGTGCTACCATTGGTCAATTCTTAGCTGTAATATCAATGTAAACCTCATCTGTACCACATTTGAAAATTACCGTCTCTAAAATCAAATTTAATGTTCATAGAACATAGCGGTTGCCATAGCATAAATCGGTTTAGACATACATACATACATAACTTCACGCCAGGTCCCTCTATTTCAGGTTTAGACAGTATTATGTTATTATTATGTACAGTAGTAGTATGAAAAGGTTCGTCACTTTAAAGTCTACTTTTCTTGCACGAGTAAAAGAAACAAAACTACCAACATTTTAATAAATTTTACGTTTGTGAAATATAGAAACGTGAAAAAATAAAATTGCAATGTTGACAATGACAGACACTGAGATTAACAATAAGAAATAAAAGTGACATAATCACTAAGCATATCATAGATATAAAAACCAATAAAAAGGTTTTATTTACATCTTATAACAATCTTGTTAGACAAGATCAGAAAATCAAACAACATTGATCTAAGAAATTTTAAGCTTTATTGTCAAATAGTTAAAAATATTTTTCTATGTAAAAAATCTGTTCTCTGACTTAATTTAAAAAGGTAATATGTGCTCACGGAAAGTTAAATGTATCAATTTGATAACTGGCTAACATTTTCATACCACGACTGTACATAAAAAGCGTTTCAGTTTGAAACGCCTAACATTTCACTGAACATAGATCCACCACAAATAGCTCTCTCAAGGAGAAAATTACTATACCGTTCATAGTATGGTAGAACATTGTTTTCTCCTCACAAAACATTACATAACCACAAAAACTCGATGGTCGTAAAATTGGATGCTTGGAGAAGTAGATAATGAGTTTCGTCGACAAATGGGTTGGCACTAGTTCGGCGAGAGAAAGGTGGTTCTGTCTAGATATTGCGAAACAGTTTAAGGCGAGCCAGTCTGAGCTGTCGCTTCGAATTGCCTGCGTTTTAATGGATATCATTGCACCCAATTGTTTGGTGCATTGCAAGGCCGTAACGTTCCAAAACTAACCAGACACGGATTTAAGTCTAAGCGCCTATATGTGCGGCTGGCCGCAGTCCGTGAAGACGTCTGATTAACCGTAGATGTGGTTGAATATCCGGCTAGCCGGATAGCACAGCAAATAAATAGTCGATAAGACACAGGAACGAACCTGAGTATTGGCTGGACACTGAGCCGCATTGTGCGTATAGCGACCAATCAGTTTACCGGCGTTGTTATGGGGCCAAAGCATTGATGTAGCAATGGCCAAAGCATTTCAAGCGACTGGGCGGCAGCCGCGCCTTATCTTGAATTAGAAAACCAGCTAATTAGAACTTTCAATTTAGAATAGACTAGAATGTACTTTATTGTCCAAAAACAATACATACAATCAATAACATCAAAATATGTACGAGCACAATCGTGAGGTTCATCGCCCATGGCAATTTTTTCAGACAAACTATTGCTAAGCCAGGCTTGTACAACAATTTAGTAAATACTAATGAATAATTCATGTAAGTATAAATAGTAACAAATTATGAATGATTCAAGTGCTAAAATATGCTTTAAATAATAAGAAGTTGTTTGAACGTATTACTTGAGATTTCTTGTAAAAGCAGGAACGGACTGGATTACTGGTAACGATTGTTGTTCGTAAACAATTTTCTTTCAAAGTGCCATATTTACTTCCCATACAAATAAAAACAAGGAAAACGCTCAAATATGTTTTGGTACATTTTCAATTTACGTAATGGACCACGTGCAACTCGGGTAGTAAAACGTACAACGTAATTAATTGCCCATCTTATACCAGGTAAATTCTGAGAATTTAACACATTGTAAAGTACATTGATAGTCCCATTTTTTACGGTTCATAATTTATTTACGAGTGGTTAATAGTTGGATTAAAGTACTTATAACTTCAATACAAGTTACATGTATATGTAATTTTTATGAATGTAAAAATTACATGTTACATTTTGTGTATCCAAAATTTCAAGTCTACGTAGCTCCTTTAAACTTAGACAAAGTCAAGTATTTTTTTTAATAATAAATAGTATATTTAAATATAATTTTTTGTCCGTTATTATAAGCAGCTTAAGTTATAAAAACAAATGCTGTTTAAAGAAAGACAACTAGTACACATAAGAAAACTACGTTTTAAAGATTTTAAGCGCGGTATTTTGTTTGATATTTACACCGACGTTTAAGTCACCTTTGAATAGCCGTGGTCACAGAAGACAAAGATTCCAAGTAGTCAATGAGTAGTGTTAATCGGTTTTTTTGGCTTCCGCTAACTTGTTATTTTTAATTGTTTAGTTTTAAATTTTGTTTGTGATTATTATTTACTCTATTTTCCCACCGCTTTGCTCGTGGCTTGAAGAGAAAAAAGGAACGCAAGAAACTGTTTAGAAGCACGCATAGCTCTAATAATTTAATATAATAATAAAATAAAAATGAGTGGGATATAAAATAAAAACAGAAATTATGAATCAAGTTGGTTTATGTTCCGGTGCACGCAGAAAGAGCTTACAGTGTTTGGAGGTCTGGCTGTTGGTTTTTTCTGGGTTTGAATCTTAAAAGCTTTGATGGTCGGATCCCAAAGGGGTGATATATGCCAACCATCTTCTTTATTGGAATTTGGGGAATTGGGTGTTTTTTAATTTGAGTGGTCTCCCGCAACATTCTAGCTATGAAACAATTCTCTTCTATGACACGCAGCGTAAGATCTGGAACTACAATGCAATACACGTGCGTATAGTTGTCTGGAGGTCAAAGATTCATTTAAATAATCCGATAGGTAGATAATACATAGCAACGGCCACGCCCGGAGGGCTTGAAGATCAACAAAAACTAACTAAAACCTAACCGTATCCCACAGAGAGCGATCTTTCGAGATTCAAAATAACCAAGAATAATCGGGACATAGGCCGGCTAAATTTATGAAAGGAAAGGCTAGAGTACTAAAGCTTCTAGAACAAGTACATATTGCACCACGAGAGATATTTAATCATTCTTTTAATTGACGCCATTTTAGTGTATATAATAAAAAGTATGTGTAACAAAGTCAGTAAAGTTAAAGTTGTAGGTGTTGCCACTTGCCAGCAATGTATATATGTATTTACACGTAGGTATGTAAAATTTCACGAGAATCGATATATTTCCAAAGCCAAAAAGATGAAAGAAATAATTTTTACTTAAACAACACTTGTGTCCATCCAAGATTAGAACCGTTGTATATCATCACGATGACCTTGACAAAGTTTTAAGCGATAATCAGTGACATACGTGCCTGTGATGGCACAAAGACTCAAAATACCACATCTTTACGATATTAGTGATTATATTGTAAGACGTGCCTACCCGTGTGATTCCAATATTGGCCGAGGAACTTTTACCGTTTAGGTCATTTTCATATAATGTGCAGTACATATCGTAAATTTAAATATACAAATAGTAGTATATTAATATAGTAATATATATTATATTTAATCTATATAAATAAAAATGAATGTACGCGCATAACTAAAAATTAAAAACCAGATAAAAAAAACCAATAATTACAAATAATAAAACAACATAAAACACACACAAGATCAATCTTAACACAGGCATTAACCACCCCACCCTATTATAACCACTATGGCAAGTATACTAACTACATAATACTTAATTAATCAATTGCCCACTACATTAAGGGAATCTTTAAATTACAAAAATACAAAACAGAAACTAAAAAAGTATTATTTAGATAACTTGCAATGACAGCCTGTGTGTACGATGAGCGTTCGTGACTACGTATGTTATCTGTACACACGAGTACGTGTATAAGTTTTTCCTGAAATTGCGAGGGTATGTTGCATCACACGCAAACCTCATAGATTTAAGTGGTGCCTTACTTCTATTTGTAATGTAAATTTGTTATTATAAATAAATAAATAAAATAACTGGAGGACTTTAAAAAATTGTGTTTCAGTAGGTTCCCCGGATGGTTTAGATTCAATTGGAACTGGTAGGCACTAGAATCCGGTCCTAGATTTTTATATTTTCATGGCAGGTCAGCGGCTGACGGGAATGCTACTATATAATTTAAAAAGATCCGCGCAGGAACGGAAAAAGATTACAATTTTCTGCGGCCTGTCGTAAGAGGCGACAAAACCGCCCACAACCAGGAGGTAGGGTATTTGCTCGTCTTGATAGCTACTACCTCTGTTCTAGTGTATAACGCCATAACAACCTTGAGTTGTGTTCCGGTATTAGTGGACAGGTTTAATTCTCCCTTGAGAGAGCGGCAGCACATTGATAGCACCATCAGTGTTGCAAATGTTCATAGGCGATGGTAACTATTTTCTATCAGTTCTGCCTGTCTGATAAACTTTACAAAAAAAAACAAGTAGTGTGGATGGTGACCTAAAACAAAGTCGGGAAACCGGCACATTGGGATGACCGTTGAGGAAAATTGGCTAATTAGCTAAAGACATGGCGGGTCATGTCCGTTCCCTTGCAATGGGGAAGCCCAAGGCCCGCATGGGATTTTCATGGACTGATATTATTTAGAAGTAATTATTGTAAATAAATTTATAAATAAACCATTATGACTAGCACCGTCGAGTCACTAGAAGTTTGGTTTATTTTTTCCTAGTGAGCTATTAATTACCAATCGCTGCATTGTGCGCTAACCACAGAATGCTAATAATTTCCAGAATCGTAAACCGCTGCACATTTACGGGTTTACCAATAGTCCACTTCCCCGAAACAAAGGCTAAATTCTTGTATGAATACATTTATAAACGGAAAGCATATTGTAGACTTGACAACTATTGTTTTTAATTGTTGTAACAAATTAGATTAGGCTCCCATAGAGTAAATAATAACCATAAACAAAATTTTAATTAAACAATTAAAGTGAATATAAGTTGGCGGTAATCGCGGCTAATCGTTAACCAACTTGGTTAATTATTTGGAGGTTTGGAAATTATTCGACTTTGTTCGATTGATTTATTTTAAGTCATTTACTTTTATGTCCCACAAATAACTCACAAAATCGTACACATCGTATTTATCCATTTATCACGCATTCAAAGCGCGTCTTTATTGCATAAAGCACCTCTAGAATTCGATAACCGCGTATTTATAATGACAGTGAGCGAAATTCACGATGGCAACTTTCTTTGTAATTAACGGAAATTGTAGGCTATACCACGAAAAATTATTTCCATGACGAATAGAGAACCTCCGCATTTTTTTCGAGTCGTTTCAAAACACGAGCATCAAAGTGTATATATAATATACAAATGACCCACTTGCAAAGTATTTAAGGATCATCTTAAACACTTATTATGTTCAAGAGCAAACACATCAAACAATGAATCAAAGAGAAATGTGTGCAAACACAGTTGTAGAGTGAGTAAATAACATAAATTCAGCTAAATCGCATTTCGCAGGACGGTGTTCGTGAGTCGATAACCAGTTGGCAAAATGCCTAACATCTCTTTACCTTAACAATAATGTATTTACGAGTTTACAATATGTAAATGTGTACGCCTAGTGTTGTATTTTAGATAAATTATAACCTCCTTTGCTTTTTCGGTACTTGAGCTACGATCATAAATTAACAGTAAAACTGTTATGGAATTTTCGCGAAATGTTCAAGTAAAGTTTTGGTTTTGAGTTTTAAATCTAAAAATATATTCGTTAAAAATGAACAATAGTTGTAGGATATCGTTGTTACAATAATAAAACTTTTTAAACAGCTGTTCACTGATCTACACAGTCTGGTGGGTGTTTCCGTTTTCTACCCACTTTTTCTAAATAATAATAATAATTCCGTTTTCAACCCATTACAAAATTCAATTCCGTTTTCTACCCACTGAATTGAGTACAGGCAGCAGAAAAAGTGAATTCGATTAAAAATATTTATTTACAAAATAATAAAGGCAAAAGGATTCTTATACATTCTTATACAAAGAATGTATAATGTTTTATAATCTAAATGTGAGTTTTAACTCACATTTAGATTATAAAACATTATTACATAGATCACATAATTAACGTTTGGTACATAATATTTTCCAAATTCACAACCTCGTCAAAATATCAAATAACATAGAGTAAAATATCAAATAAACTTTGAGAAACTTATAAATTAGTTTAATAAAGAAAATGTTTGTAACTATTGTTCAATACACTGGATGCATTTATTGGTTTTGGAATCATGATATTGGAAATATAACTAAAAGTTAAGAAAAAAATTGAATAATTGGATAGATTGGGTAATACTAATAATGGACGTTAAAAGCATGAAGTATTGACATAAATTATATAATAGCTTTTTAAATTTAATATTTATATATTAAATTAAGACGAGCTATGGTTCCTAACAGTGGCCTATAAAAATTTTGACACAAGCCAACTAATTAAGCGCAGATTCTATTTATTGTCTCTCTCTAACACATCATGTTTTTCGATTCCTTGATATTACAATATCTTTTCCTTTGAACTTTGTCATTATTAATATTTGAAAGGAACTGAAGCATGTTTAGTGACTTTTTCTTTGCCACAACGCGGTTTACAGTCACATGCTAGCTTTCAAGAGCGTTAGTTGTTTTATGTCCACATCCGCATGAAGACCATAATTCTAGGGGATATTTTCCGCCAAAAATATATGTTTTGACAATATAATCATTAAATCTCACTGCATCTTAATGCGTGGGACTCTATCCATAATATAGAGAAAAGCATCATCCACCATTTCTTTCGGTATTAAACCTAAGACAAGCATCAAAGAGAGAAGACATACATGTTTTTTAAAATGCCTTTTTTGGTCAGATTGAACTGTTTGCCTTTTTTATATATCGCTTGGCAAAAGTGAAAGTAACAGGCTCTGGTTTTAGTTTCAGGTGAAATAATTAAAAAAAAAACTTGTTTATTCATTTGCGTGTTGGGTTATTATTATCCAGTGACGTCATACACACTTGGAGCTAAGAAGTCGTTCGTGAACTAATATTGAGTAGAGTTAAACATTTTAATATTGTGTTTATCTTGTAATTAATAAATATTAAAAGCAATAATGTTTCTGACCGTACTTCAAAACAATGAAAATTAGTAATGGGTTGAAAACGGAAAGCTTTTTGGGTAGAAGACGGAAAAATATTTTATATTTATTTTTGTAGGTTGAAAACGGAATAGATTTTGGGTTGAAAGCGGAAAAAATATTTTTGGGTAGAAAAAGTGGGTAGAAACCGGAAACACCCAGTCTGGTCTTTAACGGGAAGGTGCTAAGGGCGAAGATAAAGATTTTTTTTAGTTTCGGTTTTAGCCACTAATATATTTACTGTGTACAAAATGTAAATGTTTGTTTGGCATAACAAAGCGTGCCTTTACAGACATTTTCCGAGTGTGCATAACAGAGATTCAGTTTAGCTTTGTTTTTAAATTATATTTATGTAGTTTTTAAACGTCTAATCTAACACAAGCAACTTCAACGATTTCGCAATACAAGCGGTTTGAACGTGTTCGTGGGCCACTCTATAAGTGTAGAAAGTGACTTTTCTAAGCATAGTACATGCAATGCACGGATTAAGGGTATACTGAACGTGACTTGATGACGGGTGCTAAATGAGACCTCGTGAAGTTAAATTGCTTAATTTTAAGAACAACAATAAGCAGTTCTTTTGTTTTTGTTTCTTGCCTAAAAGCTGGCAAACAGGCAGACGTCTCGCACGATGGCAAGTGGTCACCGCGTGCTATAGTCGTTTACAACACCACTACACCAGGAACGCTGACAACGTGTTGCCGGTCTTCCTTGTTTCTTCTAACAACGATTCGTTCTGGCTTTTTAACTCGGTATGGAGGGCGAATCACTAACATGCAGCCCATGAACCTGTCACGCATCTTTAAATAAATTAATAGGTTACACAGAAAGGTAGGTTTTATGTTTACCACACATCAATGTGGTTTTCCTCATTGCAATGGTAAAATCTTAAAAACATCCTGTGCAGCACATGCTCCCTAATCAGGATTCGAATGGAGCTGCGGTTTATACACGTAACGAATTCAAAATACGTATAGACCAGAAACAAGTTATATCAAATATGCAGCTATTTTGATCTATTTTGATTGGACTTTGGACGCAAATAGAAATTGGTATAAGGCGACGACCATACGAAAAAGTATCTTCTACGTAAGCGTGCTCTACCGTACACCACATCTTCGCCTAGTATCAGACCTGATCATGGTGAAATGTGAACCTATATATACTTTTTTGTATAGCCTGAAGCAGGCTAACAGGTAGGCGGTTCATCTGATGGAAAGTGGTTACCGTGGCCTATGGACGTTTGCAACACCAGGGGTGACACCAACGCGTTGCAGAGCTTCTGGCAACTTACAACTAGCTTCGGCCGCGACTTCGTCGACGTGGAAAAGTTGATAAAAAGTAAGTTTAAAAAAACCACGATTTTTAAACAATCTTCATTGGTGCTCCGCTCATATTGGTCTTTGCGTGATGATTGATATATTATAGCCTTTTATAGTCTTCCCGACAATGGCTATCTAACACTGAAAGAATTTTTCAAATCAGACTAGTAGTTCCTAAAATTAGCGCGTTCAAGCAAGTAACAAACATACAAACTCTGCAGCTTTATATATTAGTATAAGATAAAGAGTCCTAAGGTATTTCGTTAATCGAGACATCAAACGCGCTTCTTTCATAGCTAGTATATTTATTACACTTATACCTACATAATACACTGGAGACTTCCCGTGGTATTAAATAAGTTAAAGTTCAGAGGGAACACTTGTAAAGTCCGGTTTGGGACATAAATGAGACACTTCGTGTCTCTCTTAGAATTCCTATCATCTATAAAACAGTAATTCTTCCAAGAAATTGATCAGGTGGAAATATCTCATTTTCACAACCAGACCGCTCGCCATCGGCGGTGTGTCCACAGTCATTTCTTTCATCCCACGTAGAATAAAGAAGCGGAAGGAACTTCCCACGGCTGTCCTTTTGCTCTTCGCCATGAGGTCATTCAAGGTCTACTTACATTTTCCAACAAGTAAGTGGTAAACAACAAATTTAAAGAAGTATTAATATTTGATTATTATTGAGTTAAATCCAATAGGATAACTTGAGATAGTACGAAGACTCATCGTTTTGCCAGTACGACAGCTTTAGCCTTTTAAAGCGTAGAATATGACCAATTAGCATTCCCAACAAGTGAGCATATACCTCGATACGAAGTTTGATTGCATAATGTTGTATAAAAGTCAACCATAATCAGACACAGAACGCCAGTACTAATATACTCACTATAGTCGGGTTTACATTATCTTGCTATCCACTCTTATTGACGATTTTATGAAAATTGACATGATAGTAATGAGATTCTGATAAATTAGTAGAAAAGTAATTGAAAGATAGCCAGATATAGGAAACGAAGTCGTGGTAGCGTAATGGCTAGCGCACGCGTCCTTAACTCAAAGGGCGCGGGTTCGATCCTGGCCGGAACGCATGCATCACTTAGGCAGTTTTCTGACCTAATGTGCATATTGTTACAATTACCACGTGCTGCAGCCAAAGGAAAACATCGTGATGCAACCTGCACATCGAGATAACCGATGTGTCAAACCAGCCGAGCCGCCTTGGTCAAGCGTGGCGGGTATACTATCAGTTCCCCCTTATCATGGGAGGCCCGATCCCAACAGTGGGACATTTATGGGCTGTTAATAATATTATACAAATATAGGAATCAGCTGTATTACATAACACAAACCTACCTGGTTTTAAAGTAAGAGGTGGTTTGATTGCGCTCTTTCGTGGTGAAATAGATGCGCTAAAGATATATCTCTTTTCAGCAGACACGCAATTCTTCTTCAATACTTAACAACGGGTTGTGTTTAAATTACATATTAGTGCCGGTTTTCATACTAAACTCTTTTCTTTCACTATCTCCCAATTATTTTCGGTCGGCACAATATGTCTTTCTTCCAACTCCTTTATTCTGACATACGTCCTCAGTCACACCATAAATCATCATATCATCCAAACATACCGTTTTCATAAGAAGCTGCGTCCACTTAACTAAATATAAAACAAAACATTCCAGAAGACAAAATCTTTTTTGATTGAATCGCATGCAACAGGCAACCTAGTTTTTACAAAACCACACCTTTTCATTAACCACAAATGAATGTTCATTTGTATTTCCATATATATTTTTAGTTTATTTTATAAGTACAAAAAATCACATTTATTACATTTATATCGCAGTTATTATCAAATACCGGATAAATACGAGTTATAACTGAGTTTTTTCTTAAGAATCATTTAATTTGGGTACATAAATTAATTAACATTGTTTATAAACATCGACTGTGACGTTTAACCTCATAATGAATTCTAATCTTTAACAAAATAATACCTAATATTTGTGGAGAAGCGATCTTATTTTTTTCATTGTGACGAGCTATAAAGTTGGAAAATAAAAATAATAAACCTGAATCTCTTGGTAGTGACTGTACCGAAACTCAGAACTTTTCGGCAAATTATCTGCGAATAATCAGAGGACTACCGATCTTGGAACAATGTATTTCTGACGAAAGCTAAATGAATCTTACGCTGAAAATAACAAATGTTAACAATACGCTTGTCGTATTTTTTTATTGCACGAGTTCAGCAGACAGGCCGATGGCCCACCTGTTGGAAAACGGCTACCATCGCCCATGGACGTGGCAACACCGAATGTGCCACAAATGCGCCGCTGCTCACTTAAGGAGACTGAAATTTGATCACTAATGTAGGAACACAACTCAGGGTTGTTATGGCGGCATACTCTAGACCAGGGGTGGTAGCCATCCAGGTGTGCAAATGCCCTACCACCTGACTGTGGGTTGTTTTGTCGCCTCTTACGACAGGCCGCCCGGCCACAGGAAATTGTATTCTTTCTTCGTTCCTGGACGGATAGATTTAATCGGTGGGTTTATATAGTAACGCGCTATATATAATTTTGTGTCCTTTTCGATGTTTTTTATGTATTACATTACATTGAATGTGTAGTGATATAAACACAAATGCAAACAATGTACCCGTGTAGGTAAACTTATAAATAGTATTATATGCGAAAGTACAATATCTGGACTATAGGAGATGTTTGTTCGTTGTTAGTATTTAAAAAAAATGTTTAAAAATTTGCTTCAAAAGCGCAATAAGAAGTTACTTGTTTGGGTCACTTGTGATTTGATGAAGCCTGCTACTGAAAATCAGCGCTGTGTCAGTTCTTGACACAGCATAATGCCGAATTACCAGCTTTATTACCGTGAGTGCTATGTACATTTGTATATTAAGGTTGTATAATAAGCCATAATATCGGTAGTTGACTATTTTTTAAAGTACGGCGGCAGCGACATCGCCCCGCTCACACTTCACTACGCTTGGAGTACTCGTACAAAACGGAGCGCCCCGTGGTATTGGGACGCATTTTCTATTGTTTGTTCATAATCAAACTATCAGTTCTGCTCTAAAACTTAAACAGTTATTTACGATCCCCCTTTTTCTACTTTTTGTTATCATTTTCCACTCGTGATCGCTAAATTATTTACGATTCTACTTTTTATTATTGTTTTCCACTTCTGATTAAATCAACAGCTCTAGATTAGAGTATTTAGAATAACTACCTCAAAACTAATTGTATGACCAATGAAGTCTTCCTTTTATAAAAAAAAGTGAAACAATTATCATTATGACCGGAAATTATAACAGATGCTTCATGCGATAAGACCGCCAGGTTTTTATTTCAGACTATCTTTATGTATAAATTGAATTAATTTTCCCTCCTTGGTGAATATTATACTTCTAAAACTTTAGTGAGTCATGTCAAATGGTAGATATTTTATATAAGAGGTTAATGAAAGTAGATGAAGCAAAAGGTGGTTGGTATATCAAGATCCTGTGACTTGCTCTGTGGCAACTGGCCTAATAATGTTATAAGCATGTTTTTTTTTCTTAGAAGATCATTTTGATATATCACACATAATTTTTACGCGCACTTAATGATGTTTACATATCTTAGTCAACTTAAGGAATATATAGTTATTATAGTAGAAAATGTTTTAAAATGACCACTTAGATAATTTAATTAAAAAAATATCTAGTAAGAAAAACCAAATGTATGTACAGATAAATTAGGTACGAGACGTTTTTGCCTATTTACAGTACTTCCAAACTTGTAATTTAAATTTCCTTGAAAGTTAGTACTAAAAATTGTTTTTATTATGTTAATATCGTTTAATATTATTAGTATGAAGTACCTGCTTATAATAATGTTACATGCCGACAAAGTGGATGCACACCTGGTTTATTACCTCTCCCGCATTTGGAGTTCTTTTGTCTACTTTGTGTTTAAATGTTTTAATAAAAAAACATTATATTTTTATTGTAGTTGTTTTATGGCAGTCATTAGACAGGTCTGTCGAACTAATTCGCAAAATAATCATTTCCAAATGATTATTTTGCGTCGAGACATATTGTATTTGTACAGGATAAAAGGAACGCTCGAACGGAGGGGTGAGGCAGTCAAGCGATTTGATTACACATGACATTACGATACGAACAAGACGTGTGTTCTACATTCGATAAGCGATATAGTGACGGACTTTGCGCGTGTTATTGAATCATGCAGTTTGTACTGGTTGTATCCAGTTATAATTGTACCTGTGTAGTGTAATGTCTTTGTATAGTTCCAATAAATTATATAGTCATTTCAACGGCATTTTAATTCGAGTCTTGTAGCTCGTAACAATAATAAAAATATATAAAAGTATTAGTTCATTTGTGTACTCGTATGTGCTGACAGTACAATATTATGAACGCAACAACATCTCGAAACCTAATTTACCTGTATGTAATTGGTATACAAATTATTACGCATATATGTATAGTATCTACGATTTGCATCTATGTAGCTACACAATCAAATGACCGATTCGTTCCCCTCACACCGCTCACAGCTGCAATGTCTATTTCATTGCACGACCGTGTTCCGGCTTCAGCTTACGTAGTGAGCACTGGGAATAAACGTATTCTGGCGAGACGTATTGATTATTTAGTCTCAGAGTCACTACGATCACTTTATCTTGGATCTTTAACGAGGTGTCTTTATACTGCAGTGACAATGAAATTTATATTCTGGGACTTGCGATGAGACAGCGAGTGGAATGCATTTCCATGATCGAAATTTTTGAGACTCCCGAGATTTGGAATCTGCGCCTACACACGGGTTTGCTTGTCACGGATTTTTGTGATGAAAAGATTTAGTACGCTTATATTCTATTACAGCATTACTAGCATTATTATAGGCGCATTACTAGCATTATTGTAGACATTATTCACTAGGGAAAATAATGGTGAGTATCCCAAGTTAAGTTTTATAATTTAAATTAATAATAAACATGGACACAGTTCAATGAACGAATGAAAACACTTAATTTTCACCAAAAATTGAACAACTTTCTTAAAAACTAGGTACAATAAATGTTTCATAAAAGGCGGCCTTATCGCTCCATCCAGATCGATCTCTTCCAGACAACCCCCAGCAGTTTAGATTGAATGAAATTTTTATCTAAGAGCTATTTGTACCCAGAAAATTTGTTCAAATTTATCCCGAAATCTATTACATTTTGCAAGATTAAAAGCAACCATGTCCATTCTCAGTACATTGAGACTATATAAAAGTAAATTTTAGCAAAATCTTCTAATAGTTTTTTCGTAAAAGTGTAACAGACAGACTATTACAGAAGGCTACTATGGCACTTGTAAATTAAAGTATGAACAACATGAATTACTATCTTTTCATAATGAAAAAGAATACTTAAAATCGCCTAATAAAAAACTTAATTGTGAAAAGCTTCTATGTAAATTCTATGAACATCAAGGTAATTTTTTATCTCTTTTATATTACTTTTTTTTAATTCCATTGTTTTTTAAAGCAAACTGCACAAAAATTTACATTCTAACCGACCGGCAGACCGACAGTTAAAATAAAATAATCACTGTTTAGCCATATACTTTTAGCGTTTTTTTTTCTTTTTTAATCTTCGTAAATTGTATAACAAACGAGTTGTCTGGAAGTGAGCAACAACAACTACTTACAACTGCAACACAGCATTATACTACAGCAGTTGTTTGCGACACCAAATTGTCTCTGTACACTATGTTGAATGTTCATGGATTCAAATAAATTTTCTTTAATATTTTAACCATTAGTTAAATGTGTACGCATACTAACTATCCTTAATAAGTTTCTGTTCAACTTTATATTTAATCAGCGTATCAGAACTAAGTAAAAAGTTCCACAGATGTGTGTAATATTACTACTATCGATACTAGTGACATTTAGCGGACAGAGTGGAATTAACCTTCAAGGCAACACTAAACTACCGGGAGTGTGATTCTTGATGTCCTTCTTCTATGGGTTATATTCTTTATTTCTATAAAAGACAAAACTGCTTAAAACTTGACTGTCATTACGAAGTTATCATGAGGATATTTGGGATGGCCTCGTGTGTTTGTTATGTGAAGACAATTATTAAGGCTCGGCCACGAGATTATAGGAGAAATAAAAGTTTACCGCTTCCGCTGGCTCGGTCACGATCCAGATCGAATGGGAGAGAATCGCAGCGTGAGGAAAGCATATTTGGGACGGCCGGTAGGCCGGCGTGCAGAGTGGAGGCTGACCTGTCGGAGCTAGGAGCCAATAATTGGCAAGAAACCGCACAGGATAGAGAAAAGTGGCATGCTCTCGTTTCGGAGGCCCACCCACTTTGGGTCGCTGAGCCAACAGAGTAAGTAAGTAATAATTATGAAGGCAAATATCCACCAATAGTTCGGTCCTTGCCTAGTATGAGGTAGTTAAAACATCGCTCCATCAATTTTGCTGTCTACCCTCTTTCTGTGTGAGGCGTCGGCCAATGCACGGCAGGGTATAGGCAGCAATTTGAGACGGTTATTACTTACTCTAATAAGTCGCACCGTGCGTTTATCATTTAAACACATTTTATAATAATTGTAAATTACTGGTCTAAAGAAATGATCATTCCAAAGCGAATTTGGTGCCGTGCAGTGTTCTCTGTGTGCTGAAACTGAACCAAGCCAGGAGAGGACGGATCTCAAGGTTGGTGGAGCTTTGCTCTGCTTTTCTAGTACAACAATCAGGTTCATATGTCTCCTAATATAGTCCATAACTACCGAAGTAGCAACATTTTTAAAGGCACTCCCACTCATGGCCTATACAGCGCATCACACCGACCTTCTAAATCTACGAATCAAACTAAAACAGCCCGACTAATTCTTTACTACTTCATGACTTTAATAAATATAGAAAAATCATACCTCTTCATCTTCTGCTATAAATTCGACAGTTGTCTGTTGCTTGCTTTGTGATTGTTCTACGGTGCTGAGCTTCACTGGCCTGGCATCTCCCTGATCCAATACTGTAACAAAAAAATACGAATTGAAGAAATAGTTTGCTTACAATACCTAAACACCATTGGTTTCTAGGTAAAGGTGGCAAGTAACCCAATCGATTTTATAGTCGATACAAAGTTATCATAAATTAAATTAGCCTTTCAGAGAGAAATCTAACACACACGGAGAAATAATCAAAGCATGAAATAACAAAATTTTCTGGAAACAAACATGGAATGTTTCAACACATTTGCTTAAAAAAATGTTTACAAAGCCTGTATACACTGTTAGAAAGTTAAAAATTACGCTTCACACAATGGAATGTGCGGTAAAATAGGTACTTAAAAAACAATTCCACTCAGGAGTTTTACATTACGATAATGAATAAGCTGAATAATCGAACCTCTTTAAAAGTGCTTTTGAAAAATGACACGAAAGATGTAGTTGTAATTTTTAACACGCGCATGTGACGCCATTTACAAATGTGCGCTATTTTTATATTATAAAACTTCAAAGATTGTTGCGGCTTTCCCACTGATATTTATGTTTGTTTCATTACCTATAATACTGTTCTGTCGAATGTGTTTGGTTTTACAAACTCGTGATTATGGTAAGCCCTCGAGTTCGTCTACTTGCTTGTAAACACCAACTAACCGCACTAGTATCATAAATAACTATTATTTTATGTCCCTATGACACATTTGCTGTGGTTTATTGTGTACTAATTTAACCTTGTAATTAGAATCCCAGAGCCCACTTAAAAACTGTAAAGGTCTGTTTCGAACCAATCGGGGTTTTACCTTTGGTGTATCAAATGTCTATAGGCAACGGTATCCACTTTTAATCAGGCAGGCCGTCAGCCAGTTTGCTGTGCTTTCGCAACAAAAACACGAAGAAGAACGTTTCCAGTATTATATACCGTAAAGAACACCGTGTTACCAAACATCATGAAAACATCTCAAACACACACAAGATAGAAGACATCTTAAACACTCGCATGTAGGGTTGCCACCTTTTTTATTTTTAAGCTATAAAGATATAGTACTTTTAAAAAATGTTGAGAAAAAATAGTACACTTATTTTTTGTTACTAGAGTTTGCCCCGCGGCTACGTCGCGTGTAATGGCCTAGGCCTTTACTTTACTTACATAAAAACTTGATTCGATTTTTTACATATAATATAAAAAACATAAATAATAATAACAAAGAAACCAAGTCCATATAATCTAGACAACCACCCAGCAAAACATAGAGGTGAGTCGAAGCCGACCTGTCTGGAAGTAATATGCTGAGTAACACTCATGGAAATATTCCTACGGGATTCCGGGGAATCGCAGAATTTAATATAAGAATGTAAGCAATCGTTTTAGAGAAAACTGTGTCGGATTAAGCTAATTATTATGGATTCGAAAAACCGCTCCCGGAAAAGTTCCCACGAGGTTCCCGGGGAAAAATATCACAAATTTTATTACATAAAATTTGCTATCAATCAGTGATACAATCACATTGGAATTCAATTATTTTTCTAGTCATTTTGAATCATACCTAGTAAATTTCTCTTGTGGGTTCCCAGGAAAAAAGTAGCGCGGATTTTAAGTCTAGGAATTTGTTATCGATCAGTGATAACCATATCGAAATCGGCCCAGTAGTTTTTATGTGAATCCCGAACAAACAGACAGAAATTCTAAAAAAAATTGCAGCCTGTTCTCCATCGTTTATATAGTGTAATTCAGTTGTTTTTTTAATAGCTTCAATGTACAGATAGGATATGTTTAGAATTTTATATTATTATAGATTTATTTCATTATTGAATTTTGTATTTATTACTATTTGTTATTTTAGCCAGCAAAGATCTATTTCTCTTTTCAAAATAACCATAAGAATTAGAAAAAAAGCGCGACAATTAAATAAGCGAAGAATATTTGGTACGTTTCGTACTACATATTTTATTTTTCTATAATATATAGTCCAATTGGCTAAAATATAGTACGATACTATACTTTATTTTTTTGGGAACCCTACTCATACAATAGAAGACAACGAAATGATATATACCGTGACTAAAACTACGTTTTCACGGTTATTAAGCGCGTTTTTAGCTGGTTTTTTATTTTAATCTTACTGCCAAATTTCAATTATAAACCTACCTGACTTTGCCATTTGGCAACGAAATCCGAGACTTTAAATACGTGTTAATAAAACCTGAATTTAAGATATAACTATTCAACTTTAAAATTATCCCTGCAGTAATGGAGAACGCATACAATTTCCTGCGGCCGGGCAGCCTCTCGTAAAAACAACTTACGACGAGGTGGTAGGACATTTACCCGACTGGATGGCGACCACCCCTAGTCTAGAGTATGCCGCCACCCCCCCCCCCCCCCCCCCCCCCCCCCCCCCCCCCTAGTCTAGAGTATGCCGCCATAACAACTTTCAAGTTGTGTTCCAGCATCAGTGGCCTGATTCCAGTCTCTCTTTAGAGGGCGGCAGTATGTTGATACCGCCTTTCGTGTTACAAATATCCATAGGCGTTGGTAACCGCTTCCCATCAGGTGGTCCATCCGCATAGACATGATGATGATGAGCTCAACATCGAGCCGACTCTAAGAGCTGTATGTAATCAACATAATAATTCCAGATTGAGTTTACCACGCGCAAAATATTTTACAACCAAAATAAACTAAATAACGTCGAGTGGAAACAGCCTTCGTGACTTTTATTCCTTGAAAAAAAAAACAAACGCTCTCTATTAACCTTTCAAATATGGATTTGGCATCAATAGCTTCGAACCTTTTGCCAAAAGAATATGATATATGTGGAGTCACGTTGCTCCATGCCAATTTAACCTTGTAAAGAGTGTGTTTCCCGATTTGTAACGAGCGGCGTATGTTTGTATGCTCCAGTGACTACTTTAGTGGTCCTATTTCAAAACCTAGTACCTGGTAAATTTTATGATTCGATTTTTTTTCGACGTAGTTGAAATTTGACATTTATAGTATACGTAATTGTTAAGGAAATTACTTAATAAATGAGAAGTTTTATGAGCTAATTGATTGTAAATGAGAAACATGTAAGATTTCAGGACAGCGACAGACAATGTTGTCAATGATAGTGTTACAACTTAGGCGCCGACAAAAACAAATTCACCCCTGCATATCTGTAAAAGCACATCTATTACCCGTCGGCATTTGAACTAATAACTAATAACATTGAAACTTTTGTAATTCTTTATGATCGTCTTCATTTGTTTGCTTATTTATTGGCATATGGCTTATTGTTGTATTTTAATCATTAGCCAAGTGTTGTGGATTTTAAAGTACAAGCTGATTTTAGGAAAGTCGGTTCCGGGCGGGCATATTGCATTTGTGCAGTATAAAACAATGGCCCGATTGAGGGAGATGGCAGTCAAGTGAGAACCACGATCAAGGCGAGACGTGTGTACAACCGGAGACCTCATAGAGACGGACTTTGCGCGTTTTACTGAATTACGACCTTCTGCATTACGCATTATATATATTATTATCAAATCGAATATACGATTAATTTAATGCGCAAACTTATTTTACGACAAGAATTTATAAAATGTTAGAATTATCATTTACTGCATAAAACATGGTACATAAAAAGATGGTAGGATTGTTCCATAGCTTCACATGTTTTTGCCTTTAAGGCGTGCAAAATTATATTTATTAATTAAAGCCCCTTCCTTATTCATAATAGTTATACGAGGTTTATTGGCTAGATAAAGAAAAAGTTAAAATGTTTCTAATAATCGCTGAAAAAGCCGTCATACATATATTAGGTATGACAAAATTGGTGGTTTATTGGATCGCATACTCGATCATGTATTGAAAATTCTTATTCCTTAGCGAAATGTGCCTTTTTGTACTGCCACAAGAATCAATCATTTTATTAGTTGTCCTCAGGCAACATATGCTAATGGTCCGGCTTCTGCGTTTTTGTTTGAACATTATCATAAAACACTAATATTCATTCATTAATACTCGATACTGGATGGATAGACAAATGGTACAAAACTATGTTTCAAAATGAATAAAAAATTGGAAAGTAAAAGTTTTCTAAAAAAAAGTAAATTGATTCATGAATAAGCTATTAATAACTTATTCATGAAATATCCACAGTTTCACCAATCAGTGCATCAATACTTTTCAGACATTCCACTTGTGTCATTTACCCTATAGGATGGCCGATTTGAACTCTGGAAATCCCAAAACGCAAATACCACAATTTGAGTCCATTATTTCACGATAATTCATATTATTTTAGAATAAAACCACACAAATAGGTCTATTGTTCTAGTTTTTATGGCAAAACGACTATCTGCTTTATTTCAGCAATGGCGAATTTTAATTCATTTGTTTTGTATGCAGCTGAGACAAGAGACAGGGAATCGCGACACAAGTATTGCTTTGTAAGCAATCATTTAATTGCATCGCGCTCGCTCTTATATATCTCGTGTATCCAAATAAATGTTCTTCGTATAATTGCATACAAAGCGGTGTGGTGTATCGCGGTCCCCTGTTTTGTGTCACGGTCGCATGTCTCGGTTACGTGTCTCAAATCGTACTTTTAACATCTAAGAATACTGCTTCTGTGTCTTTAAACAGTTTTTTATAACAAGCTTTACTTTCAAACGCCTTTCTCAGTTCGTTTTCGCCCAATTAACCCGAAAGAGTCAATGGTCAATTTTAGATAGAAGAAAGAAAAACAAAGATTTCTTTTAACGACAACAATCTCGCTTAGCTCTCTATAATATATATACATGAGAAAAATATCTAAAACGAAAGACGTTTTAGAGTAAGTCCTTAGGTTCCAATAATCACATTTCTATTCAAGTAATTCAGACTTTTTATGACAAAGATTCTGTACTTATATCTTCTCGCTTTTATAGGCTTCCCTTTTAATATCACCAATACTATCTTATTCCCAATGTGATTCAATATAATTTACAATGTCAAAGCGATACTTAGCTCTAAAAATAGAAAATCCTTCAAAGTACTAACTTCAGGCTGAGGTCATGCTTAGATATTACATACAAACGGATAAGACTTCTCAACATCTTAACGTAAAAATTCGGTATTTTCTTCTACACTTCATTCGGTCTTCAGCATTCCGTATTGCGAGACCATTTGCCACACACATCATCCTTGAAAATTTCAAGCCAGCATTTTTGGACCCACCCCTTCTACCCGGACCTAAAGCGCACCAGCATCGATGATTCTCTTGAAGCCTCGATGATGGGAGTTCATTATACGGGAATATGCACAATTCTTATAAAGTAAACAGGAACTCAATTCAAAACGTTTAAATTGTAATTTGTAATATTTAATTAATACTATAAACAACATTTTAATTTATAATGAAAGCATGTTCATAATAAACAACAATCTAATATATGTTTCAATTAAAACTAGTTTGGATATACAACTCGTCTGTTCTGTTTATCGTTTTTTTTTACAACATTAAAACTATTCGAACGCATTTAATTTTATTTGTGACGCATTTTTTTAGGAATTTGAGGGCCTTGATAATGTTATCGAAGGGTGGGAAAATAAAATGTCGGCATGTAAGTCACTTGTGTAACATAACTATAATAAAACTACGTTTTAACGGTTGTAAGCGCGGTATTTAATTTATTTTTTATTATTCCGACTTTTGGCTGCTTTTCAGTAACCGTGATCACGGAAGACAAAGATGTCAAGTGGCAATGAGTATTGTTAAAGTTTTTATTTAGCTTACCGCCACGTTGTTCATTTTAATTGTTTAGTTTTAATTTTTGTTTATGGTTATTATTTACTCTATGCGAGTCTAATCTAATTTACCACCGCTTCCCAACATGTGACTTGAAAAAGTATGCGGCGCAAAGTACACTTCAGCAACACGCCTAGCTCTAATAATTTTATATAATACTAAGACATGCCTGAGACTCCTTCGTCCACGCTTGACTTGAAATTCTCGGTACACAAAATATCACAGTATTTAAAAACAAATGTAAGCTATCGTTTTTGTGAAAACCACTAAATAGGTCGAAATAATTTCACTTTTGCCCTGAATACAAAATCAGCATCAGAAACAACAACAACAACTAAGCTATTGTTCTCGGGATGACCTAAAAGCGTTTTCGTCTCTTCGTTTTAAACCGACATGCATCCCGAACACCACGGTACGAAACACGTGACATAGCTGACAAATGCCAGATAAATCCGTCGGCCCCTCTTTATTCAGAGAATATCGTGTTTATACAGTTGCTAATAATAACACAGATTATTAGAGTTATATTATAATATTGATAAATAAAATTACTGAACGAAAGTTTTTTATTGTTGAAGTTCAGCAGAAAGGGTGATGACCTATCCATCTGATGGAAAGTGGTCACCGTCATCTGTGGACATTTGCAACACCAAAGCGGTTACAATGTGCTTCCGACCTCGAAGGGGAGCTGAAATCCGGCCACTGATGTCAAGAACATAGCTCCAGGCGGTTATGGTGGCATACTCTAGACCAGGGGTGGCAACCATCCGGACGTTATCTTCGTGTAGGAACGGAAAAAGAATACTAATTACTGCGGCCGGGCGGCCTGTCGTAAGAGGCGACAAAACCACCCACAGCCGGGTGGTAGGGCATTTTCCCGACTGGATAGCTACCACCCCGGTCTAGAGTATGCCGCTATAACTACTTTCGATTTATGTTCTGGCATCAGTGGCCAGGTTATGCTTTCTCCTTCACGGTCGGCAGTGCATTAACTTTAGTTTGATAATGTATAGCCAGAACATTTCCTTACAGAAGGGTCAGCCTGTCTGCTCTGCTTCAACAATAAAAAGAAGGGCACATTCCTTATCGCCTGGCAAGAGTTAGACAGTAGGCAGTAATGTACTCCGTTCTATGTTGGGATATTACAGCCATACTAGTTAGACACTGTCTGGCACAGTAAACATTTATGGTATTGTTAGTAGAACAAGTAGTGGTAGCGTAATGGCTAGCGCACGCGTCCACGACTCAAAGGGCGCGGCTTCGATCCTGGCCGGAATGAAAGCGCCACTTAGGCGGTTTTCCGAGTTAATGTGCATTTTACATTCCCGGCTAACAACGGTGAAGGAGAAGATCGTGATACAACCTGCACATCGAGATAACCGATGCGTCCAAACGCCAAGCCGCCTTGGACAAGCGTGGCGGGTATGCTGTCCGCTCCCCTATAGTGGGGGCCCGAGCCCAGCAGTGGGACGTTTATGGGGTGTTGTTTAGTAAATCTTGAAAAATTATAACGATGTCAACTAACGACTTTTTATATAAGTATATTTATAGGTAAGAAGTCATTCATTTTCAACCTCGTATAAACTTTTGAATCATCGGGTGAACAATCTGAAATAAAACTGTTTTTAAAATAATTTTTATAACATTTTATTTAATATGTCAAGTTGTTTTTGAGGTATGGTTATTTTAGGTTGAATGCTTTTTTCAAGGTGGTCAACGTATAAAATCAGTTTGTGTTTGTGGCTTATACGAAACCCTTCACTACCAAGTGTCTATTCGGCAGATTAATTAGGTTTTTTTAAACAACAAAGAGAGCCTTGACACATCTTACAGGAATATGTCGGATATAGCATGCACTAACAATAATAGCAAGTAGGTACACCTTGACCCAGTTTCAGGATCGAGTGCTTCTACGGAGGTGAATAAATTGGCCACAGATGCGAGAACCTTGTCATTATATATAAATATCCATTTAAACGACCTTCTGGGCGGGCGTCCCTGATCGTCCCTGGGATGACATTGAAACTATTTCTCAATTTGTTTGCGAATTGTAGTTAAAGGACACAAAGGGCTTTAATGCTGTAACGTAGCTATTCATATTATTTACATAACAGAAAATATAAAGACCTTGTAAATAATCTATATTGAAACGCAAAAGGTAAACTGTTGCTTGCTCCGCATGCTTAGCTCTGTCCCGCTTACATGATTCGTACACTGTGGTGCGCTATTATAATTAGTGAACCGCGCAGGTATCTACATTCCAGGAATTATTCGTTTCGTAAAACTGTAATATATACTCCATTACGTCATACATTACTATATAAACCTATAATATGCGTTGGTATGATGACTACGTATTTTGAACAGGTTATAACTTAGGTAAGTAGATCCACTTTAGGAATAAATCTATGAGGCGGGGTTAGCACTGAAAATTAGCGCTCTATTGGAGGACATTCCAACACAGCTTTATTCTGAGTTACCGACACTTGCCGATCTCAGTTGTAGGAAATGCGGCGTATAGCATATTAAACATAGAAATATATAAATTATTTCTACATGTGTCATTATTATATTGTTTGTAGGCCATTTAATTATATTATTGTACGTCTCTAGAGACCACTGGCCTTAAAACTGGCCCGGACTTTTAGAGGGCTCGCGTGGGGTCATGGTCATGGGGAGGCTTATTATAATTATATTTATTTTTATTATTGTAATATTTCTATGCCAAACTGGCCAAACATGATGCACCTTTACTTTTATGCCATCATGCAAACTGTGATATCTAAATTAGTACTCGTGTTAAAGAAATAAATAAACCTTGACTTGTCTACATCCTTGTATTGTCGCGTCCCTAGCAAATAAATTCTTTCTTTCATAATAAGGTCATGGTATGGTAAGGCTTTCTTTCATAATGAATCTTGTATTTACAGATAACTAATTATATCATATTAAACTAGATGAAAACTAAAAATATAATCCGCTGATTAAACATAAACAGTAATGTTACTGACAATAATAGACCGTAGCGGTTCTCTTTTGACCTTTTGCTATAATTGGAAAGGGAATGACAACGGTCCTGCACTTGGATTACCAATTAACTGCGAATGGAAACATAATACGTTTGATGTCTTGAATGATCACACAATTCTCATTAAAGGTCGTTGTAGACAAAATAAAAGCAGAAAAAGGTTCAATTACATTTTTAGGAGAAAGATGAGTTCCATTATTTTACTTTGACTGGTGAAGTAATTGAGGTAAATGTTTTTTGAAGTCAATGAATTTTATACAATATGTGATAAGTAATTTTATATAATTAGTATCATATTTATGTTATAATAGTTGCATTTTATCACTATATCTTGTATGTGTATATAACTTATGTGAATATTTGTATATATGGTATACATATATATTTATTATTAAAATATAAGTAATCGTACAATAGTTATGAATACCACCATGACCACTCCTAATCAGCAATATTCTTGCCACGGGTTGTCTGGAAGAGATCGCTTTTAGCGATAAGACCGCCCTTTATACACAATTAGAATAATACTAGTTCGTCGTTTTCTGTAATGGTGTACATAAATTAAAGTGTTATCTGTCTATCTGAATCATACACAATTAGCATTACAAACGTTAACCAGAATTAAAATTAAACACTCCAAGATCATTTTTATTGCAGGAGTTCAGCAGACAGGCAGACGACCCACTTGATGGACAGCGGTTACCATCGCCTATGGACATTTGCAACACCAAAGGTGCTACGAATGCGCTGCTGGTCTCTTAAGGGAGACTGGAACCTGGTCACTAATGCCGGAATACAACCCAAGGTTGTTATGGCGGCATACTCTAGACCAGGGGTGGTAGCCATCCAGTCGGGCAAATGCCCTACCACCGGACTGTGGGTTGTTTTGTCGCCTCTTACGACAGGCCACTCGGCCGCAGGAAATTGTATTCTTTCTCCGTTCCTGCACGGATAAGTAATACGAATATCGATTAGACGGAGAAATCTACGTAGAAAATGATATGATACACTGATTTAAATAAGTTCCAACTCTTCGTCACGAGATTTATTCATAATAGAATGAAAATAAACGACTAATAGAGATCCATGAGTTGGCAATAAAACCAATGATACACTCGATCGAGACGAGACAATAATAAATTATTTAAATCAACACTCGACGATGTGAGAGCGGCGAAACTGTTATAAACACTACATATAAATGATTAATACTCGATTTGGCCTTTTCTAACTGTAAATAGATAGTTAAATAGGTCAATCAATAAATGAACTACAATAAGCACAGGGAATCAAAATTTAAAAAAAAAAACCTCTATGGTCTATACTTAATGTTAACTTTATACCAACGGCAATAAAGTAAAAGAATAAGTAAAGAAAATATAGATACATACATTTTCAAAAATTTTAGTGACAAGTAATGCGTTTTCTGTCTTTTCAGTCACCATACCCCAATTAATTGGGGTCGGCACAATATGTCTTTTCCTTCCACACTCCTCTATTTTGGTATACATCTTCTATCACACCACAAATCATATTATCATCCTTCACACAATCCATCCATCTTTTTATTTTGGTCCACCTTTAAATTTGTATTTGTGGTATACAACGCGATTCTAACGGAGAATAAAAACAATAGAACTCTACGATGCGATATTTCCTAAGTTTTGAAGTTTTTCATGTTTACCTTTTAAGAAATATGTGTTTACTTACATTAAAAACAGAATACGATTTTAAGATACAAAACAGTAAACAAAAAAGGGGAATTTGTCAAAAAGACTCCTACAATAACATAAATGAAAATGTGAGTTTCTTTGTGACGATTCTACGCCTTAATTATGATACTATACTATGTTCTGAAGATGCTTTAGCGATAAACGTTTGTACATAACTAGATTAATTTATCTTAGTTCATGTTTGTATTGTGTACATAAAGATTATTATCTATCTATTAAGAAATTTTGCATACACGTTATTAGGGGTGTATAATAAAAGATAATCCACTTTTCGTGCAAAAAAGTTTTGTGTGTGTGTGTGTGCAGTTCACACCCAGTAGAAGTGAAACTTCAGAGAACATACTCAGAGATACCCAATTCTTCTCTAACTTTTATTAACATAAACATAATTCCTATAGCCTACATTCGTCAACATATTATAATTCAAAATAAACTTCTTAAGTATCACTTTCATTTTTTCACTGTTTTAGTCTAAAAATATTATAATTACTTTTATTTCGGTCCAAATTGGACCTATGCTTAATCATCGGTCTTAATGACTATATAATATGTGTTGCACAATGTAAAACTCGTATGTCACTCTCTATTAAGCTTAAAGTGTTCATCTTTTTTTAGTGTCACTTTTTAGTTAATGAACTTTCAAATCACGATTCTAAAGAAGTTTCACTTCAAAAAGAACTGTTCTCTAGGAATAGATGGCGCTGCAACCGCGCTTTTTTGGCGCCACCGTTGCGTTTAACTAATAAATACATTGCCATGGCACCGAGGATGAAAAATGGCAACGATAATTTCAACGTGTTGCTCTCGTGGTTAGTTCCACCGTCGCTTCGCTAGATAACGTTACCGGATATTTATCATTAGATGCTTTGAATGAAAAAATTCGTCATTTCTAAGAATCATAACATGACCACATCATGATATAGAATCCGCGGACAGAAGCTAGTAGTAACATACAAAGTAGAATAATTAGAAGTTTATTTTCTTTAAAATTTGAGGAATAAAAAGAAAAATTGTTTCACCACAGTCAGACTGTGTTAAACATTTTTTTAATAATACCTATATTAATGAAGTTTATCTTAAAGGGCAATCGTGCTTCAGTGGACATAGTACAAATATATACAACAAGATTTATCAAGAATATCAAAGTATTTTGCAGGACGCTATTTGAATATTAAGTGGTTTGCAGACGAAACTGAGAGCTAGCTTTTGCGACAAAGAGCACGTGAGCACGGAGTCGAAAACGTGCTGAGACACTCGCACGTGATTTCAAGGATTGTTCAAACAGCTTGAGTAGCACCCGAGATTTTGAGCATTCATAGTGTTTACAGTTCATTGCGGTATATTATGTACATACTTGAGGATTATGGTATTAAGGCGTATCTGCAACTCTGTCGCTATCATTGTCTAAACTACGTTTATCGATAAAGTTAACGTTTTCATTATCAAATTTCAGATTATTTTCAATTGTTTAAGCTTGTAAGGTACATTTACACTCCAAAACTGTATTTAACATCAAACATATTACTTGTGGTTCATTAAAAAGAAGGTTAATCTGTTACATTTACATATATTAAAGCTTCATTGCAAAATTTATCTCAAATGTTCGAAACACTCAGAATTAATTGCTTTTTAAACATAATTAGTTCGTACTATGTTTCGTATACGCCATTATCACATCAATTCTTCCTTGGGTCTTTGGAAGAGATCGCTTTTTAGCGATAAGACCGCTAGTCCATTGAAATTTTAGATGAGCTTTGCATTTCTTAGAGGACGTAATTTTATTTTTGGGACATGTGTGGGGTGTCAATAGAAGCTTAACCTCAAGTTTGAGGGTCGCCACCCTTGTCCCCCGGCCGCTATCTTGGAAAAAGTGGTGAAAACACTTTTTTCGCGATATCTCGGAAACTATGCGTGTTACAAAAAATTTGTAAAATCATAATTTGTAGCAAATTTTTTGCCTACAAATATGTTTATATAACTTTTCGCCCTAAATTAAAAATTAAAGAAGTTATTATAAAAAAAGTGAGATTTTTTTTATTAATTCCAACTCTTTTCTTTACCATAGAACTTACCAAATTTAACTTATCGAATGTTAAACAGTAGAAAAGGTCCCCCGTTTTCCCGTTTTGTATAAACATATTTGTATACGCATAGTTTCCGAGATATCGCGAAAAGTGTTTTCACCACTTTTCACAAGATGGCGGCCGGGGGACAAGGGTGGCGACCCCACAAACTTGAAGTTAAGCTTCTATTGACCCCACGTCCCAAAACTAAAATTACGTCCTCTAAAAAATGCAATATTCGGTCCTTAAATTGTAAGATTTCAATAGATTACGCCCTTTGTACGTAACTAGATACATCTTCAGTCTATAAGTTCATTTTTTGTATTGTTGTGTAATAAAGTGCTATCCATCTATCTATAATTTAGAAAAAGCGTGTAATATATTATTTTTTTTCAGAATACAGGTCTTTGATTTGAACATTAGTAAGCTTGTTGCTTGTTCGTAACTTCTTAGCCTCTTCATGAAACGTCTTTTACCAAATTTGGATATAAACCTTACAAACAACCTTAATTCAAAAATAGGATGCAAATCTATATCAATTGGTGATATTGAATTATCTGTTTGTAACTTCAAGATAAATGCTAAAATATAAGTAGAACTGTTATTTTATTTTATTAAGGATCACCAACAGTTTTGTACATTTGATCAGTTACTAGACTTAAGACGAAGGTTTACAATGCTATGTAAAAACTAATTATAGTTGAACACAGCTTGCAGTTTAATTTCTTCGCTGCCATTTAATTAACTCCAATAATAAAAATAACAAAAATGTGTAAGGTAATGAAATTAGTCTGTCCGTCAGTTTATGTCTAATTAGTGAAATTTTGGAGTCAACGTAAATGTCAGTAACATCACTGCTACTGCTGAGAATTCTACACATTCTAAAGATAGGGGAGTTGGCACCAAGTGCTGCTGTTCTTAGTGGTGGAAAGAGGGGGGTTATAGGATGTCGCGGGGGTTTATTACACGACACTTAGGTATTAGTGTTCAATCAAGTTGACTTGCGGGTGCGGTCACGAAATATCAAACATATGGCGTAATATCCAAGTGTTCACGTACGAAATGCACGCGCGGTCTAAGAAAGGTCCAACGCCCGCGCCCGCGAGTCAACGTGAATGAACACTAAGTGACCGGTTTTAGAACTATAGTATCTGTTTTTCTGAAAATTTATATCGAATTAACTCCGAAATAGCGTCAGATTTTTGTTTATTTTTTATGTATTTTCATTTCGATATTTTGCAGGGTTCTGATGATATAGATAGACAAAGTGCCGCACGAACGAAGTGGCGGTCATAGCAAATTTATCAATAAAAATGTAAATTCCGCCAGATATAAAATCACGAGAAAACGTCCCAGTTAAAGAATCTTTTTTGACTGTTTAAACGCTAATTTATACAACACAATAAACAATACACGCAACAGTCATATAATGCGTTGTTACGCTCCGATTCCGAAAAGGGTAAACAAACGTACATAATTATTAGTAGGTCTAAAATTACAAATGTGTGCATGTGTGTCTGATTACCCCTTTCGGATTCAGAGCGTACAACCATACTTATATGGTATGAGTGTTATGTATTAATCGTAACACCAGTAGAATTGCGATTTACATAATCACGGTTGCACTCGAATGCATAAATAAATAAGAGTGAACTGTCAAATTATATGAAAACCTTGTTAGACAATTAATTAAACAGCGTCGCAAGCCTATATAGATTTTGTACGAGTGTACTTACTTATGACGTCATACGTATGTATAAGTAAAGGAAACATATGCGCATAAATTATTGTTTGTAAGTAATTAAAGTTATATGCGTCATGATGATTTAAAATTAGATAAGATGTTACTTTTTTTGAATATACACGCAGTTATGTATTATATAGTGGAAGCAAAATTATTTTTACTAGATAAAATTTATTTAAGACAGAATACCAGATTTTTCAATTCTTATACGAATACATTGTTTTTCTCAATTTAAAACTGATGACAACCAAAAAAAAAAACGCAAGTACTCAAATACATAGAGATGTAACATCTTCAACGCAAACAGCCTGTATAGCTTTGGTTTTATTCAACAACTTTAATGCCTGTTCTTCTGTATGTAAAAATATTACAATTTGTTGAAACACTAATGGGCCCAGCAGACATTATCCTGCTCTGAAAAATAAAAATCTCGGTCCCGATTGCAGCGCCACCTATTCTAATTCTGATGAGAATTTTTCGTGTCAGTGGCTCCCAGGATTGTTTAAAAATGTCGCTGGAGTCGGGTGCTAGATTTGTTTAGCTAGCTAGATTAGATTATGTTTTCAGACCAGTACGTCTGCTAGTTTTATATAAAGACGAGGTATTGCCCGCGACTTCGTCCACGCCAATTCGTGATCTGCTATACCCGGGATGTAAAATATCGTAGCATTTAAAAAAAGAATGTAAGCTTGCGTTTGAGTCAAAACTGTATCGGAATAAGCTATTTTTGATGCATCCGAACAAATTCAAATCGCTCCTGGGCATATTCCCGGGATGAAAAACATTATTATTATTTTATTTCATTTTTGCATTTCGATCAATAAAAAAATCACTTTGGAATTCCTTTTTTTTAAACTAGGCATTTTAAATCATACCTAGGATAAAAAGCAACGCAAAGTTTAAGTGTATGTGTGTTAGTGTAATTAGCTGTCGATCAGCGAAACCCGCATCTAAATCGGCCCTTTAGTTTATACGTGAATCCCGAACAAACAGACAAAACGACAAACACACCAGAAATCTAAAAAAAATGCATCATGTTCTCTAGTCTATACCAGTTGTTTTTTTAATAGCTTCAATGTACAGACACGGCATGTTTAGAATTTTATAACATTATAGATTGAGCAGTCTTGTTTATTACATTAAAAGAGACCTTCAAATTTACTGTGGACAATGAGATCGAGACATTTGACATTGTGTCATTTATACAGCAGGGTTTAAAGGTTCAATATTTTGCCCTCGTACATACAACACAGAGAATATAACACAAGTGGACTGAGCAACCGGTTGAACTACTAGACACACCTACGCGATAAACTGCCGAGGTCTGACTCGAAATAATCCAAGTTGAAATACTTGTTGGTTTAGGATCGTGTTTGAAAATACATTTAGTATATAGTTTCGCAGTGTCTATCGTATAAAACATAGTTAATAGTAATTTTGTACTTATAACTAAAAACAGCCTCAGCCAACCCCTATGAGAAACAGACGTGGTAATATAAAAAATACCTGTTTTTTAATTTAACAGCTATCAAATTATGATCATGAGATACTTAGGCCGTGAAGAAATAATATAACTATAAGATATTTAAATATGTGACTTACATTGACGCTTACATATTAATTACTACTGATGGTCGCCCAGTGGTCGAAATTCGACCATAATCAATTTAAATAATAAGTTTCAAATTATTAAGGTCTGTGTCAAAGACAATACTTCTATAATCACAGATTTGCCAAGGCTATACTGTTAATTTGACTTGAACAATAGACAAAGGAGTAAATATGCGTGTGTGTCAAATTCATGGTAGCGTGTGTGTAATTTTTTTTATTGATTTAATGTATTTCTTCATGCATTATTAAAAAAAATCTGCACTCCTCCTCTATATTTACTATAAATGTGCGAATTTTCATACTCCTCCGTCCAAGCATTTTTCCTAAAAAGGGGTACAAAGTTTTTGCTTCACATATTAATATTAATTACTATGAAGACATTTACTGGTATCAATTTTGCCTCTAAGAAAAAACACGACACTGTAAACTGCTGAAAACGTGAAGATCTAAAAGTTCCAACAAAGTACTCTCATAAACTTTTGTTACTTTGTTCCGAGAGCCATTGACTTTAGTCTTAAAGACCAAGCTCAGCTACACAAAAGCAAAGTAGTCGTGAGCTCAGTCTTTGTTCGTCTTTAAGACCTAGAACAAGTATAGTCTGACAAAGTTTCACGCAGTTTATTCATGAATTGAAAACCTTGCCAAGTTTGCCGGCCTTTAAAACTAATGAAAACTCAAATATCAGATACAATTTATTAATACTAATAATCCATTAGTATTCATTGGCTTTATTACTGAAATAAACACTTAACATACATTATTTTATTGTTTTAATTCAAGTAAAACTTCTTTATCGGCCGGCGTTGGGAACATTACCGTCACATTTTTTCCGTTACGCGCCATATTTTTCTTGCCCCTACCACGGTCGATTCGAACGAAGAGTAATTATAAGGTAAAATGAAATAATTTCGTGAATGAAATTCACTTCTTACGTGTGTCCACTAGTGTGTTAACACGCACACATTTTACTTAATCATGCATTCGCCGTGTTGTTAAACACGTTGGCCCTTTTTGAGATATAATCCGGCATGGACAACTTACGGCTCGGGGATAGCAGTAATGTTGAAACCCCGATGGCTTGCTGGGACTAAAACTAAAAACATCCGAGAGTTGTCCATTGCAACGCGTCACTTCAGGATCTCGGAAACCGAAGTTACCTTCTATGACCTTCATAGCGTCGATCTCATTGAGCCACTCAGGAGCGGATAGCGTCTTCTCTGGTACTTAACAGGATGTATGTGCAGAACACACCGCAGCGCAGTCTGTCAAAACCTTGTATCAAGTTAAAGGAGGACCCTTAGTGTCGGTGTGAGCCTGGAGTAGAGGAAACACCCTTGCCCAGTGTTCGATTGCCCGCTTTTTGCGGTTGAAGGGTACGTAAAGTTATTTTAAAACTGACATAAGGGCAAGAACATACGCGATCTCCTCGGAAAATGGATCCGCGAGGACTTCATTGGTTTCGCGAATAGAATCGTAACAAGGGCAGTTAATAAGATTCGGTCTTACAATAACGCTTCAGATGTATGATAACCACCCGCAGTCGCTAGCGTTAAGTTATATGTATTAAAACTAGTCATAGTAGTATGTATAGAAGAATAAATAAATAAAATAGAGGAAATAAGAAATGTATTAAATAGCAGCATAAACAAATAGATATAATAAGAGTTGTAAAAAGTAAGACTAAATAGATAATAGTAAATGTAATATGTAATAGATATAAACAAAGTTTGGAATAGAAAATAAGTGCATTTTTGAAAAAGATGAGATAAAGAAAAAAGGAATAAACAAAAGATACCCAACCCTTTCTCAAAGAATAAAGAGATAAATAAAAGAGAAAAAGCTCTATCTTACCCTATGATAGGAAGCTGAAAAAAGTCTCAGAACCTTTATTCAAGCAGTGACATTTCTCATCTCACTGCTCAAGGCTGTTGTCAGTACTGAAAGAATTTGTGGAACAGGAAGCAGGTAATTACCTGCTTCGACGGGTCATGTCGAGGAATCTTCAGTTTACCTTCCCAAATTCGCGAATACGGATGATATAGACGCAAACTTACTTACTTTAAAACTTAAATTATAGGAGCAATTTCACTTTCATTTAATATGTGTTACATGCGTGCTCAATTCTGTGTAACGGTATTGCTATGATATATTTAGCAATTCAAACGCGAGTGATTAACGAGTAAACTGTCAAAAGCAATAATTCCAAGCGACCTCATAGTAAATAATTTAGTGTCAAAAATATGAACAACGAGGCCGCGATACCGTCCATAGCGTTTCAATGATCTCTCATATTCATTTCTAGATGTTCTACAGATAATTAAGTTAGTTTCTCACTATAGCTTCAGGTTATATCAGACAAAGGCTGTTCATCATTTAAACTTTTCACTTTTTGCACACGTACATAATACATGCTGTTAGTTGCTACGCCTGTTTCGTGTAGAGGTAGGCAAAGACGATAGAACTTCGCTTGCATCCATTTTGGCACAGGTACACCTTTTGCTTATTTACTACTTTCAAACATGCACGATCATTATAGGTGTTTCTTACCTGATAATTGTATACACCGGTGACATATAATACTAATTTATAAAATTAAAATATTTGTATGTAATAATTCAAAACATATATAATCATAATATGTATTACTATGATGTATAAGGAAAAGCTAAAACATTTTATGAAAATAAATACATATTAAAATTTGCTCTAATATACTTACTTAAAAAGCGTTAAGTAAATAGGGTAAGCTAAAGTACAAACCTACTGTTTGGTGCGGAAATAGAGCTCTTAGAGCTCTCTAACACGATTTACCCGTTTAACCAATGGTATATAAGTTTATTCTTGATGTACTTAATTACATTTCATATAAACTCAAAAGTAAGTTAATTATACACCCAAGCTGTACATTACATAAGACAATGGTTATAAAGGGCAGTCACACTAAAATTATGGTACATGTGTCAGTACTGAAAACATGCCAAATCATTTCGGCGCAGATTTTAATTTAAATACAGCAGGAAAATAATAACAAATTAATGTTTTGTCTATCCATAAAAAATAATTAATTTATAATTAGATTTATATAGATTGTAAACCTGCTGTATGTAATATTTATTTTAGTATTTGTTTTTTTCGTTGTATATAATACAATGACAGAATACAAATAACCTTTTTCTTGTAATATTCATTAATTATAATACGTAAGATAAAGTCATTTAGTATCTAAATCGTTGCCATTCAGCCTTATTAAATAAAAATAACAAAAAATTAAGAAAATAACAAAATTCATAATAGGTTTGAAAAATAACAAAAGTTGCATAGAACTAAAGGTTTGGTTTGTATAATATCACATTAATGCATGCTTAGTTAATACATGTTAAACCGTCCTTGATTTCGCAAAGACAATGTTTTCTGTATGTACTTACATGAAAATATCGAATGGCTAATATTAAACGTTTACCACAAAGATTCAAATTCGTAATTTTATGATGATACATCGATGAACTGGTTTTTTGTAGAAACAGTAAGGCAAAAACATTCATCGTTATGGAAAAACCAACTATTTCATATATTTAGAACTCGGATCTGAAGGTCGACTTGAAAGATTCACCCGTAAAAAAGACAATCATATTTATGTATTTTTGAAGCGCCACTGCAGAAAGGAACTTGATTACTATGAAAACAGGTAGGTATTATTTTAGTTGATTGGGGCTCGGTCGGAAAGAGCCAGCGCAGCAACAGACGTTTTAGGTTCTAGCATTGAATTGAATGAAATAGAATTCTAATTGTAATCTATACTAATATTATAAAGAGAAAGATTTGTATGTTTGTAACGAACAAACTATAAAACTACTTGGAGCGATTTCAAAATTCCTATCACCTTTCGTGCTACCAAACCCTGATTATATAGTATATATAAAACAACCAAAAAATCTTGGAGCGATTTCTAAATTTTCCATGAAATTTTCCCGGATTATTTAGGTTTAAAATTAGACCCAAGTTGGCGCTGGAATCGGGTTCTAGATTTTATTTTTTTCAGGGCATAACAACTTCTTCCAAGACCACTAGTTTTTAATATAAAAAAGAACAATAAAGAATTTTTTTTAGTCCTCTTCCGTCGATAATCGTACTGGCCTTGCGGTATAACAACTAAATATTTATTAACTATAAATCATAAAGAGACATACAACACCCACACTGTACTTGTTTATCCAGTGGACTTACGTAAAAGTTTCGAACTATCCTAGAGGGCAGGGCGGCAACCCACGCACATGCTTATCTCCTAACATAGCTTTGCACGTTTAATAGTCTAGTTTATAAACAGCCTCAAAAACCTAACAAGAGTTTTTTGCCAGATTAATATTGTTCGATACAAATATATTTAATAAAACTACGTTTTAACGGTTTTAAGCGCGGTAATTTATTTGATTTATCCGACGTTTCGACCGCTTTTCAGTGGCCGTGGTCACGGACGACAAAGGTGACAATTTTTTCCAACAAGTATTGTTAAAGTTTTATTTAGCCTACCGCCAACTTGTTCATTTTAATTATTTAGTTTTAATTTTGTTTATGGTTATTATTTAGTGCATGGGAGCCTAATCTAATTTACCATCGCTTCACAACATGTTGTGGCTTGAAGAGGAGAAGTGGCGCAAGAAACGTCGGATAAACCAAAATCAAATAAATTACCGCGCTTAAAACCGTTAAAACGTAGTTTTATTATGTATGCAAGTCGTGAAAACTTAAGAAAATATTATGTGAACAAATATATTGATTTGTTTTAAGTTTATATCCAGTACCTTATTAACATTAAACTACGAGATTTTATTAAATAAAATCATCAAAGAAAATACTGCCCGTTGTACAAAAAACCATTACCAACAGACTATTTCATTCATTTTAGATAATGTGATAGAAATGAAAAGAATAGAACCATAAAAGTTTAAACCTTTTTAGTCCAGAATTACTCCAACATTATAAGTACCTGAAATAAAAAAAAGACTGTTAGATTTATTTTCATTAAGAAATACATGCCTCGACTAAATAGAAAACGAAAGAATTTAAAACTACTTTTCAACTGTTTAAAGCGCGCATTTTATTTGATATTTCTTCCAACGTTTTGACCACTTTGCTGTGATACCGAAAACACGGAAAAAATATCTTCATTCAAACAAATCATCACAAAGAATATTTTTTTATTCAAGACGGTTAAACAACTATTTTTAATTTTAATGAAACACATTATAATTAATTTGCATTTTGCATGGTCACTGATTAGCAACAGCCTTGCTGTGTACAAAATAAAAAAATGAGAAAAATAACAAACTTCGCCAATTGTATGAACGTATCACAAATTTATTTGTCAAAAAAGATTTTTTTTGTCAAAGGTACTTTGACAAATAAACACTCCACGAGTAAATGAAGTGGAAATGTCGCTGAATTTATTTAAACACCGGAGATTAAAACCGAATTTATTTCAAAATTGATTATAATACTTATCCCGGAAAACTCGACGCGGAAATTAAACGGAAGTAGTAGATGAACAACGAGGAGAACGAGTGACTTGTGGGAGAAATCAATTTAAATTTACGTGTGGTAAGTACCCTATATTCTAGAACAAACAGGGAATTATTGTCTGTAATGTCCTTGCTCTATCTGCGTGAGTGTTAGTGAATGTGACCAAAGACGGCTCATTTATAGCGTTAAAAAATAACGCGTAAACGATTAGCCACATTAGTTTATGTATATAATTGATCTATCAATGATTCACGTCATGAACAAATGGCATCGCAAACTATAACCGTGTGACAGTCACTAAAACTAACATTATCCCCAGGTGTAACAGTGACATTAGATATTGATTCAAAAATAAAGCTTTATTAGTACATACATGAAAAAGTAACAGTCGCACTTATACGTGAGAACTTTTGTAAACAACTTCCTCGAGAAGACTTGTAAATTTTTTATAACTTTGAACTGGTGCCAACATGCAGTCATTATAATTAAATCACAAATACCTATGAAGTAGTATGTTACATATCTATATATCTATGAACATTTTATTCTCCTTTCTACATGTATAGGTAAGTATTTAAATGGACTACGATTGTGCGCATTAGTCGTATATGCCGTGGAAAATCAACCAATACCACGCCACTGGTTTCTTCGATCTGGAGACCTAAAATGAAAATCTGTTCATATCTAAAGCTATTATGAAACAGCAATCCCAAATCTTAATGAACTTGAAATCGTTAAATACAACAGACCATTAAAATTTATGAAAATAAGAAATATTTGTTATACAACAAAATTCTCAAATGTCCCATGCTTAGGGTGTGTCAATGCTCTATTTCTAAAACGGTTAATTTAAGTCTCAAGCAGCATTGCATAGTGCGCATTCTTAGACAGTGGGTCTAGACTAGAAGAACGAATTAATGTCAGACGGCCCGAGTGCATTGTTTGATTAATATTCTTGGGATTGAACAACAAAGCAATGTCTTGCTTGACATGTTATTTTGCACTTTTTATTTTATTTAAAAATGCTAGTTCTATTAAATGTCATTTTCGCCCATAATAGTCTGCGCAATACTTTATGACACTGATAAGTATAGTTCTGTATATGGCTGCGCAATAAATGGTTATACATACAAAATCAATTATTTATGGCTTGTTCTCAAAGTACTCTGAAAAAGTTCCCAAACTACTCCACTGCAAAAATTTCGAAACATCATTTCAGCCAATTCATGTCCACTGCGGAACTAGGCCACCCCAGGTTTGCTCCATTTACCCCGTCTCCTACCTTCCTCAACCAGCTCCTACGGGCGACATTGCGAGGTCGCCGGTCCAACGGGCTGGCGAGCGTCTTACACTACCAAGACGCGGTTTCTAAGATATAAGTTTACCTCATCGGCCGTCGGTCCTGCGACAGATGTGACCGGCCCAATGCCACTTCAACTTGCTAATTTGCGAGGGATATCTTTACTTGGTTCTCTTACCTGAAAACATATTTTATAAAAGAGACGGAGACTTTTAGGCCAAAGGAATCTAATAAGTTGAGATATGGCTTAAAAAAGTGTCGTATTTTTCTATTACAAAATGGAAAAAATCAGCGCCAAATCTTAAAAATAAGGTCCCAAATAAAATAAGTTATCGATTACCATATCCGATATATGTGAATGTTATCAACAATTAATACTATAATACTTTGACCACATAATTGATTTATTACAATTATAAAAAAATTGAATATAATAAAAAAACCTTATATTTCTCTTTCTCTTATATTTTTTCCATCTGGGCCCAAGAACGTATGAAAGCGTAACCGTCTCCTTTATTTCCATTCTACTCAACAATAATAATAAAATATCAGTTTCACTCTTTTGGAATTTTTAAATGCCATACATACGTTTGTTCCCAAACTACTAAATAGGTTCATTATTTATAAATATTAATTGAAAAGTATTTTTTTGTTATTTTATGTTTGCTTATAGGCAAATTGGTAGACGGGTCCACTTGATGGCAAGTGGCTGCCGTCACCCATGGACATCTGCAAAACTAAGTGAGCCGATCCGTTGCCTACCTCGTTGACACTTTTAATATCTGTTTACGTCCTTAATTATTTTGTTTAATACATTACAACCTTCTATACTCTACTACTACAACTCTTCTAGACAAATCATTAACTATAGTGCGGAATCTACCTGTACTGGGGCGTTAATTCTTATCAAAAACCGGTCGACTCACCACAGCCCGGAACCTAAAGATAACAACAAACAGCCAGTTCAGTAACTCTTCATCAAGACAGGTTTGCAATATTATGTTAGTGGCAAATGCCAAAACATTTATTTATAGACTGCTTCCTGATAATGTTTTCCTAGCAGATACAAGTCTGCAGATACTTTAATGTAGGAACGCATAACCATGTTATAAATGCGTTGATATTTTATGACCGAGTCTTTCGTGCCATACTTATTATAGTCTAGACAGATCTAATGCCCTTCATGTTTGTTTATAAATAAATGGATTATTTAATATCAATTATTCGTAAATTTCCTCTTATTATTTGTGTTGAACTTGAATTCACAGTTGAACATGAATTTTATAAAAACATTTATTAAACACAAACTAATGCATAAAATATTAATACATCCTAATTAAAGTAAGTTCTTAGGGCGAGATTTTGAATAATAATGTTTTACAATATAGTATTGCAATATATTTACTAAAACATGGTACATTTAAGATGGCAATATATGAATGCTTTTGCCTGTTTGGCATGCAAATGTACAATATGACATATTATGTTGTAAATAATTATGGTAATTTTAGTTACATAATATAATATTACAAAAATTCAACAATTAAATTAACATTCATAAATATTACATACAAACACAATGACAATATATATTCTAAGAATAATTACTCCACTGAATATTTCATATCTTATTAGACGAAGACAATAATTAATAGTTACTAATCTCATATTATAATAAATCTATTATGGAAAATTGAAAAAATCAGACGGGATAATTTTTAGAATTTTTGACTGTCTGCCTGCATTACGTGAAAACTATTGAACGGGTTTAAATGCAATTCAACATAGAGCTAGCTTTTATCACGGGCTTATGACACTTTTTAACCCGATAAATAGCATCGTTTTCGTGGGACAGACGAAAATATTGAAAAAAATGAGGCTGCGATCGCATCTTTTTTGGAAACTACTGAACGAAAACAGTGATTTTTTTTTTATTAACACCGGTTAAATTTCGGTGCACACCAGCCTTAGAATACTATATATATCTGAGAGTAAATTATGTTATATTTATTTTTAGGTAATGTTTTGTTATCGGCACAGATCCGGCTTACATCTATCTACACGAATAAATACTACGCACGGTGACGGTGTCTGTAGATAGTTTCGTCCGAATTTGCGTAATTTTATATTTACAAGCTTTTATTTAACTTGCAATGAATGTAGGTAAGTATATATGTAAGTTCGGGTGGAATCTTGCAAGTTAAATTTGACCAACTTCCCGGTTTCTGATTGAGCTGAAATTTTGCTTACATATGTATATCGCGTGACAATGCAATAATATGATACCATGAAGCTGATCTGATGATGGAGTCGGAAGGTGGCTAGAGGAACTCCTGTACTAAACAAGATAGACCGTCATGTTTGGGCTCGTTTTACTTGTCTTGGCTAGCACTCTGCTGCTACATAATATCCAGGATCAAAATCTTATATATAAACCTTTATAAAAAGAAAAATACTTTTTTGAAACTTTATGTTGCAAAGCTGGCAAGTAGGCAGACGGCCCTCCTACTGGAAAGCGGTTACCGTCGCTCAAGGCGTTTGCAACATCAGGGGCGAAGCAAACGCATTGCCAACCTTTAAGATAGATAGAGGGATAAAGTAGAAGATCAGACGGAGGTATGTGATAGAGATGATGGGACATGAGATTGGGATGAAAGCGGGAGGACGGGGCCATCGGAAATCTTACTCATCGCACTTAACACAATTAGCTCAAGGATTAGGGAAAGAAATAATTTTTTCGTCACTCTTTTTAAATATGCTTACAAGAGTAAATATGTTTACAACCAAAATATTTACTTCACACACTTTCTTTATGAGATTATATTTTAATTTTCACTTTGACATTACTATTATATTGAGATTATTGGAACGAAGTTCTTATCGCGAGTGCGAAAGGGGGCTAGACGGAAAAAATTAAGACCAAAAGTTGTAACGACACTTTTTGCTATTGTTGTAACTAACTTTAAAAAATAAAATTTTATTACCATTCCTTCACTAATTCATCGAAAGGAACTTCGTTCCATCCGGGTGTCCCTTGCACCTCTCTAGTTTTTTTTATTCCTAGAATTGCACGCAAAACTGCAATCGAAGTTATCCAAGAGTAAATACAAAGAATAAAATTATTCCAGTAAAACGTATACTGGTGTAAATTCGTGTTTGATTGGTTCGGCCTTTAGTGTCAGATTTTCAAACAATGGACAACAGGGCAATCAGTCATTGAATTGTATTACATCGCATTCCACCACCTTCTTTCCACCTTAGTGGCACATTATAATATGCTTATAAAATACATCAAAATGGAGTAAAACTAGTGACTAACTCGACACCAAACTCGATACCTAATTAAATAAAATTTGAATAATTCACGCAACTCGCCCGATTATTTCGACACAAGTTCACATTCCGAGCGCCGACATTAAAATTCTGAATACGAATCGACATCGTGCAATTATCGGTGAAAGGATTAATGTTTTTCGATGTTGCACTTATAATCAATTTAAAGTTCATGTAAATATCACGCGAAGGCCGAAGCGAAGCGAGAATGCATAATATGTCGAAGTTTTAGCAGAAATAGAGAAAAATATTATAAGTTTAATTGAAAATTGGAGCAACTTTTAGAGCGGCGGGGTAAACTTTGTAGAGCCGTGTTGGAATCATTATCTTGATTACATGCTCAGAAGGCCGGCTCCCTTCGATGCGATACCTTACTTCTAACAGAATACAATAATATATCGGCTGATAGTGGTTAGCTTTAAGCTAATTGTGTTTCGTTCGGTGAGTGAAGATCCGATAGCTCACTTACCCTTCTTCTATAGCAGCTAACGGTAGAGTTAAATGATACTTCAAATGGCAGAGAGTAGTATGCACTGTCGAATGCTGATGTGAACTAATTTATTTTGGAAACGGAACCTTAAGTACAAAATTAACAAGTCGTACACTAGTACAATATATAGCACAACGTGTGAGCAGGGCAGGTGATGTGCGAGCGAGATAGAGCAACCATTAAAAGTGCGCACTCGCGTTACGCTAGCCGGTAGTGCGTTGTCCACTGCTATGATTAGACGTATGCGGCTCACATATTATCCACTTCAAATTAAACGCACACCCCATATCCCATCCTCTTTATCCCATCTTAGCAATAAAAAAGTATGTACAATTAATTATACCCTAACTTCCATCAACTACAACGCTAGACTGCGCAACAGCTCACTGATGTACCATAACGATTCGGAGGGAACTTCCCACCGAGGGGTTCCCTCTGTGTGGTAAAATTAAAACAATTTTTATACACCGGTCACGCACAATCTAGAAGAAAGTGTTAGATGATCCCCATCTAATGCCACTTTAAATCCATAGCAGTAATTAAGTAGACACTGTTAGTACTTTGTCATTTATAGAAGCTCATGTCAGAAATTCATTTCGAACTTATACTGCGAACATGTCTCATGAGCTCATTTAGTACAAAATATTGCTTGTTCATTTTCTGATATTGCCTCCACTATCCATTTTCTACTAGAGAAACCCAGTAATTGGGTATTTTAACGTGATTGATTAAAGCAACATCGTGTAATTGCTCACAATGAGGTCGCAGTTGCGAATCTAGGGAATTTTAGAAAGTGCCGCAAAAAATGGCATCGTTCGTACTTCATTCGACCGCAGTACACCTTGATTCGACGAACCCTCACCTTTTTACTACAGACTTTAATATCTTAAGAAACCGTAGATAGATGTAATATTAAGATAGATAGATAGATAGATAGATAACACTTTGTTGCTCAGCAAATACACAATTTCAAAATATACAATTACAATATTGTCATGGTAGAAACAAAAGGCGGCCTTATCGCTGAAAGCAATCTCTTCCAGGCAACCTAACTTAAGGAATAATTTAATATAATCTAGCGTTGTAGGTGGTGCAGATCATTAAATATCAAATAACATAAATAAACAAACATATTTAAACAAAATAATTTATAAAAATAAAAAAATAAAAAAAATACACATACTTAAACTAGTTTATAAATTAAATACATACATACATATATATTAAATAGTCTATAATATAAGAATTAGGCATAATTATTTAAGGAAAAGTAGTGTTTTCTGAGTGCGTTCTTGAATATAGGCGATGTTTTGGCCTCTCTGGCAGTAAGAGGCAGCGCATTCCAAAGTTTGACAGCCTGCACTGTGAAAGAGTTATCATAAAAGGATGAAGTATGTGCAGGCGTAGTGAGTTACGATATGTTGGTTGTGGAGTAATTCAAAACCTTAGGTAGGGGATATAGGTAATAATATTTATAAAGTAATGTGAGTATTCGGCGAAAGCGAATAGGAGCATTGAGTTTTCACGAAATCAAAACAAAAACATTAATAACATTTTGTTGTATTTCAAACTTGTGGGGATAATATTTTTTAGTATTGAAAGTAATTATTATTTAAAAATGTACCTACAAAAAGAAATCATTTGTCTATGTAAGTGTATGAAGGAGGTCCTGTCACAACTCGATAAAAAATTCCTAAGCCATACTAATATATAAATGCCACAGTAACTCTGTTATAATGACTAAACGGAACGAATCTTGCATAAAGTTAGTCAAGAACATGCGTGCATGACAAAGTATGATGTCAAAGCAAGTGAGGTGTGTGGCCTCTTGTCCTAGCAATGGCTAAGATGAATTTTATTCCATAAAATAATAGCATACGTTTTGTCTCAAAATACAATCTTAAAGAACCTATAATAAAGAGACACATGTTTCAGAAGTTCCAGTTACATATTTGAATAAAAATGCAAACGAAGTTGCGGGTTCCAATTTGGGTGTACTACGCACAATGACTAGCAACCGAAGTTAACATCGTCTGTGAACTTTAAAAAAAAACGCCATATTGCAGTGCAAATCCCCGAAAATTGCAGCAAACACTAGAATTGAACTTGTCAAACTTTACAATCCCAGGTTCTTCATTCATTCTGCGTTGACCTTAGAGTTAGCTTCGCTCTACACCTGTCAACTGCAGTCCCACAAGCCTAAAGATGCGAAGCATTACGATTGCCAATACCTGGACTCATACATTCACAGCTAAGTCCATTATGGATAAATAGCGGTGCGCGGTTAGCCGTTTAAACATTCTTGAACAAAATTACCGGTGTAATACCTACATATACTATACTCGTATGTTGATCCAAAGTAAATCCATTAATAATTTTCATAGTACATAGTACACTACGAATTCGAAACTGCCTTATATAACGCACAAACAGTCAAAGTTCAGTGTATGTTTATTAATTAATGAATTTAATGTCTTACGTAAAAATGCGGCAATACTATCACAATAATAAGCAACTCATTGAATATTATTAACGTCCATTGTTTTACTATATAAAAACGTGTGTAACTACGTCACATTTGACGTCACACTAATCCAACAATTTGACACAATGATGGGCGATACCATAACAAAAATAATTCAGATATAGGTAAAAGAACCACTCTTATTAAATCTGTATATATTCTAGAAACTAGATCTAGAACGACAAATCGATAGAATCGTTTAAACTAAGAAGTTGTTGTTATAATGGAAGAGAAATATACTAGGAAGAAGAATCGCCAAGTAAAAATAAACATTACACCGTAGAACCATGCTGGAATCATTATCCTGAATGCACACATAGCCCTTGAGGTTGACTCGAACGGTATGATACCAGGCTTTCACAGAATATCGACATGACACGGTTAGCCTTGAGCTAATCCGTGCCGGAACGGAAATGAATAGTAATTGCTGCGGCCGACCGGCCTCTGTTAGAGGCGACAAAACAATCCATAGCCAGGTGGTAGCGCATTTGCCGACTGGATGGCTTCCACCCGTGATGTAAAGGGTGTCGTCATAACAACTTTGAGTTGATGATGATGATGATGATGCGCCAGCACATTGGCAGCACACTTGGTGTCGCTAATGTCCATAGGCGACGAAAACCACTCTCCATTGCAGTTACGCCGTCAGCCAGTGTGCTTCAGCAATAAAATATAAATAAATAGTCTGTGTTCTTTATGATCATTGCGAGATTCAGTGGCCCACTTCCCTCCCTCTTATCTCATCGCCCTGTCTCATCCTTTTTTTAATACCTACTATTCTAATCTCTTGTACTCCTTTTCTTAAGACTGGCAACGCGTTGGTACGCTTCGGGTGTTGCAAACGTTGCACAGGCGACGGTAACTATTTTCCGACTGTCAGTTTGCCTGATTCGGGAAATAAATCAATCAAATATCAAAAGTTGAATTTACCTAGCCACCCCCCCCCCCCCCCTTTTATTTTTAACGTACGACCCAATTTATGTATGGCCTGTAACGCTATTGATAAAATTGGTATTTTAAACTGGGTCTTAACATTGACAACATTTTATAAAGTTTTGGGAAATGGGGAAAGAATTCACTCAAAGCTATTACGAGATAATTCTAAAACTGCGATACGATCAAAAATATAGTTCAACACGCGTAGTTCCTGAAGATGATATGAGAAATTAAGGGAGTAATTTTCATTCGAATCTAATATTGATATCAACGTAACAAAAATAACGGAAAAACAAGTTGAATTATTTGCTCTACATGTGACAAAAGTCAATGGGTTAATAAACCAGCAATATGTGAAAGATAGAAATTGATTGTATGGATTTTCCATTTGAAAACACATTGATTAATATACATTGCGAACACTTGTTCGTTTGCGTGAACATTAATGTAGATTCTTCCAGACATAATTCGGCATAAGCTAAATTATTCTGGTTACATCTGAATCAATTGTTGCGATCATTATGATGCATTAAACAGATGCTCGTGCGTTAACGACCCTGTTCGAGTATTTTCTGGCTGGTCATAAAGTTAAAGTCGTCGTTAAATAATTTCATTTGATTAGTTGGAATAAAGAGAATCTCTTCGTAATATAGTTTTACGCGGCTTCGTGGATTTAGCTGTGCCAAATATTTGTGTATTTTTATCTATCCCGTAGCACCTATGTGTAAACTATTAAATGTCCAATCATGTCACCTTTGCAAGATACAGGAAGGAGGTGAAGTACCAAAAAAATGCCGCCATAACCTCGAGAGGAATGATATTATGCATGTGCAAAAATCCCAAAGAATATGTACAAGTGACAGATAATGAAGACAATGAGAGTGCAAAAAAACAGGAAAACCGGAGTCTGGACTAAAGCCGATACAACTAGAAACTAATACATACTGCGAATACATTTAATCTTAAAAAAGTGAAACAAACTGTGACAAGGAGTGGGAGGGATTCTAAATTTCTTGACGTCACATTTCATATATTTTAATATCGTTAAATATATTTAGGCTTTAAAAAGCGAAATCTAAATTATTAACTAAAAACTTCAAAACATTTCCCACTCTATCTGTATGAAAATAGATGATATAATGATAAGATGTAAGCATTTGTATATCAAATGATTTATTATATTCAATTAAAATATAAATGATTCTATTCAGTTACATGTCTTTTTTTTAATATGGACATAGTTCATTATGTGTTTTTCTGGTGATTAGAACTTTAACTTTTTCCGAATTATAAGTGTCGTTTAAAAATAGCTTTCCCATCATATGATTCTTGCAAGCTTAGTCCTATAGATGTAGTGTCGTGTAGTGTCGCTTTTTAGTTTCATCTAGTTTCAAAACGCAACGATTCTAAAGAAGTTACACTTCAAAAATAGGCATCAGGACCGATGAAACTCTATCTCGACTTCAGACAAACAATTGATAGTTTTTTAATTGACTAAAAAGAACTAAGTCCATACATAGCAAACAAGCCGAAACTACATTTAAAGAATAATTGTAGAAATTAGCTAATTAAATCTGACTGACAAACGAGGTTGAAAATAAAACAAACAACCCCGCACCATTGTTAGCGAACTCAACTGAGCTCGTGTATCCTTTAATGGTAGCTGCTAGAGCAAACATGGCGACGTTATCAACAATGAAATACTGTTTTGCGTCAGAAACCGGGTCCAGTTGTATTTCAGGTGAACGAGTATGTGGACCGTGCCGCTCCCTGTGTGTGTACACAGAGTATACATAGCCGTATATAGTTGACTGCCCACCAGATAAATGCTGCGAATGGAAACATACTGATTGATGCACAACAAGGTCACACCCCAAACCGGTGAAAACGGCATCGCATTACGCTCCAGATAATACAAATCATATCTATTTCGCATCGACGCAATATTTTTTATGGAAATATGAAGCTACTACATACTACGTAGCGTAACCAACGTTTGAAATACATATTAAAGTAGTAAATTGAGAGGAAGCAGATTGAACCGGCATGGCATATAATGAGGAGGGTTCACAGTCATCTGACAAGATGAATAGATTAGAAAGGGAAGGGTATAAGGTAGGCCTAAAAGAGATGGATGTATTTTGAGAAGGATCAACTGAAGATTTATGGTCTTATAAAGGACCTATGTCAAAATGGGGAAGTATGAAAGGTAATAAATATACTATGCCGATCTCAACATATGATGTGGGAAAGCTACAATTTGTAAATATGCATCCTCCTCGCGTTTAATCTGGAACCGATTTGGAGCTTCCACTTTGAAGCCCGGGGACCGCTTTTTTGCTTCATCCTCTGCTTGCATGATCTTTTAGCGCTCATGTGAAAGCATAAAGCACATGATTCACAACATCACACTAATTTTTCAATCATACATGGTCTTTCATTTAATAAAACTTTTTATTTATTTTCAAACTTTTTACCTTTGTTATTTTAGATTATCTTTGACATGTTAAGTACAACAGGCACATACACTATTTGAATTAATCTGTGCCCAATTAATAAAATTAATAATTCATTTTAGTGGAAACTTAATTGACATAAATAATAAATTATATTATTGTTCTAACATGTTAATTCATTTTAATAGTTTTCTAAGTGAATATTCACTTCTATTAATCAAATTATGATCAAGACATTTGTTACAGCATATTAATATACCAACTAAAACGTGTTCACTAAAATCGTACCAGAACATTTCAATTAGTGATGCCGAGATACCACCGCAGTGCGACCGTTAATTAACAGAATATTCAATTTCGTAGCGAATTAATTATATTCGAATACAATCCGAAACAAATAATAACTCGTACAACTCACTATGAAATTATGACAATTCGCTTCCAAAGTTCCAGCTCGAAATGTGAAACCGATAGGATGACGAATCTGAACCGTTACACTACAATTCTGTTTTGAATCTTTGTTCGTATCTTAGGAACAAACAAGATCATATTATCGTGATATTTGGTGTATGTGATTTTCACGTCGTAATACTGGAATCACTAAACTGATTAGAAGTCTGGGCCGGCTCGAACGGTGTAATATCGAACGGTTAGCCTGGCGCTAATGCGTTTCACACAATGAGTGAGTTTCTCCCTGCAGGAAGGGAAATAGAGTAAATTCCTGCGACAGGGCGGCCTGTCGCAAGAGGCGGTAAAAAATCCACAGCCAGGTGTTAGGGCATTTGCCCGCCTGGATGGCTACCCCCCTAGCCTAGGGCATGCCGCCATAACAACCTTGAGTTTTGTTTCGGCATCATTGGTCCGATTCCAGTAGTATTGCTTTCTATCTATTATATTGCTATCTTCTTTATCATATCCTAAGGGCTGGTAATGCGGTTTGGCTTCGCCATTGGTGTTGCAAATGCCTATAGGCGCCGGCAACCACTTTCCATGAGCTGACCCGTGTGGCTTATTGATAGCTTCGCAAATTATGAAGAATCTATAAAGGCAGGCCAGACACTTAAAGTCTCCTAACCCAAAGACCCAATGAACACGGTTAGTAAAACCAATATAGCTATAAAATATATCACCTACATATAATTACCTATAACCGATAACCAGCGATAAGCAAATGAAAGTCATTATCGTCATATAAACGTTATCGGGACTAGATTGTTATCAATGATTGTACACTTTTTTTATAACGGCATAAAATGTTCGTAGATTCATATTTTTACAACAAGACATTTTGAGTATTTACATTATTTCATATTAGCTGACCCGGCGAACTTCATACCACCTATTTTCTGAATTCCTAAAAAACTTTGTTCCATGACACAAAAACAAAATCACCAAAATCGGTCTAGGTGATCAGAAGGATTCTAGAACCCCATCTCAGCGCCACCTACCAGTTCCAATTGTGGCTGTAAACCATCCCGGTACCCACTTAAACACACACACAAAATTTCATCAAAATCGGATATATAGTTTACCATCCTATAAAGGAGATACACACAAATATTCATTTTTATATATCAAGAAGGTTGAATCGGTATATAACTGTAATGACAAAGTATGACAGTAGTGGAGCCTTACCAACTACAACTATGGTTTGGTGTAATAACAGTACATGTTTTTTAAATTTGTCTATTCGCTTATCTGACTAGGGGTTTTCGAAGTGAAACTGTTTTAGAATCGTTGGGATTTGAAACTCGATTAAAGTAAGCCTATCATCTTGGTCATTCTTCAGTATATATTCTTGATGCATGCATATTTTCTTCTATTTTGTATGTATTTATTTATATCGATATCTCCCCCCCCCCCCCTCCATATAGCCAACTTTACGACGATATCGCCATTGTGTTGTCGGATTTCGTTTGCGGTGTTAAATAAAAGAAATAATGGATTTTTGGCAAGTGTAGTGAATTGTTGAACTTATATTAAAACGGCGGAGGCCCTAAAAATACTGAATTTGGTGAAGTGATTGATTGAGCTGGTTTCAAGATATGCGCAAGATATATAATACTTCTGAAACCAAAAGCGCACATAGTGTTTGGGCATGAGTTTTGAGTGAGTCTAAACAATAATCTATTATATTTATAATTGTTATGTAACACACATTTACACAACAACTGAAGGCAACAAAATTATACTACTAGCGTCAGCCAGCAGTTACGTGTGTACGGAATATCCGGGGTTTGTTTTAAATTCGTATACGCAAGACAGATGATTAAATAGTTGCAACGAAATAAAACTGATAATATTTTTTAGACTAAACCAGTTAAAAATTAAAAGTGATGCTTAAGAAGTTTTATTATTGTATATAATAAATATAATAATATTTGTAAGAATTTTGAATTATAATATGTTGACTGATGTAGGCAAAAATAATTATATTTATATTACTAAAAGTTAGTGAAGAATTATCTGTGAGTATATTCTCTGAAGTTTCACGTTTACTGCGTGTGAACTACACACACCCTCACAATTTTTTTTTGTTTATTGCATGAGTTCAGCGGACAGGCAGACGGCCCATCTGATGGAAAATAGTTACCATCGCTAATGGCCATTCTTAACACCAAAGGTGCAATTACTACTATTTTTACTAGACAACTATTGTTATTTGCTGTTTTATTCTCAAAATTAATAAAATACAATTGCATCATAAATATGTCGAATGAGATAACTCATTCGACATCTTTATGATGCAATTAATATCATCGCATTCGAAATTTAAATACCAAAGTTATTAAGAATATTTAAAGGACATCGTTTTTACATACTTACTAGCTGTCCCGGCAGACGTTGTCCTGCTCTCAAGAATTTAAATACCCGATTGCAGCGCCATCTACAGGGTGCATTACGATGTAAGCTATCCTATCTTGCAAGTTAGATCAAACTGTACACGGTGTGCAAATTTGATTAAAATCGGTTAAGTAGTCTAGGAGTCCATCGCGGACAAACAACGTGACACATAATTTATATATATTAAGATTAAACACGCTAAGTGTCTGTCCGACAGTCTACCTTACCCGTAAAAAATTGAAGCAAAAAATACAAGCAAAAAATCATCAGCTGATCGCCTTTGTGATCTGAATATAGCATTCTGACGTCATGTTTATTGCTAAACGTTAAAAACAATTTACAAATAATAAATGGCCCTTTTTCAACAAACTACATACAAGATGTATTCATAACAAAGCTTAATAATCTCTTTAAATAATTTCTTTTCTGATAATTTGTGAGAGCACGTGTGTTCTAATTTAATTTACGAAACTCCAAAACGCGCAATTTCGTAATATACAATAAGATACCAAACCGCGAGCATAATATGATGTATTATATATATACCTATAGGTATCTAGCCACTATATGTATGTGGCTGCGGTATCACAAAAAAGTTTTTGTATACTAGATTATCCTGATTTTTAATTTATTGAATTTGACTTTATGTTGTTAGTCCGAAGACCTCACAACTTTACCGGGGTTTTCGAGGCAAGCACCTTCACGAAGTGAAGGCTCTCTAGCCCGAAGGGCAACTTGCTCGAGGGAGCTCCCAATGGAATTTTACCTCTGCTGGACTGTTGCCATGAGTGGGGCATGAATCTAATGATGCCCACCATAGGGCGATATTATCGCAGCGACCTACGCTATCTTACTGCCGTTTCGCAACTTGTTATGGCTGGGAGAGAAGAAACGGCGAAAGAAACTTCCCAGCAACAAGCCTAGTCTGTCCTATAGGGGGCTATAGGGGGGCTATGTGGAGACATACGTCCAAGCGAGGGATGCCACTCCTGGCATCCCTCGCTTGGACGTGGAGAGATCGTGATTGGCGGTGTCCGAAACGCCGCCGTCTGCGTCTGTCTTTCGGTGCCTGCCAACCTGCCGTCCTAACCGCGGGCGGGCTTATCCGGGCCAGCCGATTTGTAATAGCGTCGACCCTGTCCGTCAAGACGTTACGCGGTCGGCGCACGCCTATCGTCGAGGCTTATAATCGGACGCGGACACGACGAGCAAATTTCGATGATGCGGCGCGAGATTGAAATACTTACGCGAGAGCGATGTAATATAGTTTTTGATGGAGGGAAGCTCCAGATCGCGGTGGAGAGTCACCCGTCCCGGGCTTATACCGCACTAACCTTCCTCGAGGAAGATAATCAACTAGTATACAGACATACAAATTTTCTTACTTTTGACATTTATATTATAGGTTGTACAGTTCATGCAATGTACGAAGGCGAGCAGATTTTACTTGTGGTAACCACGTATTTGTGTGATCGTGAGACTAAAAGTGGATAAATTTGACGGCAACTTGGACGTCTGATCGTTCATCAAACACCATATCAATATGCATGTACACATTCAACAACGAGTACAGTCTGCTCACCTACGTCGATTGCAAGAGTATAACACTGACACCGAACCCTACGTATGAAAATAATGATATAATTTTGTAATTCACATTTTAGAAGTATTGCTCTTAGTTTTGATTCTAACTCAACGACTATAAGGCGTTTTCCATCAAGGTTAAAATCGTTAATTGGTTTCAATGTAAAAGACGCCTAATGATTATTATTTATTATACTTGTTGCATCAACAAACTCACCCGAGGATTTATCGAACATGTTGCGAAACGAAGGTTACGCGAATCCGCCGGTTTACCAATAAATGCAGATTAAAGAGAATTTCATTGAATGTATTTATTTAAATACTATTTTAAATACTATTGATTGAGTAATAATTCGTGATTTGCAGGATAATATACTTGATATTACTTCAGCAATAATTTTTAAAGACAAATTCAACGTCAAATTTTAGATTATAAAAGTAATAAGTATATTAATAGCATATAGTATTTTCCTAAGTTTTCGCGACTAGTACACATAGTAAAAATACCTTGTAACGGATATTGAAATGTGACCGGAACGTCCGAATGAAAATCAAATAAAATACCGCACTTAAATGCGTTAAAAGGTTTTATTACAATAATCTTTAATTTGAGGTGGCACGCAGTGCCCTTTAAGGAATTTTCGAAAATCGTGCTGTGAGCCTAATGAGTGCTAATCAGAAAACTGAAAATGTGGTTCAAATATTTTGACGATGGATACTTGAACCTGATCCGTACTATGAAAAGGCTTTGTAAGCAGTAAATAAACTGTCATTTTTTGGAGTGAAGCTACAAACAAAAAATTATAGACTTACAACTTTCGAGAATTAGCGTGCCCCCAAAAAACAAGTTACAAAAAAGGCCTGGTTATAATGATAGTATTATTCGTAAAGAAAAAGGAGACCGGGACTTTTGGCCAAAGAAATGTCATGAATCGAGATTCATTTCACTTAAGAGCTATATGCTCTTGTCGGTGGAGCCTCTTCCAGTCTTCGATATTATAGGCCAGTTGTTTTACTTCTATATAAGACGCGAAACCCACTTTTTAGTCTGCCTTTCCCTCTTCTTGCTTCCGCTTTGCCAATCGAGATATGGCTTAAAAAAAGCGTCGTATTTTTAATTACAAAATGGAAAACATCAAATCCAAAGTCTATCTGGAGGATGAGAATTTTTAAAAATACAAATAAAACATAATCCATTAATGGGGATGAAATTCAACAATGAATAACATGAAAACACTCAGAGCACGCGATTTATTTCACTCAACATAACTAAACACACTACAATTAAAATATCAACATTATATTTTATAAGACCTTGTATCAATGTTTCTTACAAATAAAGATTGATTTGATTTAATCAATAACATCTGCACAGTACCGTTTGACAATTTGAAGGCTATGGATAATTGGGAGACGTTTCTCGGTGTTACTGAATTGGCAACTGCGTAAAAAAGCTTGACAATATTTGGTAAATAAGGCGTTGTTGCGTGTCGAAAGAAACTCTTTTATAACACCAAATTATATATTTCTTGTCGATATTAGAAACTATTTGAAATTGAATTTTCTTGTCGACATTTAACTGGTGAACAAATTTTTGATGTTTTTTTATCAGCGACTAGCTGACCCGGCAAACTTCGTACCCCTCGAAACCTATGAATAAAAAACGTTAATTTCTAAACGGGACGAACATCAAACGTTTGACAGGTAGGAAGAGTTTCTAAGGGAGAGCGAAATTGTTGTTTTTACTATATTCCAAGCATTTTTTATATTCACCTTTTAAACCCGGACTTCCCAGGACTTCCACAAATAATTCAAACCCAAATTAGTCCAGCCGTTCTCGATTTTTAACGAGACTAACGAACAGCAATTGATTTTTATATATATAGATTATTTTAGATATATTCTGTCGTCGCAACTGGCTTGGAAACTAGAATAACTCAATATTGATAAAAAGCAGGAGGCGTGAGGTGCTGTTCAGAAAACCCTATTAATCGTTCTCGTTTATTTTCACTACCCCTTACCGTTATTTGGAAGTCTTTAGAAAACCTAAGAGCTTTCGTTTCTATATTATTATACTACATATAGTTAGTTCAAATTATTTGTCTTGGGCTATTTAGACACTATGTGAAAACCAGTCGCTTATAACCCCCACAACACCCTAGCAGGATAAGTAGGACATTTGAATAACGCAAAGTAATGGACCTCTTGTCTCTGTAAACTTGAATAGAGGCAGTTTTAAATTTCTAAAATCATGAAAAAATAACTTTTGTCAGTTGAAACCTCATCAACTGAAAAAGCTTTTTTTGTTGAATTTGGTTGGGGGCTAAGAAGACGAGATTAATAAATAAACGAGAGGTTTACTTTGTTATAAGATATATTTCCAAGTGTAAGGTGGTGGTGGCACAAACAACTTAAAAAGACAGCCACGGATTCTAAAATATTACATTCAAATTTAACACATACAAAGTTTGTATGTGGTTAATACATCAGATTTCGGTAGAATAAAATAAACGAGTAATAATGGAAAAAAATGTACAAAAAAAGCAACTTTTTCTTTTGCAAAGTTTGCTTCTCGTTAATGCATTCTCACATTGTACGTACCTACTACATATTTTATAAAGGAGTCCCATTACCGAGTCCGACTCGTTCACGGGCTAGTTGTTCAAGTAGCCACAACGTTTACGACAATTGTTTACCACGGAAGGCACAACAGAAATTGACCTCAGGAATGTAAGTACGTTGCAATGTGAGAATTGTGACATATGATGATTATTATACATAAATAACACCGATGTTTCTAAGGACAGGGTTACCTTGATGCAATATTGTTGCACCTACGTAAGCATCGATTGATATAATGTAGGTACTCATGTGTTCGTTAAAAGTAATAATTTGTTTTATAAATAAAATTCCTTCAAGCATTCAATTGTAAGTCGTGCAATTTTAACAATTATGTGTAAATTATATCAAGTTAGATGTATTAGGGTTTTCTTCGCGGCTTAATTGTTGTAAGCTTTCCTCCTATCTTTATAGCCCTTATAAACGAAATATTAATCAAATCGCATCATATCCAAAACTGAAAACGTGGAAAAAACTTACAAATATACAAACGAATACATTTAAAAGCTTATTTATTTTGTTAAAATGCTGCTTTAGTCACTTAATGCTTATACATAATTACTGATTTTTTTTATTCCTAGGTACTTGATTTCAAAATCAAAATCGCAATCAACACTAAAGTTAGTTATGTATATTAAAAAAAAACTTCACAAATGTTTATTGATCCTGACACTTAAATTTACACCATTATTGTCAAATCAGGCTGTAAGGTTGAGCTTTAACAAATCAGTCAATTTACGTGCGTACTATTGTTACAACTCAGGCCCGACAAAAAACTAAATCCACCTGCATATCTGAAACAAAGCACATTTATTACCCCTCGGCATTTGAACTTATAACATTAAAAATATGGTAATTTTTTAATGATCGTCTTCTTTTGTTTACTTATTGGCATACGGCCTATTGTTGTATTATACTCATTAGCCAAGTGTTACGGTTTTTAAAGTACAAGCTGATTCTAGGAAATATTAGTCCACGTTGCCGGACGGACATATTGCATTTGTGCAATATAAAACAATGACCCCGATGAAGGGAGGGGACACGATCAAGGCGAGACGTGTGTACATTCGGTAATTTATTAATAACGGACTTTAAGCGTTTTATTGAAGGACCTTCTGCATTACGATTGGATTTTTTGTGTTCGGTTATATTTGTACCTGTGTTATAGATAGATAGATAGATAGATAACTCTTTATTGCACACCAAAACATACAATTACAAAACAGACAATATTTACAATATTTTCTAGGCGATACAATAGGCGGCCTTATCGCTCAAAGCGATCTCTTCCAGGCAACCTAAATGAAAAACAAATTTGAATCAGGCGATGTAGGTGGTGCAGGAAAAAAGCAATGGACACATAAATAAACTAATTTAACAAATAAATATACAAATACATACATATATACATAGTTATAAATATAATATACAATAATATACGTATACAATAATATATTACAAAACACATATGTTATTATAATAAATGTATTAGCATGATTATATTGTGTTAATCAGACATAGCTATTATGGATAAATAGTGTTTTCTGAGTAAATTTCTAAATGTTGGTAAGGATTTGGCCTCTCTGACAGTAAGAGGCAGCATATTCCAAAGTTTGACAGCCTGCACTGTAAAAGAATTATCATAATAGGATGAAGTGTGTGCAGGTGTCATAAGTTTTCGATACGTATCAGAGCGCAAATTGTGAGCAGTGGATAGGCGAAGGAATTTAAAACGTTCCTTAAGGTACTGGGGACTATTAGGAGTAAATAATATATTATACAGGAGAGTGAGAATGTGAGTACTCCGGCGAAAATGAATAGGAAGCCACTTGAGTCTTTTACGATATTCGGAAACATGGTCATATTTTCGCAAGCCAAATATGAACCTGATACAAAAGTTCTGAAGCCGCTCAAGCTTATTCAGCTGTTCTTGGGTTAAATCCAGATAGCAGGCGTCAGCGTAATCAAGTACGGGAAGTAAGAGAGACTCAGCAAGCGTAATCTTGGTAGCAGTAGGCAAGAAGTTTCTTAATCTTCTGAGGGATCTAGAAGATAAGAAGACTCTGCGACTTAAATCAGTGATGTGAGGCCGCCAAGACAGCTCCCTATCGATGATTATGCCAAGGTTTTTGACAGTGTCGCTAAGAGGTATATGTGTGCCATCAAAAAGAACCTGTGGTAAGGAGGACCAGTTAACTTTAGCATTCATCCTAGGGCTACCGACGATTATCAATTGAGTTTTCTGAGGATTTACGGCAAGACCAAACTTTTTGCTCCATCTTAGTATGTGATCCAGGTCAGAGTTGATTTTGTTAATTGCAATATGTAGTGCATCAGTTTCACTTTGTGTGTAAATTTGTAAATCGTCTGCATATAGGTGGTAGGAAGAAGTCAATTTGTCGGAGATAGAATTTATAAAAACAGCAAATAAAAGAGGAGATAAAACGCCGCCCTGAGGAACACCGGCAGTTAAATCACACCAGGATGAGTGTGCCTCATCAATACGAATTCTCTGCCGGCGCCCATGCAGGTAACTGTGAAACCAGTCGATTACTGATGGAGATATGTTAAGAGTGCGAAGAATACCCAGCAATAAGTCGTAATCAACATTATTGAAGGCGCTGCTAAAGTCCAACAGTGATAGTACAGTCAACAGACCATTCTCCATCCCATGCCTAATGTCATCCGTGATCTTGACCAGTGCTGTGACTGTACTGTGGCCTGGACGAAACCCGGATTGGAAGGGATTCATTAATGAATTTTGAGAAAGGAAAGTGCTAAATTGTTTGTGGACTAATCGTTCTAATACTTTGGAAAGAAAAGGAAGAATGGAAATTGGACGGAATTCAGAAAAAGACGAAGGATTTGGCTTTTTGGGAAGAGGAATAACGTGTGCTTCTTTCCAAGCAACTGGAAAGGTACAAGAAGCAATGGACGAATTAAGGATGTGGGTTATAATAGGGTTTATGACATCAAGAATGGGCACGATCATTCCGCGACTAATACCATCACTGCCGACTGCATTTGAAGAAATAGATTTAATAGCAATCTTAACATCACATTCAGATAACGGACTAAGAATAAAACTTGGATGTAAAGGAGTTGGAATAGAAGAAAGATCTTTTAACGTGTTTGACTTAGTAATTTTGTCAAAAAACTTTGTAGATGTGAAATGTTGATTAAGACTATCAATGTCGAAGTTATTTGGAACAGGATTTTGCACTGACTTTCCAACTCCAAGTGATTTCAGAAATTTCCATACTTTTGATGGGTTATCTTTCTCAACTGATTCATGAATATACCGGCGCTGTGCATCCCTACACACTCTATTGCAGCGATTACGAGCTGTTATGAAAGCTTGTTTATTTTCATCACTGGGTTTAAGTTTGTATTTGGTTTTAGCCATAGATTTTTTATGTATGAGCTTCTTGATATCGTCTGTAAGCCACGGTGCAGGAAGATGCTTTATTCTGACACGTCGCATAGGTGCATGCAAATCATACAAGCTCAATAAGGCTGTATTAAATACATACACCTTTTCATCTACAGTAGCTGCCTTGAAGACCCCAGACCAATCCGACTCTTGGGCGTCCTTGACTAGGGCGGCCAAGTTTATACCACCAAAATTACGCTGCAGGATAACTTTAGTTTTGGCTTTTGGTGGACGAATGTTATAAGAAAGAAAAATCAAGTCGTGATGAGAAAAAGCGTCCGCCGAGCACTGACCATGAGAAATAACATAAGAGGGTGAAGAAACAATGATCAAGTCTAAGAGAGACGGTGTGGAATTGGGGAAATAATGTGTTGCTTTCAGTGGAAGTATGGTCAGGCCAGAAGCCGTAACTAAAGATTCGAGGGACATACTACGATGATCCTGTTTTAGGAGACAGGTGTTAAAGTCACCCATAATAATGGAATGGTTATAATTTGGGATTAGGTCTTCTAACAGTTTTTCGAAGGACGTGAAATAATTAACTTTAAGGGAAGGGCTATAAAATACACCTACCAAAACCTTTAAAGAACAAAGTTCCACCTCAATAAATAAGTGCTCACCAATATCAGAAGAAGGAGGTTGCGGTGACATGCTTACAATTGAAAAAGGAAGATGCGTCCGGAGATAAATAGCAACTCCCCCACCGCCACTACCTGTACGATCATTTCTGATAAGGTGGTATCCAGGTAAGTTATAGAACGTTGAAGGGAGACATGGTTTTAACCACGACTCAGATACGAGTATAGCATGGATATTACATTGATTAAACGACGCCAGCATATCTGTAAAATGAGCCGGAATACTCTGCGCATTTATGTGAATAACATTGAAATTCAGGGAACCATTTGAAAAACGCGCCTTAAGAAATTCCGGTAACGATGGGCTATTGTCGTTGTAACTACTGTCAGAGGAACAAGATAAATACTCAGACTCAACATCACTATCACTTGAAAAACCAGCCATTCTATTATATAAATATACAAATAAATATGCTTTACTTATAAGAAATATATAAATAAACAAATATTATACAAAAATATATAATAATTAATTATAAAAATAAGTCTTAATAATGCACCTGCCAATTACATAATAAAAAAAAAAAAATAATTTAACTTAAATTATATACAACACAATGAAAATGACTACAAGTAATGTGTAAAATATCAACATTGAAGGCATTGGAACGCGGCACTACAAATTGGATCAAATTTCTGAACGCACAAAAAGGTGGAATAAAAAAAAAAAAAAAAGTTATCAACAATAACATAACCTACACAATAACTGAGATATTTTATTCAATTTTACAATTTTAAACACAGTTAGTGCTAAAGTAGTAAAGAATCAAAGTTATTACTATTACTGTACAGCTTTCTAAGCAATATTGCCTTTTTGTGGATGCAAGGACAATTAGTGTGTTATACGTGTTTGTATATTTCTAATAAGCTCTATAATAATTGCAACGGCATTTTAATTCGAGTCCCGTAACTCGTAACACTTTTTACGTCTATATCTCGAGCAGAAAGTTGAGCAAACTGTTCTCTTGTCATGAAGCGGCACTTAATCAACGCAGAGAAAGCGCCCAACTGAAACACTTGCGAAGAAGATAGGCACGAAAACAAACTTTCAAGAGCCTGCTCATAACATATTAAAGGAACAGAAGGCAAAGTTTCGTAAACTCTCTTCAAAGATGCTTTTATATTAAATTTGATAAGAGGCTTGATTAGTTATTCGTCCTACTTTTGTAACTTAACAACTTTATGGCCATTTATGTAATGCCAAGTTTGAGATTGAAAAGTGAAAATAAACCTTTTTTATGATAAATAAGTTCCCATTTGATCACGCTAAATATTAAAAGATGACAATAAGTAGAAGAAAATGACGTAATAAATCTTACTGAAACTTCAATTAAAAGATTCCTGTGGTACTTTTTATCAATTTATATCAAGAATATTATATTGGGACGAAATATCTACACACATATTACCACGCTTGTTTCCTATAGGGCCACCGTAGAAAACTTTAGATCTCCACCTGCCACGTTCCTGGCATACAACTTTAGCTTCATCTAGTTCCTTCAATTCATTTATATTATATACATTATAACTAATAAAGTTTTCAAGTTATATAATATGAAACTTTGAGTTTCAAATATTAGTGTCAAATTTTATTAAAATCTGTTTACCTATCCATGATGCCATGGTTACAGTAAGAATTTTATCCAAGAAAAGAATGACACATCGATGATGAGATTACAAATATCTATCTTTATCTTCGTCCTGAATATATGGCAACCAATGAAAAACTAAAGTTGATGCCAATAAGACGAATACAAACATAAAGATGGTTATCTCGTAAATCAAGTACATCAAAGAGCTTATCTTGACCATCGGCAAAAATGTACCTCTAAACACTTGTACGCCGAATATGTTAGTTCTTGTACTTAGTTCGCAGAATACCCGAAGTTGTGAAACTTACAACACTGGATGATTTGTATGATGTATCATACATTGATAGAATGTGTCCAGAATTATACTTTTAGACAAAGTTTGTTGACAAAGCTCTTTAATTAAGAATAAAAAAATGACAGTAATTATTAAAAAATTTTTGGGCCATATATACTTGCCATTTAACTGTTAAGAGAATAGACAAATAAAAATATATTCCTCGTTGATGAAGGAAAATAAGTAATGCTATATACGTGATATTATACATTTAATTATGGTGCATAAAACTATAAGCCAATATAAATAAAATTATATCTTTAAAAAACCCAACTTCGAACTAATAATCAATAAATAAATATTTAACTGACTTCTTTTTACATCTTGAAGTCGGTGCCAAGTTAAATACAAAAAAACAACAAAATTGCTAAATATAGTAATTATTACTAAATATCTAACCTATTCCTCGTTTAACCTGAAATATTAACATCTAGTATAGATAAAGATATATGCTAAATCCAGTCTAAGATTACTACAGAGGCCGTGGATATAGATTTCGCAAAATTCACCTTCACGACATGCCCCGACATTGAGAATTTAGAACGTAACGAGCCATTACAGAGTGCTCTTGAGTCGATTGAGGTTACCTGGTTGTGAATAATGAGCAAACGGCCACTCGGAACGGTCCATCACTTTCACTGATATCCCACATACAGAACACGCCACGGACAGGTTTCAAAAATATCATCATTACCATTGCGGATGTACTGTTAATGGCTATTAAGGCTTGCATTGTGTAGTGCGACACGTCGAGACGTGTGAAAACATTCGACAAGAAATATGAGCCAAGTGCGTGTCGATCTACGTACATTATTCTAAAATTATTGTCATGTCAAACAGCGAACACTAAAATACTACACTATTATTCCACTTTTAAATATTTTCATACGTGATTAAACAATCATTGATAGACTAGTTTAAGCTATGACGTCATACCTTGCTATTGTTGTCCAAAATATAAAAGAATTCGGCGTTTTGGTAAGACGATAAAAAGGTCTTAATTAACTCGACTATCAACTACTTTCTACACTATTAAAAATCCACGTCCACTATTTTGTCATTTGGCTACAGAACGATGAAGAAAGCGTTTTATCGCAAACAGCCCATTTGGCCAGCGCAGCCCAGTTCAGCCAAATCTACTCCGAAAATCTTGATTAAAATAATATGTCACAAAGGAATATAAATTAAGATTTTGTATACTTGTCTAAAACGATGTGACATACTCCTATGTTAAATTAAATCACTTTGCTCTTAATTTTTTTAATTGCCTAAGTACAGCAGACAGGCAAACTGTCCACTAGATGAAAAATGGGTACCATCGCCTATGGACATTTGTAACACTAAAGGCGTTACAAATGGGCTACTGCTCTCTTAAGGGACATGAACCCGAACACTAGTGCCGAAATAAAACATCAAAATTGTTATCGATCACAGGAAAAATCACTTTGTTATTTTTTTTTTGGCCCTTTTAAATAATTCCCCCAAAAAAACATTTAGTCTAAGAATTTGGTATCGCTGAGCGAAAACCGCATCGAAGTTGGCCCAGTAGTTTTTGCGTCACCGGATGGGCCGCCGTCTCCTCCTTCTGCGAGCACGTTATGGTTGCAAAGGAGGCGGAGCGGGTGCGGGAGCGTGAGCGCACGTCACGGCTCCGCTCCCAAAGGAGGACGCGCCGACGCCGAAGGGCTAGTACGGACCTTCGGCCGCCGTAATCGGGCGGCGCGGGTGGGGCCCCTTGGGGCGCGAGTGTTCCGCGCGCGCTCACCTCTTCTCCCGTGAGGCGAGTTACAAACCGCCCCACTCCAAAGAGAGCATGACGATGCCGGGGAATGAGTCCCCCGGTAATGGAAGAGACCTCATGATGGAGGCCCACGCCTGCCAGGGCTGCAAAGAGGCTAGGTCATATTCCCGTAACCCTGGCATAAGGCGATGGACGGAACACCCAGGGGTTTTAGTGGGTATCCCTAACTGGGGAGTGGCAATAGCATGGCACCAGTTCTGACTGGCTATGCTAGTGCCACCCCCGATCTGGCGAAACCCACACTAGGTCGCGAATTATCCCCCAAGGTTCTGCCCTTGTCGCGGCTTAGTCCTCAATCGGATTTCCCCTGGTCAAAAAAAAAGTTTTTGCGTGAATCCCGAACAGATTAACCGACAAATGTTATAATATTATAGCTAAAAACTTTGATTGTACCTCTTCTACACTACGCATAAAAAATTAAGCACTAAGAGCAAAAACTTGTAAGTAATGTTCAACACCATGACATGAGGCAGATAATAAACAACGAGACGCGGAAATACAAAACATAGTCGGCTCACTAAAATATTCACGTACCATCCAAACCATGCGTAGTACACACCCGGAAATCGTAGCAAGGAATCTTGATAACCGCATACAATATTAAGAACCATAGTCATATCGAACTATGACTACTGCTTATGAAAGAGTGTCTGTATTTTATTACCTCTCAAGTGAACTACATATTTACGACAATAAATTGTTGTATGTGTTTGTTATGACAGTTCATAAGGTATGAAACAATTACATACCGCGGCTCAATTGTGTGACTCGTGAAGATCTAATAAGGGACGAAGGTGGCAAGAGTTTTATTTAGAAACTAGCTGATGCCCGCGACTTCGTCCGTGTCACGATCGTGATGTAGAATACTATCAGCGCCATCTAGTTTATTTAATATGATAAGCTGTTTAAATAATTAAAGTATTTTTAACTATCCCACGGAAACTTTTTAATCTTTCGTGATCAAAAGTATCCTATATACAAAATTTCATTTAAATCGGTCCAGCCGTTTCGGAGACTAGCGCGTACAAACAGAGAAACAATAATTTGAATAAAATCTAAATTAGTTCTATTTTAATTCTTACAACCCCGCTGACTCGGTTTTTAGCATTTTTTGCATTGTATAGAAATGTGACCTCTACAGTTTTATTATATGTATAGATTTATGATCGAATGTTGTTAAGACTTGCAGTGACATAAAAACGAATTTCATATAGACAAATATGGAGAGGAAAGCCTTTGCGCAATAGAGTTGCAGACACATCTTACAATTACATATAAAATAAAAGAAAAGGGGTTAAAATAACATTTAATCATCTAAGTTTGTAACAGTGGCATTTAAATGGAAATGCGTTATTTAATTTGTATAATAAATATCCAGTTTTCTCCAAACGACGTATACACGGGTGGAGTCATGGGAAAGCAATACGCCTTTTTATAAGAAATTTCTCGCGAAACCACACGTACAGCATGAAATACTTGTACGGTCGAGAGAAAATTGCAGACCCAGTTTACACGTTGGCAAACACGTTACTTGACTTGACACATTCGCGATTTGGCTTCATTAAATAACGTCCCTTACATAACGTGCGCTAAATTCAAGACATAAGCCGTGACTTACGACACGTTATGTAAACTTATTATGTCAATAAGGAAATGAACAGCAGCTCGCTTGCTTCTTTCGCCTTCCGTTATCCCGCACAATTTTTAACGCCATTATACGTATTTTTTTTATTACAGGAGTTCAGCAGACAGGCAGACGGCCCACTTTATGGAAAACGGTTACCATTGCCTATGGACATTTGCAACGCCAAAGGTGCTACAAATGCGCTGCTGCTCTGTAAAGGGAGACTGGAACCTGATCACTAATGCCGGAACACAACTCAAAGTTGTTGTGGGGACATACTTTAGACCAAGGGTGGAAGCCGTCCAGTTGGGCAATTGCCCTACCACCTGGCTGCAGGTTGTGTTGGCCGGTGTGGCTCAGGAAATTGTATTCTTTCTTCGTTCCTGCACGGATGGAAATTATAAAAAAAATTAACTTATACATATAATAAGTAGAAAAGCGTGAGCAAGAGAGCTCTGTATGACTTTTTTTATGAAAGGTAGAATTAAATTTATAAGTAAATAATCTTAAATAACAATAGCAAACATCAAACGACATTTAGAAAGTCGTATTTGTCCGATTTGCAAATTACATAATGATTAATTAACCAATGTACGAGTATCATGTGGGTACCGGGAGTATATTTTTCAAGAAACACTGACTTGTATAGGGTCTTCCGCAATTCTGCCGTAAGCATAAGGAACGACGAAAGAAGCGTTTTGTTCGCACTAATTATATGTAGATTATAATTTATCATCCAAATATATCCGAAAGTCTCAATAAAAAACAAGCAAGCAGCGAAACGATCCTAGTTTTACATTTGTATATAATAATACTTTCATTACTGTTACGAAGACATTGTGAGGTCGAGATTTAAGACAATCAGAGAAGGTTCTCGAACCCTGCCAAGAAAGGGTCAAATAAAGGGAAATAGGTTGGGCAAACTAAAATTTTCCAGATATAAATGTAACAAATAGTTAGTGGAAATTGCTACTGTGAAAGGTTATTTGAACCCAGGCAAAGGTCTTTGTTCAGTTGATATTCTAGTAAAAGTCTGTAACAACCGAACTTTGACAGTTCAAGCCTGAGCCTTCAACTCTCAAAAGTGTTCGGGTCAATTCCCCCTAAAGCAATTAACTTTGCAGTGTTTAACGTACTCATTTTATTTTATAATTATGCTGTTTCATTATTGATTTACATTAAATTAAAATTACCCGAGAGATTTCTCCGTTTTAAAATAGAATAGAATAGAAATCACTTCATAGTTCACCAAAATAATTTAATGGCAAAACAAAAGCGGCCTTCTCGCTTAAACCGCGCGCTCGCGATCTCTTCCAGGCCACTTGACTGAGAGGATACTTTTAACAACGTATGTCTAGGTATAATTAAATTAAAAACAAGTAAAATAAAAAAGGAAGAAGAGTACAACGTGGACAGTAAAGCTAAGCTAAGTTAAGAGAGAAGAATAGCAAAATATTATATTTTATTATAAACTAAGGTAATAGATTTTGTCAGATTTTTTAAATATGACAAGTGATTTAGCTTTTCTGAAATCTACGGGTAAAGAGTTCCAAAGGCAGACCACCTGCACAGCGAAGGATTTGGAGTAAAATGTTGAAGAATGTGCAGATGCCTTATAATAATCCTATATTCAAGCGTAGGCAACGTATAATGCGATTATGAATAGCACTATTTTTAACGATTCTACAAACCTCGTATAACGATTATGAATAACACGGTATATCTTTATTCTACTAAAACTACGCATTTCCTGGTATAAAAAGTATCCCATGTTTTTACCGTTATCACCTTTAAAACGAACCAACAATCTAGTAGACACGCATTCAAATTAACATAAATATTATAATATTATGGATTAAAAGTCAAGTTAAAGGAAACAAATAATTTATGCAAAATAAAGTTGAGTACAAAGTAATGACCAGTAAGTACCCAAATAATTACCAATCGACTCGTTTTCAGGTAATTCAGGATGTGTTGAATTACTTACTGGTAGGAAAACCTTGGTTGTTTCCTCAGTCACCGACGATTTAACTGAACGAAGGTTTCTACACTTTTAACAACTTTTAAATACCGTTACTAATGTGTCAGTTTCTTTGTTAACCGACTTCAAAAAGGAGAAGGTTCTGAATTCGTCTGTATGTTTTTTTGTATGTTCGTTCCTCAATTTTTTCATCAATTGCTTTATATATTATTTCTAAAGCTATTGAGGTATTTGCGCAATTAAAAAGTAAAAATATTACTAATATTTATAATAAATTGAAAACTAAGTACTTATTATAATAACATCATAATCAATAATATAATTATAATATGTGTATGTAATCGATAAGAACTACAAATGGCTTGTAACGAAAATTGCAAAAAAATTGTATACCGGTTAAATACGAAACATGTAACTTTTTTAGTACTTAGCATAACATCTGCAAAAATTAAAAAAATTCAAAGAAACAACTATTTTGACTTTAAAATCTTTTTCTCAGATTATTTTCTGCACGTTACGGTCTAGTGCGCATCAAGTCTGTAGTAATCTGCCGAATCTATATCCGCTGCGGATTTAATTCCACAATTTTCCACTTCTATAGAATTCAGATTTTGCAGAAAAAAAACTTACTGAATAATTCGTGGTGAACGTGAATGTTATTGAAACTGCAATATTTAAATATTCAGCCCGAGAAGTTTTTTAATTGCAGGAGTTCAGCAGACAGGCAGACAGACGGCACACTTGATGGAAAGCGGTTATCACATCTATAGACATTTGCAACACCAAAGGTGCTACAAATGCGCTGCTACTCTTTTAAGGGACACTGGAACCTGGTGATTTATGCCGGAACAGAACTCAAGGTTGTTATGACGGATTATTCTCGACCAGGAGCGGTAGCCATCATCAGGTCGGGCAAATACCCTGCCACCTAGCTGTGTGTAATTTACGACCGATTCCTATATCTTACTATTCATTCACTTGCCCTACTATCGGTTGAAGTTTTATATTACATGTATGGATCTTATGTAAATTTGAAGTGATAGTAAACTTAATGAACGGTCGGTGAGATATAGAAACCGGGACTTGGAATACTTTTTATCACAAGAAATATAATGTTTGCCTGTTATCAAATTAAAACCAATGATTACATTAATCACAACACTAAGCCCTAGACGCGAACCTCTATATATCCAAATCCGCTTTATGAAATAAAAAGTAAAAATTGCTAATTCATTCTGATGATTTAGGTACAGTACATTAATCTGCTCTATAAATTCATTCCGATTTTAATACATGTGTATTTAATATAAGGTTAAAGAATGTAACAAAAATCGTTAGTGATATATCAAATAACTACCTAGTTTATTTCAACGCACGAATTGCAACAATGAGTAATAATAGTGCCTAAGGGCCTACTCTCAAACTTCGTCTTAGAACTTGCTTTTTTATATAAGTGCATTTTAAATAGTATGTTCCATTTTTTGTGTTATAGATATAGTTGAAGTTGCACTTGTAAATAATTGTTTATGTCAGGGATTGCATGAATTTAGAGGGAATATTAAATAACGCGCTTGACAACTGGATTGTGAACTCATATATTTTCTGATAACTATTTAAATCTGAGTCTACAAAAACTTAATTTCTTTAAATCTCGAAAACAAATCAAAATTATAAACGAAACAATTCGTAACAGTTTCTTTATAGAATTTCATTGAATTTTACGGGCGGAACGGACGAAAACGAATGAGAAAGAGGTTCGAGAGTAAGCCCTCTGAAAAGTAACAAAATAATACGTGGCCTGGCTAACGAGTTGTTGCGTACAAAAGAAGCACGAGCTAGAAACCCTGAAGACATATAATACACACACACATAAGGCGCGCGCGCACACATATGTGTGTGTGTGTCTGTGTGTACTCGTTAAATGCACACAGGAATACACATATTCGATGCTCTGAATTTAGAACGTCCCATTTCGATGTTTTGCAGTAATTTTTTTGTCGACACATTTGAAACAATGTCGAATTCGAAACAGTACTTTATGGCTTCGAATCAGTAGAGATATTAAGAGTAACTTATACTAAAATATATTAAGTGTGAAAACAGATTTCCTTCCTTCATTGTTTATTATTCGTTCTTTCTTCGCGACTACTATTAAATTTCCGGCAGAATAAGTAATTTATATGCCGCTTCACAAGGCCATAGAAAAAAGATAGGGGTGGCCGCCAAATAAATATGTAACAGGCTTTTTCGTGTAAATAGTTGTATAGAGTTTTGCTATACAGAAATAAGAAACGTAAGCATGTTCCTTGATAATAAATCGGCTAAGGTAATTTCGCCTTAGCACTTTATAATTACAAAAAGTAAATACTTGGATTGTCTTGAATAACATTGAATGCATGTGTAAGGTGATACTACGGAATTTGAAAAATATATAAAGGTCAGAGTACGACATTGGGTGGCTTTAAATTTTTATATATATAAATATACATATATACAAATGTTCTCCAAGAAACTATTAATTTAATGTTAATCTTTTGCTTAACATTTACAACTAATCTTGCACAATTTCCCCTTGACTAATAATAAAACTTTATGTTAGTTTCAAATAATGTTTCTCCGTCAATATATATTATCTGTAAATTTTATGTTTAATATTTCTCTTGGATGACAGTTATAGATTAGATGAATGAATCAATACAATATTCATTAGGCATGCAGGCAACACTCTTTATTGTTCACTATAAAACTTAAATCAAGATTTCCGCAATTTATTTGAAATTGAGTTTTTCTTATTATTTTTTTACCGCAAGAGTTCAGCAGACAGGCAGACTGCCCACTTGATGGAAAGCGGTTACCATCACCTATGGACATTTGCAACACCAAATTTGCTAATGCGCTGCTGTTCTTTTAATGGAGACTTAAAACCTGGTCATTAATTAACCCCGGAACACAACTCAAGGTTGTTATGGCGGCATACTCTCGACCAGGGGTGGTAGCCATCCAAAATCGGGCAAAAATACCAGCAGGCTGTGGGTTGTTTTGTCGCCTCTTACGACAGGCCGCCCGGCCACAGGAAATTGTATTCTTTCTCTGTTCCTGCACGGATAATAAATACATGTAGAAATCAACGTGTTCTTCATAACTGCCACTTAATTTGATTTCGTAAATCTTCGCGTAGAACACTTTGTTAGTTTTTTTGGAGAAGCAGTAATGTATTATTATTTCGATAGCAGGTATACTCGTATATAATAGCAGCATGGCGCACGGCGACATAGTTGACAACATTCAGGAGTGTCATTCGAGACGTTTCGACCGTAGTACTCGTATATACCTAATTTTCCTTGGTGCAAGAACTTTTATAGTAACATGTGTTGTTACTTATTGCGCAATACCTAGATAACTTTGTATTACCGTACTAGTATTACCTAAACATTTAGTACGTCCCTCGGAATGTAAACCAATAAGCTATAAACATGTAGAACCTTTATTTTGGTATTCTAAAATTGTCTTAAAAGAGCTCATGAGATCTCGTGAAAGGCTTTCACTGGGAAATTGGCCTCTTTTGTTACCTTCAATAACTGTACTAATGTTATTGCCCAAAAACCATTTCGACGTGGAAAGAACCTAACCTTTAAAAAAGCCAGCACTACAGCAACTAACTATAGCAGAAGTATAGATACCTATACTTCTTACTCATCTGTAAAGTATTGATATTTTCGTCTACGGAAATATAATCGTACCTAACTATTACATATATATAAGATATAAGACCTATGCTCTTGTCCTTGGAGCTTCCTTCAATATTATCTATTGTAGGCCACCTTTTTTATATCATTGTGTAACACGACACACATTATATAAATACATAATTCTATTATTACGGTATATTCTCTATTGCCCTCGTGTTTTGATTTCTTTATTCGCAGTAGTACATGTTCTTGTGCAGTGTTATATACATACAAATAAATTATATACGCTCACCCTCTGAAAGTAGGTGTCTAAATTTAATTTAAATAAATATTATAAAGTGTTACGGTCTTATTCGTATTGAGTTAGAGTGACTTTGAAGCCATCTTTAAGAATCATAAAGAATCCTTCAAAGTTACTCTATATACTATAAACTCAATATGAATAAAACACACATCTCATACAACTTTTATATCACATAATATTTTTGCAAATATTTTACTAAATATCATAAGTTATTTTTTTTATTTAGACTTTATTATAAAGAATAGATAGACACATTGTGAGAGGCGTACAGTGCACTCATAATAAACAAAAAATATAACGTCATTCTTTTAATGGTCGCGTATGAAATTAAAAACACTTTACTGACGTAAGGATCCCCGTCACTATCAAACAAGATATCAATTTTAATTGTATCTAATTATGTTGTTATCGTTGTTTGCTCTCGACCAAAATTATCTGTATTTATTGTATTTTGTTTTTAAATCCGCAATAAATATTAAACATTATTATGGTAGACTAAGGAATACTGGCTTCATGTCGTGAAGGAAGGCACGCATGCCAACAAGACTCAGAATAAGAGATGTCGTAGACCGCGTAAATTAGAGAAGAAAAGTAGAACAGAAGATTCCAGTCTTCAAAAGCACCGAAACGCAACCGCAATATTATGATGAGTTCACACTCCAAAAGCAATTAAAAATTTGGAAACAAAACTTATCCACATGTTTCATTTTTGACTGATTTGGTGCAAAAATATGTCTTAATTAATTAAAGCAAGAGACTGACCTATAGTGTAATTTTAAGTAGCGCGCAGATTGGCTATCGAACACAGCCTGCGGTGGCGCCGTGCGTGCAGAAGTGGCGGTCGCGCGTGAAAAAGAGGTGTTTGTCGTTGGCCGCCGGTGGCTGTGGTCGGTGACCCGTTTGCGCCCAACCTAAGCGCGTAGGGTTTGGGAGCTTTTTAGACTAACGCTTATTACTCGTCGTCTGTAGTACTACCTGTAAACACTTGGTAATTTTTCTTCCTTATACTGTTCTATTCAGACTGGAGAAGCAGAAGGATGCTTATCAACTGATACTTATAATTCGTTAATATAAAGAAAAGAAAAACGACGACATACCCTAAGATTCAAACCTTAATTATCCAAAAGGCCGAAAACTTTCCGGTACGAGAAAAAGATTTGATTACAAAATTGGGGCTACCTAACACAATGGATGGTAATACTTCTTACTTACTGTACGGGCCATCAACAGCCGCACAATTCCGTGTCTGCGGTTTACGCCGACACGTGCATTTTAACATATCATTCGCACCAGTACTCTTTTACAATCGTACTCAGTCAGTCGGCAAAATGGCTATTGATCTTGAGCATAATCATAAGCAACGTCATTTTCATTACCATAATTCAAGCAATAAACAATTAACATTTTAGAACATCGTATCATTAACATCCTATGTAGGAAAACCCCACACTGTCTGTGTGTGTGTGTGTGTGTGTGTGTGAAGGCAATAAATGAACTTATATTGTATATTTTTCAAAGACGACTGTTTGTTTATTACATAGATAGTAAATTTTACTTCATGTAAGTCACACATTACTGTATTGTCGTGACTGTACGGTAATTGACACGAATTTTACTTTTTATTTTCATGTAATGTTCTCTTTCGCACGATTTTATTTTATTATGTTTGCAGGTAACAAACTGGCAGGTCCAGTTAATTGGCAAGTGTTTACCGCTGCCGATGGACATCTGCAGCACTAAAGCCGCGTATGGACTCATCTTCGAGCCGAAGGGGCCATCCAAAAATTACATCACACGACCCCTTTTTTTTACCCCTCCCCTGTGCTTGTCACAACTGGTCACATTCGTGAGAATCCTCCCTCCCTCCCTACTGTGACATGACATACTATGCAATTGTACTTTAAAAAATAAATTATTACATTAAAGCCCGGTGAATAAAAACAAAATAAAAAAATTTGTACGCCGCCAACAGTGATCTTCGCTTTGTTGGCTCGGCTTTCGCCTCGAGCTCACAAGCCACGTACAATTTTTGGTTACAGTAACTGTAACGGTTGCGGTTACAGCTCGCAAATGTGTACGCGGCTTAACAGAGCTGATGCATTGCCTATCTCGTTGAGAGTGTGACTGTTTACCTACATCCAAATCACACTTTGGGAAAACCACGAGGCAAAGAGCAGGGTTTTAACCACAACATGCACACGTGTAGCATAAAGGAATTATTCTCTCTATAAAATTCATTTGGCTGAACTCTTGAGGCAAATTTCTATGAATGTGTACTTTTATCTGAGCAATCTAGTTCAATTTGGTAGATGAAGCTATATGACTGTACAATTAACTCAAGTGTCAGTTTAGACATTAAGTGTTATTCTAGAATGCGGCCCTAAGCGTTCATATTGTATCTTTAATATCGCCATCAAATCGTTGCCCACTCGATACGATATCTTATGTGATCTATTCAGTATTACGTCAAACACTCCACGAATTTAAAATTCCAGATATAATTAGCGCATAGAAAGTTTATTGCAAGTGTAATAGCAATGTAAAGAATACCTGACTAAATTTTACTTATTATAGTTTTGCTCAAGACAGTAGAATTAAATCACCGTTTTTGTATGTCGTCGGCATTGATCGTATGTAAACTTTAAAAAAACCTATATATATATACTATTTTAATAGTAATAATATAGTATAATATAGTATAATGTATAATATATTTAATAATATAGTATAATGATAATGTCTAACTAAAGTCTAAAACAAAACGTAATTAAGTTTAAATTTACATTTCATATTTTTATTATTTGAATAATTATGTTCCCTGGTCTCTAAAATACCTGATGGCGACAAAGAAAATCTTTAAAAATCATCGTTTTATTTATGTCTTGAAATTATAATGTTCAAAATATTCTTTAAGTATTCGCTTTCGTCTATTACAACTTATACACTAAATTTGAAAAAACTTATTTTGAGAGAACAAACAAACATAAGCTACTAAACATTCGATTTCATGTTATTTTATTGTTCAGCTTGCCTAGTAATAATAAAGGTAATTCAATTTACACATTACAAAGAGGCTTTGCATTAAAATTCTACATAATATAAAGATACGCAAACAATAGTATACGAGCACCGACATGCGATGCGTGAAACAATTCCAATTCTTCTTGCTGCTATGTGTTACGTGTTAACACAATCGTGCGCACACGCAATTTTGATGTTGTAATTAAAATAATGTTTAGTGTACTTAATAAGTAACCGGTTGATGCTGCGCAAAGGCAATGTTAAAGCTGATTTACATTTATCCAGTAAATTCGTAGGAAGCTAGTGCTGACATCATTCATCATTCAGATATCGTGTGAATTGATTTGAAGCTACCAAGTCAGTGTTGACTTCAATACTCCCCCAATTGAATATTTAAGTCTTTGCACTTCCCAAGTCAAATTCAAATTTATTTACTTGCATAAAACATGGTTTCATAGTTGTGTCTTTTTTGTTTCACAACTCTACGGACTCGACTTCCGTACCTTTTTTACAACTTAATTCCTAGATTTAATTTTTAGAATTTAAACACGCTTATTGGTTACTTTGGTTCTTGTGTGTGACATTCATTTATTGATTTTGTGTTGAGGTGTACGAACGAATAACTTATTATATTAATTTATTCTAATGTTAATACTAAACTTATAGTAATGTAGGGTGTATCTGTTACATGTTGGTGCTGTGAGGAAGTGCATGTGAGTGTGTGCCTTATGTGTATATATATTTTAAAATGTGTTACAGTAGTTATATTTAAGTACATATGTTTTTGCCAGATTGGCGTGCAGATTGCGCTCGTACAATTAATTACAATGTTACATTATTTATACAATTAATTAAAATATTATAAGATGTCAAAACCTTAATTAGAATATAAAATAAATAGCTTCCACAGTCCCATAGGTAGATAATTATATCAGTGAAAATAAATAAATTTGTAATGAACAGTTTACCGTATTACCGACTGGTAATATGATTTTCATTGTTAGTTTGATTTATAGTTTATCATTTACGTATAGTATGTAGATGGAATTTAAAAGAATTTGTATTTAATGACTTTCATTTTGTGGAAACTTATTGTAATTTTTTGGTCCCAGGTTGTCATTTTTTGCAATAGATCTGTTTTGCAAGGATGCGAGCAAAGCCTATCTTTATCCTGTCTGTTACATGGTACACCATCTGACATACATACTAAATACTTATTATATCTGACAAACATGGCTACTTCGGTGACGGTCAGTAACTGGATCTATTTAAATCAGTCTTTATACATATGGACCTATTGTCTTTATAAACATTTTTAAAGCTGAAAGATAAAAAGAGACACCTACAATCTCACTCGATGTCTGATTGTACAGCTGATTATTATCAACAAAGATACTATTACTAAGCCTATTTATATAAGATTTAGCACATATGGAGAAATCTTGTATGTTTATAAATATTTAGTATCGTTTGCCAAAATATTTTTGTGTATTGAAAACGTTGGCCCAGAAAAGAAAATTGCAATTTAAAAGTTAAGCATTATTATCGAGCGACATATGAAACGTAACGGTTCTATTTGTACATTAAAAAAACATTTATCTTCACAAGTTTCGAGTTACAACAAAAATTTCTTCTACATTATTTGTTCATTTAGTCTGTCTCTTTTCTTTCACCACATCCCAATTATTTGGGATCGGCACAATATGTCTTTTCCTTCCATACTCCTCTACTCTGACATACATCTTCTGACACACCACATATCATCACACAATCCATCCATCTTTTTGGTCTATTTTTTCCATTTGGGTACACATGGATCCATCTTGTAGTTCAACATTATTTTTGTCACGTGACTTTCATCCCTCATTATATGCCCGTATGCCATTATGATTCGGTATTAAATACATACAACCCTAAATTTTCACTCTACTACCAGCAACCGCTATTTTTAATAGCGATTTTAGTACTTGAATTATTTTCTTCTCTTGGCGGTCGATAACTGACCAGTTACCACTTATAATCAGCTATTCTCGCCGGTTGATGGCGCTGCAATCGGGTGTTAGTTTTTTATTTTTTAAGGGCAGGACAATGTCTGCCGGTTACAGCTAGTCTAAGCGCAGAAAAAATAATTCTTATTATATTATTTAATTCGACCAAAGTAGTGTAACCTGTTGCGCTTTATTTTGCCATGCCCATACAATTTGTATAAACTCCTTTTAGCATAATAATGAGATTGCTGACGTAACAACGAGCTCAACAAGTGTGTCTAGACTAGATACATAATTTTAAACCATGGTATATATATAATACTCATTGGAACTTCTCTAGGCTCCGCCAGCGTTAATTTTGAATCTATGCCTCGCAGAAATTACCGGTTTCAAATGAAGGGTAAAGTATGTTTAACTACAAAGTACACACCTACATAACTAAACAAATAAACGATAGACGATCACACATCCACTCAAATATTTCTAAGCTAAACAAATTTCAAAATGTTAGCCTTATTTACTGTACCGGAAATTGAGCTCGGGGTCACTGGGTAAGTGAAACCATTTCCCTGGCTGATATTAATATTTTTTATATTTAAGTAAACGAATAATGTACAACTATCATGCAAATCGGGCTATTTAGAACCGTGAACAATGCAATACAAACGAACAACAAAGTGACACATCTGAATATTGAGATGGTTAATCTGTAAAACAAAGTAAGTCAGACAACACATAGTAAAAACAAATATTGAATGTGGTAATGCAAATGAAGCACAACATCAATTTTAGCAAATTCGAGTTAGGTACACAAAATGGTTCAAATCGCGTTATTTCAAATCTTCATTCCGTTGGCTATTTGTGTCCAGATTGTACAGACAAGCAAACAATAGTCGACACGATTGCATTCAGGATATTTTATTGCGAGGCTGATAAACAGGGTCACGGTGGACCGTATAGAATATAGTTACCATCGCCTTTAGACGTTTGCAAAACTACATCGCAGGCAACAAGTTACCGGGTGCAATAGAGAGATTGGTACAGGAGGCATACTTCTTGATAGGAGAATGGAATGGAGAATACGGGATGGGAGAGGAGAAGTGGGTCATCAGAGCTTTCACTCATCGCACTGCTGTAACCGCCCTTTGAAAGGTAGTAATAAAAATAAAAAGACCTTTGATCCAGCGGTCATGTTCCCAGCCTGTTTCAGTCCGGCAGCCCACGCCAACGGACTGGGGCTGCAAGCTTCAGTTCTATCTTAACAGTCTCCGAATACAGATTTCTATTTATTTAAGTCTATGTCAATTCCATTTCCAATCCTTTGTATTTTAATATTTCATTCTAAGTCCAATAAATTCATTTAAGTTTAGAAAAGTTTCTTTTTTAAAAAGACTTGTTTGAGGGCTCCCATAAGAGTACGAAGTACTATTAAATGAAGGCTAACGTCAAAAGGACTCAATATTGTCTGTACAGGATTGTTTGTATGACTGTCCAAGATCAAATACTGGACACACAGAGACGATCAGATCTGCACTGAAACTATACATGGCTTGCCTATATCACCCGTGACAAAGTCGCAGGGAGGCAGCTGACCTAACGCCGCGGCGCTGGTAGGCATGGGCCCGACTTCTCCAATTAATTCACAATCTTAAAATTATCGATTAAAAATAACAACATTATAAATAGAGATTAGTCTCTGCTGGGTAACAGACTATTCAATTAACAGACTACCTATTGGTCAGGCTATTTACAAACTAGGAAAATCAACGAATAGGCTATAATAGTCCACATTCCGAAATAATGGAAGACCGAACGGCACGTCTGATTTAAATATCAAATGTTACTTATATCTATGATAATATTGACATTACAGATAAGATAGAAACGGGCCTAATGTTTAGGTGCTGTTCTTAGTACCTTACAAATTGACAAATAAACGCTATTAATAATATGTAGGTATATTATCTGTAATATACCTACAGATTATTACTAGAGAGTTGCTCAGAAGCAGTCATTGACTATTGATGGTTGGCAAATCCTACAAACGACCCGCTATGCCTGAGGCAACAACATGAAATGGATTATGCGAATGTTAATATAACAATAAATATGTACATATATTGCTTTTACGACGGCTGAGCGTATAAAACCACCTGGAATTGTTCTTGTATGACACGATAAAACATCGTGCCTACAGCGAATCAGACGAAATGTTTTCCAACGAGACATTAGCACCGCACGTGTCAGTAACAGCTGGCTGTAAATTATAGTGCTGTTGTATTTGGATATAATAAGTAAATTTTCATTAACCTACGTTTAAATTTCTCATATATTACATACATAATTTAGTATTGGTCATAAATTAGAAGGACTTTGTAATCGTGCAAACTTAAATACATAACTTTTAATTGAGTCCATATCTAATCGTAAGAGAGATTTCCATTATCTTTACTGAATATGATATATGAATATCATATTTAAAATCATAATTATGGCTAAAGTCGATGACTTTGAAACGGTAAATAAACAATTATCTTAATGACAAAAACAATTTATTATCGACAAATTATCCCTCAATTAACATTCATACCACAGTCTACTTTCAACTGACAAAGACCTTAAAAATTTCCTCGTCCGTTTAAAACGTGTACTATTAAATATATCTAAGTAAACCTGGGGTTTTTTAAAAGCTGAAGTACAGCAAAGATTCTAACGGCCTACCTAATAGAAATCGGTTACAATCACCCGTGGTCGTTTACAACACCACAGATTCAAAACGCACTACCTGCCTCGTAGAAAATTTACGTCATCCTTTTTAAAAGGGTCTAAGAAACGTCGTAAAGGAAACTTGAGCAGCTAATCTTCGGGAATTTTAGAAGTTTTCTGGTAACAACCCCGTTGTTTTGCAAAGCTGCAAGCTTGGCACTCGCCATCGATTTCGTTTGCGAGGCACAGCAAATTGCGCTGACAAAGCTGATGATAGACACAGATGGCGCAGAATCGTGGAGAAGAAAACAGTGCGTTAAGCTCACGACCTTCAGTAATGGCGAATACGCTTGTTCATCTCTAACGGCAGTGTGATAGCGAGCACACTGTTTAGGCAATGTAAACTAAGAAGCAGTCGATTTCTTGAAAGGTCGAAAAGGCAAAGAAGCGGTGCCTACTGAAATCCACGTGACGTGTGAAACAGCAGGAGTATAACTTTACTGAAACGCGACTTTATCGAAGACAGTTGTTATTAAAGTAAAATAAAATTACAGTGGAAACCAGGATTGGAGTGTCAATTTATTTTGTTAATTTTTAAATGTGACAACATGTACTTTTCTATGTTATATATTTAAATAGCCAGTACTATTTTGATACCAAACTACAACATTTATCATATTCCAAGTAATTTTTGATCTGGTATGAAACATGAATGTATTATAAATAGACTTGTGAACATACTTGTTACATACATTATCAAGAATTGGAATATGAATATCGTAGAAGCCTTTCTATGCCAAGTATTAAGTTATTTATTATTAAGTTTTGTATCAGTAAGTTGGATACCAAAGGGATTTCACGCCCGGTCATTTATATATGAATATGAACTGTTTTATTTATTATTAAGTGTCATATAACCAGTCGATTGAACTTATCACCACTGAATGTATTATTACTGAGGTAATATGCCTATTACAGTGTTACATGTTCTAGATAAGCATGCTCCATTACAGATCTCAGAGTCGTAACTGGAAATGAATAACATGACTGTGGAAAAATTTGACATATTTTATCGTATTCTATAATATTCGTCGTGTTTGTGCACGCCCACATCATGGTTAAGGCAGTTTTCCAACCAAACTACTATTTATTTGCTCCACCTCATCGCGACGAAATTTTCTGTATCCAATAATTAGTAGACCTGAATACGGGTCATAATTTGGAAGGAATTTACCAAATACTTTTTTTCTTTATTCCACGAATTCAGCAGACAGGCAGACGGCCCACTTGATGGAAAGCGATTACCATCGCCTATGGACATTTGCACCACCAAAAGTGCTACAAATGCGCTGCTGCTCACTTAAGGGAGAGAGACTGGAACCTGGTCACTAATGCCGGAACACAACTCAAGGTTGTTATGGCGACATACTTTAGACCAGGGGCGGTAGCCATCCAGTCGGGCGAATGTCCTACCACCTGGCAAACACTATAAACAATAACCTAAATTTTCAAAACCCTACAGACAAATGGGATTAGTGCTAAACGAAAAGAATAGAAATATCCATAAACAAAATTAAAACTAAATAATTAAAATGAACAAGTTGGCGGTAGGCTGAATAAAAACTGACAATACACCTTCGACAAATGTCATCTTTGTCTTCCGTGACCACGGGAACTGAAAAGCGGCCGAAACGTCGGATAACCCTAAATAAAATAAATTACCGCGCTTAAAACCGTTAAAACGTAGTTTTATTATTTATTAAGAATAGAAAATCTATGCGATCGACATATTGTTACGCTAAGTAGTATGTCATTCACATACATTTCTTTCTATTCGTTTAGCACTAATATCACTTGTCTACAGAGACAAATTATATTGATTAAGGAAGCAATCCAAAAATTCACACACAAATGAGTAAGAATTAGAGGGATTTTAATACTTATAATAGTCATTATCTTTAGGGCTGGATAGTTGTTTAGCTTTGAACATAATTGTGGAGGACAACAAAAACAAGTGTCATTTTCTTATTAGAATGCAGTAAGCTTTCTATGACTCTAATAATCATTTGTCAAATGGCACTACAAAAGAGAAAATAAATGCAACTTTCAATAAACCCATAAATAATGCTTTACCTGACAACCTGTATGTAAATATGTAGTTCTAAATGGTGAAATGCAATACACATCTTTCATCAGACCTATTCTTCCACAAATAAATATAATAGAAAAAAAAGGAACATAACATCCAGCATAAAAGCTATTGACCTAAGGATACATGATACAATAATCTTTATCATTCTTCCCTTCGGACATCCCGTCGATTCTATCTACTATCAGGGACTTTATACAGTTTGTCGGCCCTATCGATGCCTGTTATTATGTACTTCCATTAAACAACCCCAGTAACCAACATGGCTATATTTAAAAAAGGAGCATTAGTAGAGCATAGTTTAGGATATCCGATGCAGTATGAGGGCGACATTCAAATTAAACTTGTGGGGATTGGATGTGAGAAGCTGAAGAACGAACTCAATGGTATGAAGTAAGTCACCTTGTATGGGAGCCTCGTGCTTCAAGAATTTCACTATAAATACAATGCAAATATGACATTTTGTTCAAATCCAATTTTGAAAATCAATAAAGTCTCTTGTATGCAATTTTATCATGATTCACTAATTGCAACAATTACCCACTGTTTCATGTGGGCAATTAGCTGGTGCAATGCTTAATAACTTATTTATCTATATTATGATGGATGGATGATTATGATGGACGCGAGACGTGAGATAAAGCTTAAAAAATTATAACATGAGATGAACTTGCCTTTTGAATTTAGAAGAAATTAAAATCTCTACACATTGTAGTCTATTTTATAACAAATTGACTACAATACTATTTGACATTCAGACATCATATTGCAATTATGTTCAAAGAATAGTCATTGTTATTGATAAAAACAATCAGCCCAAATTGTAACAACACTGTGGACGACACAATTTAGGTTACCTTTTACACATTGTTTAGATCTGTACCTGAGATGAATTTTACAATAACTCTAAAATGTATGTTTACAGGAGAGTGGATTAAAGGTAATTTTAAAACAACTCTGATATGATTATTTAGGTTGATTTGCTTATTAAAGGATTTATATAATTCAACAGAAATTTTATCAATCATTTATCATACAATGACTACATGACTGAAAAAAGTACTTATAAAAAATTGGCTAAGTGTGAATCAATAAACACAGATAGACTAGACTAACTCCACTGAAGTGACTAATTTTTATAACTTCAGTCATTTGTTATGTTATTAGCTTAAAAAATTATTTGTATGAAAATACTCCAAACCTCAAAAACTTCAAATCTATTTCAAAAAGGACAATGTGGCTCATACATCCATAAAACATAGTTTGCAGTGTTTTACTAAGAATAAAATATAATTTTAATTGTATAAAAACATAGTTAATGAAAGAAAGAAAGAAAGAAAAAACGTTTATTTAATAATATTTTCTTAAGTCTTTGCAACATGTAAGCATAATAAAACTACATTTGAACGGTTCTAATTGTGGTAATTTATATGATTTTGGTTATTCCTTGGTATTGGTCGTCCGCAACTACTGCCACTGAAAAGCGGCCAAAATCAAATAAATTACCATGCTTAGAACCGTTAAAATGTAGTTTTATTATATTTGATAGTATTAATGAGATCCATAGTCTCTGCCTACCCCCATGGGAAACAGGCGTGATTTTATGTATGTAATAATAAACTTATACTTAAAATCATAATATTTATTTTTTTGTTTACATAATTTCTCCTATACCATCCTATTTAAAATATACTTTAATAAACCTCAATCTGAACAAACCATTTTATAAACTTTACCAATAGGAATTTTTTTTGAATTTCCATATTTATATGTAATTAAAAGTTACAAGGACACCAGAAGAGTCAATTTTAATATTGAAGTGTGTTTTAGAAATGTAAAGTGTTGATTTCATCTCAAAAATAAACAAATACCTATAAAGTTAGATAAAACACATGATGAGTTTATATTTAAGCACATAAGGCTAGAAACAATCCCCATGCCAAGATGTGACAATAAACCATTATATTAAGACACATTTGTTTTAACCACTGGCTTGTAATGGTGTTTATATAGTAAAAAATGTTTAAAACAAGATGCTATAAAAACATGGTTACTCCATTGTCTATACTTAGGGGAACTGAAGTGATAATATGCATATTATTATTCCTGGAATAACAGATAGTTATCAGGGTTTTGTTTATATAAACATGTTGTGATAATGAGAAAATAAATGGACAAATAGTATATAATAGGTTTTTGTATATACAATATAAATACATATTAATATGTCTGTGTCCCATGGGGTGAGCAGACATATGGATCTCCATTTGTGAAGGTCCTGACAAACATTTTACACTTCATATATTTATGTTAATCTCTTCATATATGCATGTTTATGTGATATGTTTTTTATAAATTGTCATTCTAACCCATGTATGTCTTTGAAGACCATGCATGGGCCATAAAACTGGCCTGGTCTTTTGGAGGGCTTGCATAGAGCCATGGGAATGCCTACACATAGAGGCCTCTTGACAAATTTAATGTAAATGTGGCATAACACTGACCAGAGATCATCCCAGTCTGCACATAATAATACTCCCAAGGACAAGCCCCAGTTAGTGTAGGACTATTGTGAAAAATGAGAAACTAAAGTTCCAGACTATTGGGGTAAACTACTGCTAGTAGTTCACTCTATTTATAATTGTTATGTTATTATGCTTTGTTATTTTATTTATAAATAAAATTAGAAAAATATAATGATAAAGCTATAAGTATAATGAACCTTGAATATTGAGGAAAAACAGAAGCAAGGTAAACAAACACCTAAAATCTAACTTATTAGGAACTATTAAATTTAAATTAATTAGAAATTTGAATTGTTATTTTATAAGTTATCAGTTATAATAATACAATTCACCATAAGTAAGCAAATTTACAGTTTTTTTATAGGTAATATCATCTTAAACTCCTCCTAAACAGTCAGTCCAATTTTAATGAATTTTTTGTTTAGACTCTGTAGGTAGTGCTGCAATCAGGTTCTAAATTTTGTTTCTTTAGGGCAGGACAATATCTGTTGAGATGAGTAGTTTTTATATGTACAGTAAATAACTATTTTAAAGAGCTTTAGGATTTGGCAGAAGTTTTATAACAATAATTATGATGATTATGTTGATAAAAGGAAAAGGTGTATACTGGAAAATTGTAGAATGTAGTAGACGAAATGGAGATTGGTGAATCAAATAAAACATTCTCTTGCCTGTTTGGGCAAGCCTGCGGCCGACGAGAGGACTGTCAAGCAGCAGTCGGCGCAGCGACCAACGTCCCAGCACGCCACCACCCCAGCTGCACCCTCCGCCGCTTCCACGCCTCATACCGTCTCGTTCCACCATCACACCAAACCAATGCACATCACACGCGAACCACTAAGTTGCAACTCTGGCGGTCTGTCCGTGCGACCGACGCCACCTCGCACCCTTCACCGACTACCGTTAAGAAACATCAAACCGCTGACGAGCCTTTGCACAACGCGATATTGAGTAACACCTCGACAATCCGCAACGCATCACAGAGAAAGTGCCGACACGGCGGGACGGCACGAACGTGCCCGCGCCGCGTTATGAGATGCACTCTCAGGTGGGTAACCGACTGTTATTGAAGTCCCATTGTTGTACTCATTACGATGTTTCGTAAGAATCGGCTCGCATGATAACAGAGTACGTACATAAGCAGATCTCTTTTAAAAATTTATGTTGTTTCACAAATGCATTATACGGCTAAGGAAAGATTATCATTTTATGAATATAAAACGTACAAAACCAATATAAAAATGAAAAGGCGACTGCGAATGCGATTTTAAATTACTGAGTCAGTGTCAAAGTCAAGACTAGGTACAAATGACAGCGAGGGTGACTTTAAAAATGGGATAGTATCGTCTCAGTATAAACCTGGAAACAAATATCAGACGTGGCTGTACGCCGCGATTTGTAAGTATTTGGATAATGAATGTGCATTGAACTATACAAATTACAAACTTTTGGACTGAAGCCGCGGACAGAACCTTGGATTGCCTTTGAGAAATCGGACGTCCAATAAAATGCTGGCCCCTTTATTTTTAATGTTACCAGCTCTCGTATAAAAAATGAACTGTATCAATTCCTTGAAAAAAGCTTTTTTGTGATATATTCCGAAAATAGCGCAACAATGTAATTTAAAATGTATATATTAAATTATTAAAAATGATAGTCTCTATCATTCCAATACTTGTTGATATTTTAGTGAAGCGTAATATAATACGCGTTTTGGAATGAACACAGCGCATTTTCTCCGATGAGAGATGGCTATGCAACTGAAAACATACAATGGGCCAGATTAAACTAGACTATGAGTTATCTGAAGCCCGAACGGTCAAGGACGGCCCAAGGTCGCATTCACTATCCATGACTTATATTCATTACCATTATACCGATTACATTATACCGAAACCTAAAACCGCACTTATGGGCCGAATCCGATAATGTGTTTGGTAGCTTATATAACCTCAGCACTGGTTACTCCAATCAAAATTGCAAAAACAGTGGAGTTTTTGGCGGGAACTGAAAGGTGATGTTGTGTTGTGTAATTTTATTTTCTAAAAATTTATAAAATGAACTATAGTTGTAGGATATTGATAGTTTTTGAGTAGTAATTATGTTTTTTTGTGAGAAATGTGAACTTTATAGTCAAATGTGGCCTTTAGAATTGTCACAAGAACTCCGTTGAATGGCACTAGCTGATTATCTACAGTTCAGCTGTGCTACACATAGGCTTAAAAAAATGAGGAAACCGTATTGTAAACTGAGGTCTGGCTTAAAGGCCTAGCTGCCAAGCCATAAATAAATTAAATTCACAAGACCAACAGGGCGTTCCACTAGGGACTCACAACGACCACGTTCACGACCGCGATTTTTGCCGTTCCACTTGCTTGCGGACGTTACAATCCTAAAAGCTAGTGGAACGGGTTATGGGGCGTTGATGTCATTAATGTCATATGCAAATGTCATTGGTTGATATGAAAATCGCGCCTTTTTCAATAGGGATGACTATGTTAAAAGAAATATAGCTATTTATACAAAATGTCCTTAATGGGTGACCCCATTGGTATCGGCTACTTCATCGCGGTAATAATTTCGAAGAAAGCAAATCGCCTAGCTCAGATGAAGAGTGGACGTTAAGTTTATAAACATAATACTAAAAAACGTGATCTCAGACCACGTATTACACATACATACATACATACATACATAACTTCACGCCAGGTCCCTTGCGGGGTAGGCACGAACAACAGAGCGCCATTTAGGCTTATTCTTACACACCTCACTTGCTTCTTTGACATTCATAGTTCTTGTCATGCACGCTCGTCTGTTTTACGTATTACACAATATAAAAATATAGTCGATCGTTATTCAGATGAAAAATTTAAAAGCCATTAAGACTTTCAAGAAATACATAGAATTATTTGTTGTCTATCTATCTATATTCTGAGTTATAACTCTGCAGCAAAAGCTATGTCTACAAACAATGAATTTCTCATTAATTATATAATTATATTTAAGTCAACGATAATGAAAACTGATTAGAAATAAATCATGTAAATAAATATTAATTACAAATAAAGGAAAATGATAGATGGCTGTTTAAAATACATTAAAATTAATTTTACAAAATTAATAAAGAAAGATATTTTTCATTCGCCATCTTGTTTCAAAATTCGCGCCTTTTTAAATGTATTGACAAGAGAGAATTAATGCTCTGTGGTCAACGCCCACTTCGACCCACCTTTTGACATGGGTTGTTGCGGGCGTTGTGTGATCGAAAATGATGACGTCATTAGTGACGTTTTCGCCACGACCGCAACGCTCGCGGTCGCCTTGTGGAACGGCTAACTGAGCATTTTGGGCGTTGTGCGTTGCTGGTGGAACGCAGGTCAAGCCACATTGGCCACTCGAAAAAAAAATTGACAGAACTATGACTTTAATAATAGGTTATTGATTTCTGTAATCTGTTTTTCTGTTTTCATTTCAAAAAGTTGAAATCTTGAGATCACGTCACAATGAAGTATATATTTCGTAAAACGATTTCCTTTTTCTGTTTAGTTTTATTGGTTAATGTCGCAATTTGTGACAACAAATACTCGCGAAGTGCAAATGAAAAAAAGAAAAAAGATGTTGACTTTAGAACACTTGAAAAACCTTTTCGCATGAATAAGCTGAATATTCTTTGGACAAAAGCTCAACAGGTATAGTTCTATTATTCCTGGTTTTGCCGACTGCCGGTTGATTGTGGCCTTATCGGTTGGAATGGGAACTCCCATAAGAGACATTGAAATCTTTATCAGAACTTTTATTGTCATACTATATCGGGGGCTTCAAGCCAGAGGGGCGTATAAGCAAAAACCAACTTTTCAGGAGATACAAAAAACTTGATAAGTTTTTTCAATGTATTCAATGTCTGTCTATGAAAGTACTCCTACTAGTATTAACCTACTATTAAGACAAAAACAAAGGTGGTGTATCGATAAAAATATAAATTATAGATGAAATAAAAAGAAATGCATTTTTTTATATGCCCCTCAGGCTTGAAGCCTGTGATATATATTATTGGAAGAATACTTCCAAACTTCAATAGTTTCAGTATTGTTCATAACTGGCAACATAATGAATGGCATTATAATTATTGCTTTTGCACAAAAGCAACCATCATAACTCTGGTGAATGTAATAGCAGCCTTGGGGCTGTTTCAGTTCTTATAACTATAAATTAATATTATTATGTCTTTCTGTATCATTGTAGCGTTTAACAGAACCAAAATTGAGATCACTTTACAGTGATTTAATGATACATGATAAAGAGGAGATCACATACAAGAGGGTGAAGAGTGAGGGAGGGGATAAGGAAGGCTTCAAGGAAGCAGAGTTAAGGAAGAAACTTACAAATCTTATGGCGATGTATGGATTAAGAGAGTACTTTGAGGAAAATGCCCCACCAAGACAAAAGGAGCATGGGGTAAGTGAAATCACTATAATTAGTGTTAGGAACATCAATTACATCAATTAATTTACTATATGGAAGATAAAATAATATTTTTAGTATTTGTACTTTAGTTTCATAGGTGAATCACCATATCTGCTATAAAATTTTGGTTAATTCTGAAATTCATTTTTGTACATACATAAATTCACGCCAGGTCCCTTGCGGGGTAGGCATGTACAACAGAGTGCCATTCGGGCTTATTCTTACACACCTCACTTGCTTCTTTGAGATTCATTGCTCTTGTCATGCACGCTCGTCTGTTCCTAAGGCTCCTGACATCACCTTCTGCTAATACACGATCAATTTGATCATGGAAGGTGTTTCGTAGCCTTCCTTCCGGCCTTTGTGTTACACTTAAAATGATGTACTGTACTAGTACGGTAATGAAAAATACAATAAACTAATAAGCAAAAATAAAGTTAATTTTTGATTAATTTGTGTGCAGTAGTTGTATGATGTAGCATGATTTATTGAGTGAGTTAGCATTATTATATGTATAACTAACTTGTAGCTTTTACTATTTCATTTAGGCTTTCAACTCAGTGCTAGATGACCACATAAATAAGAGCTTGTTCAAAGATAAGAAGTTGAACATGCTTTGGGCAAAGGCTGAAACTTCAGGGTTCACCAGTGAAGAGTTAGCAGCACTAAAGGAAGAATTTACCCATCATCAGGACAAGATCGATCAATATTATGACTTGCTGAACAATATGGATGAAGCAAAGACAGATGGTTTCAAAAGTAAAGTGTTACCTGTTACTTAATATAAATCTTATGTCCAGTATTATAATACAGATTAGGGAATTTTGGAAATATTTTTGATGTATAGTCAAGGTCAAGTCAGTCAGTGAGGGAACTCGGAACATGTCGTTATTTCCGTATTTAAATAGCTACAGGGACAACAAAGCGGTCAGTAAAGCTGAGACATCATTTAACTAAATGTTTGAATTGTAGTTGTGGTTAATTCCATTTTAAAACGGTAAAAAATGAGGGGTATTTGAACTTACTCCATTAACTATATTTAAAACTGCTATATTAGCATAAGGGTTTCCAGGACAAAGTGTGTTGAAAATTAATATAATTATGTATAACACACACTCTTGATATAGCCAGAGACTGTAGGATATTGTTACAACTGTAATTCTGAAAGACGAAATCCATATAATCCTTTGCAATATTGTGTTTTATAGTAATAACAACCCATAAAAGTCCCACTGCTGGGCTGAAGCCTCCTATTATGGGAACTGGCAACAGACGGTATATCTGCCATGCTTATCCAAGGTGGCTTGGCAGGTTTGCAATATCGATTAGCTCGATTTATAGGTTTCATCATGTTTTCCTTCACAGTTATTAGCAGTGAAATTGTGTTTTATGACCCCTTAGAATTTTAATTATCTGTAACTCTTTTAAGTATTGAAATCTAACGCTATTGTCAAGGACTAATCCCTTTATGTTATATTCCAGTAAGAAGTCGATTTTGCGATTATTAGGTACGACAGAGTTAGGTGAGTTTCAACTGTGGTTGAGGCGTTACCAACTATTGGAACGAAAATCTTACATCAACGGAATTTACGCGTGTATGTGGATTTTCTGCTTTACAGTTTGGAGTTTGTTATATTTGGTTGTATTAGTAAGGACTATGAATTACATGTGTGTATTTCTAATAAAAGTGGTTATCTTCCTTAAGGAAATTTTAATCTGTAAGGATACGCTATGATATGGATTTATTATTTACATGACAGAAATATGTCTAATAAAACTACGTTTTAACGGTTTTAAGGGCGGTAATTTATTTGATTTTGGTTATTCCGACGTTTCGGCCACTTTTCAGTTGCCGTAATCACGGAAGGCAATGACGTTAAAACGTAGTTTTATTATGTATACAAGTCTATCTAATAGAAAAGCTTTAGTGTTAACAAACAATTTCTACAATGTCACCGTATGATGGAAGATTACGTAAAGTTCATAAGACATGGTTAACAGATTATAATTGCATCATATCCATAAATAGAAAGGAGCACATCTGCAATTGTACTATCAATTGACGGAATAGTCATTTAAGATACTAGTGCGGTGAGTTGGTTTTTACAAACGATTTGACGATTCATCTCGGGCTTACCATTACCATAGTCACGAGTTTGTAAAAACCAACAACCATTCGTGTGTCATACGTTTTTCAATGCATTTGCGACAAAACAGGGCAATAGGTAATAGGACAAACATAAAATATTGTTACAATTAACGGGACTCGAATTAAAATGCCGTTGGATTATAGAGTTTATTTAGAATTATACAAACACGTATAACACAGATACAAATATAACTGGACACTACCAGTACAAACTGCACGATTCAATAACACGCGCAAAGTCCGTCACTATATAGATTATCGAATGTACACACGTCTTGCCACACTTGTGGTTATCACTTGACTGCCTCAACCCTCCGTTGGGGCATTGCTTTATACTATACAAATAGAATATGTCTCGACACAATACTCGACCGCGTGGACTAAATTTCCAAGAATCACACCTGGCTAATGACTATCATAAAGATTACAATACACAATGGGCTGTTTTTCTAATTACAAATTTTAAACACAAAGTAAACAAAAGAAGTCCTAATGCGGAAAGGTAATAAACTGCAGGTGTGAATTGGTCTTTGTCAGCCATAACTAAATATTAGTCTGAAAGTCGCAACAATCTTTGACGTTTCTAATATGAAAATGGCATTTGTAAATGCCGCCACGTGCGCATGGTGAAAATTAAAATTCGGCTTATTTTTTTTTGTAATGTGAAACGCTGGTAACATTCTTATATTTTTGTTACTTAGGTGGAAGTATCTATTTTAAGCATAACCCATAACAATTACACAGGCGTCGTAAATGCATGTTATGAGCAATGTGGAGAAAATGTTATTATTGTCATTGAAAACTGGGTTATAGTTTTTAATGGCAAACATCATCACATATTCCAGCAGCTTACCAAGGCTTGCGTTTCACTTTACGTTACGTTACGTTGCGTTTATTTGTATGGTCTTTTGTATCTGTTGTTAGAACATTTTTTTGTTCATAAATAAATGACATTAGATTCCCATCAGAACAAATCGGTATGTAACTTCAAAATCTAGCAACTGACATTGTTTTTTAAATGAATGTTTGTACATTTATTGCCCTACTAGCATTCGATGATGTATATGCTTGCCTGAACATATAAAGACTATCAAAAATGATATCACTTCCAGTAAACTTTTATTTTGAAATGGTATCATTTAAGCTAAGGACATTTTTTTTCTGTTGGGGAGTAAAATTTATTGGAAGGCACTTGCTGGGTTTTGAAATAGCGCAGCCGACTTTATTCTTGCTAAAAATAATCAAAACATATCCTACAATGATTGTTAACTACAGGAAAACATCTTTAGGTTACCATCAAAAACTCCTGACAATAAATATTGTTTATTTGTTTTAGATGCTATTAATGATGATGAATTAGACAGCTTCAATGAGATCCGTGAACAGACTAATGATGCTACCAAAAACTATTTGGACAAGGCCAATTTAGTTCGAGAGAAACATAGGGGTCTCAGGGATGGATATGACAAGCTACAGAGGATGACTGCTCGAGGTAACACCTCATATCACCACCTAAACTCTTTCCAAAGACTTTATCCCAATTATTGTTAGATTGTAACAATCTTTATAACTGTAATGTCAGTAGTTAAAAAGAAACCATTCATACCGTGCAGGAATGGAGAAAGAATACAATTTCCTACGGTCGGGCAGCCTGTCATAAGAGGCGATAAAAGAACCCACAGCTAGGTGGTAGGATATGTCTCCATAACAACCTTGAGTTGGGTTCGGCATTAGTGACCAGGTTCCAGCCTGGCTTAAGAGAGCAGCAGCGCATTTGTAGCACTTTTGGTGTTGCAAATGTCCATTGGCCAAGGTATGGCTTTCCATCAATTAAGCTGTATGCTAAAATCCTGCAATAAAAATAATTTTAAAAAACAAAGCATCATTTGTATCACCAAAAACTATTTTTCTATATGTTTTGACCATAGGGATATATAATTTTGTTTTAAAAAAGCATCGGACGATTGATACTAGTAATATATAGCTAAAGATTTACAGTCTTATACATATTGAGTTAAAGTAAAGTTTCTTTAAGGTTAATATGACTAAGACCATAAATATTTGTGATAATTTATATTAAGCACCATGTTTCTTTACAATAAAATTATAATATATTCCCATACGTAAAAATATTTTCTACCTTTTACTTTGTTATTAGTCTTTTCATACTGTAGTTTTTGCAGGTCCAAATAATAAGGAGTTCATAGAGCCTAAGGTTCAGGGTCTGTGGAGATTAGCTGCTGAGGCCAACTTCACTGTTGATGAACTAGCTTCGTTGAAGGTAATAAATCTAAGATACAGTTTTATAGTTCAATTTCAATTGTTGCCTCGATTTTTCCCCTTTTTTAAATTCCACATAAACACATGATTAGGAAACAAGTTTAGTTTTCTTTATGAAACTTACAAACTGATGGTAATCAATTTTCGTATGTAATGCAAATACATACAAATTCTTCTCCATGCAGGAACGGAAAAAGGATACTAATTTCTGTGGCCGGGTGGCCTGTCATAAGAGATGACAATACGACCAACAGCTGTTGGTTGTATTGTCATCTCGGCAAAATTATATATTACAAATATTTTCAAATAACTGTCAATATGTTTTGTATAAAACGTATTTAGGCAGTTTAATATAATTAACTAATTTTATTTAAAGGCGATCGTTATGCAAGCGGCCCTAAATATTACCCGCGTTCTTAACACAGTGCTGTTTTAGAATGTTTGCGAGCTAGGTAGGAGGGCATTTGCCCGACTGGATAGCTTTCCACCCTTGGATCTAGGGTATGCTTCCATAACAAGTTTGAGGTGTGTTTGGGCATCAGTGGTCGGCAGCTCACCGAAAGCACCTCTGATATTGCTGATGTCCATACGCGACGGTAAACGCTTTCCATCACAGTTGGGTCGTCATTCTGTCTGCTGTGTTTCAGCATTAAAAAAATACGATTTTAAACACGAATTATTCCGAGAATATTTTGGAGTAGGTATATATTATTCTAAATTTGTAAACAGTAATTTATGTATGTCTATGTAACTCTATGACATATATTTGTATACAAATATGTATGTGTATTTTTTTTACTTACTATTAATATATGTATATATGATTGTATATATTTTAAAACACGCGCACTAAATACCGACCCATTATTAGAAATGCAAAATTATCTCCGGAAGGTCGTCTGGCAGAAATCGCTGTTAGCGATAAGACCGCCGATTGTACTAGTTATAAGATTGTTAACTCAGTGTGCAATAAAGAATATTATGTTATATTCGATATTAATTTATTTCGTAATTTGTCACAGGTGGAACTGCAACATTATGAGTCCCGGCTCCTTAAACTGCGTACCCTCCGGGCTGATCATGTAAGCAATTTAGACAAGCATAACAGCAAGGTTATTATTTTTTCTAACTTTTTATTTCAATTTAATACCTATTATTAATATTTTATTTTGGTTAGTTTTAATACATATGGTGTATTTAAATCTCACATAAATATTAGCAAACCGGTATTTCGCAACAAACAGGGCAGATAGTGTTCTTGTTATGAATGACATTTATAATATAAATGTCATATCTCAAACTACTAATTAATAATAGATCTTATTAAAGCCAAGATTTTTTTGCATGCATTTTTAATTTGCACACCTAAAATCATTTCTTATGCCACTTCATAGTTAACAAAGCTATATACATATCAGAGCTTGAAAGTGTTATCAATTACCATTAAAAATTTAAGTAATTGCCATTAAAAGGTAACTTTTATGATTTTAAAGTTATAATTAACGTTAAAAATCGTATGTTTAACGTTACACGTGTCGGTAATTTTTACGTTATTTCAAGGGACGTTGCCATTAAGAATTGGCTTTATTACGTTTGCATGTCTCCGAAACAACGGACAAACAACTCTAAATATTGCGCGCGTTCTTAGCACAGTGCTGTGTTAGAATGTTTGCGAGGGAGTGAGAGCGACGCTGGCAATTATACATAGGCTAAATAGCTATAAGGGTAAAATTACCGATAAAACAGTATTAACGTTATATTTTTTACGTAAAATGGCTAGATATAATATAACGATATTCAGTTTTTACCGTTATCTGAAATTAGCATAAATAACGATACCACATTTTTACCGGTATTTCAAGCCCTGATACATATACAATTTTTACAACTTTGAAAGTTAATCTCCCCAACTCTGGACTTAAATAAAGAAATCAATTACTTTATATGAATTTTCAAGATAGATAGACTAATGATACTTAATATCCATAAATGTCCAAATGTCACTGCTGGGTTCGGGTCTCTCATTTATAGGGGGAAAAGTGTTGTTTCAATTGTGTTGTAATTTCCTGTATCCTCTTCCGCCAGGTAGCAGCAGCCGGCGACAAGATGAACCATTTCGAAGACCAGGAGCAGATGATCAAGAAGCACTCGCGGAAGGTGGAGAAGATGCACGCAGACCTTGAGGCCAGGATAGTCGGACGCCACACAGAGTTATAAAGAGACAAGTGGATTTTGCCAAAGATATTTTATGTCTGCACTCTGTTGTTCGTGCCTACCCCGCAAGGGACCTGGCGTGAAGTTCTGTATGTATGTATTTTATGTCTATTATTATTTTTAGAAATCATTATTAGCCTAGCTTTACACCAGTTTTGCTCGCGTAAGCTTCTAAGGCTAAACGCGTACTAAGATTTCTCAATATTATATAGATTTAGCTGTGTAATAGTAGTGCCCGCTTAGCCTTAGGCTTATGTAAGGAACACTTACAGGTGTTGTAGTAAGGGTTGGTTTAGACTAGGGCTTTTGGGAGAATTGTTTTAATACAATTTTAAAAAATCCTACATTCATTTAAGTTCTATATAAAATAAAATTAAACTACCTATAATATTAACCCATAAACAACTCTACCCAGTTAGTAGAGGTCCCACGCTAACTACGCAACTGTACTCTAGAACATTCATCCTGCGTGCAATGATCTGAAGGGGCTTCCCGCCGCGGTGTTACCTTTGCGCTATGACATCGGGTTGTATAAAAAGGAAGTTATAACATTTCTTAGAGGTCAGCAACGCGTTGGCGACACCCCTGATGTTGCAAACGTCAATAGGTCACGGTAACCACTTTCCATCAGGTGGGCCTTCTGCCTGTTTGGCTGCTTCAGGCAATAAAAAAAACCACTGCAGAACCAGAGCCTCCGTGTGGGAATGTACGGTATACCCGTCACGCTAAGGCGAATTAATGGGTTTCTCATATCAACTCCTCTTTCAGCACATAATTCTAACAACTTAATATATTTAAGCATAATGAATACTTTAATGGAATTCAACTCATTCCCGGATCGGAGGTTCTTTAGTCAATACAATTTCAAACTCTGATATGGGTGAATTATTGAAAAATTGAACTATACCAACTTTTATGAAAAACAGTTCATATCCAAGGTGAGAAAGAGGAACTAAACACTTCACATCAATATGAATTAATGTATGTAGTTCGTAATTTTAGTATATGTATAAATAATGTGGATAACATCACATTAAAATGTTATGGATAATAAGATGTATTTATAATTCTAAACTGACATCAAAAGTCAGTTTGTAAGATGGCGTTATTTAGACTTTATGCCTATTGATTCAATACTTTTTCCTTCGTTTCTGGAGTTTACTATTTGTTTGTTTACCTTTATTCACAAGACTTCAAAAATTTTAATTGCATATTAATACAATTCAACCATTTATTATGTCTCTAAAGAAATAAACAACTGTTTGTTGAGAATCTCTTATGAGTAAGTGTAATGTAATATTTTTAATAAAAAAATACTGTTCCAATTTTTCTGTGTGTTATTTAAAGCTAATTGCAGGACGTGAATTTCGTATGGTCATTTAGTGCACTAAGGACTTGGGAAGTCCTTGGTGGGCGGCATGTTTGTAATGATCCTCTTCAGTTACTGAGTTTTATACAGACATGTTACTCTATATGTCGAGTCTCGGTTTTGCAATATATTAGTTAATTATATCCAAATTTTGTTGTAATTATTTCACGTATTAGTAGGTCTCCTGGACCAGGAAGCCACCTTAACATTTAGTATGATAATATTGTCCTTGGAATTAAACGCACATGTTTATAATTGTAAGTAATAAACTTGTGTGGAAGGTAAAAAAGACTCTTAAACAAAGAGTGTCTCAGTGAGAAATGCGTAATATGGGCTCCATCATTAGTTTTAGTGATTGGGAGTTAATGCACACTTCATTAAAACTATTATTAACAGTGCTCAGAAATTTTTGCCATAATGTGTGTTGGCAACCTAAATTTCTGACACCCAATGTGTTTATAGGAGATATCATGAAACTACAGTTGTAGTATGACTCGTATAATCCTGCTAATATTATAAACGCGAAAGTTTGTATGTATGTATGTTTGTTACTCTTTCATTCAAAAACTACTGAATGGACTTTGATGAAACTTTACCATAATATAGCTTACACATCAAAATACACAGGCTATAATTTATAAAGATATACGTGTGAATTATCTAGTTTTATCCACCACCACGCGAGTGAGACCGCGAGCCGCAGCTAGTAATGTCATAAATTTAATAGATTTTATTAGGTATCATGAAACATAGAGGTTAGGAAGTCTCGGGGATTTTCGTCAGCTTCCAGAATGGAAAGAATTAAATCTAAAGCAGGGGACATTCTTGCTAACCCACAAGAGGTTTTAGCGCGATGGAGTGAATATTTTAGAGAAATGTATGATACTATCCCGGATGCTGGCACCACGACTGAGTCTGTGACTGACTTCGAGAGTCAGCATCCGAGATCACTTTGGAAGAGATCGAATGGTCGATAAGAAGTCTGAAAAATGGAAAGGCAGCAGGAATCGATAGTGTGTCTGCTGAGATGATCAAATATGGTGGCACCTGCGTCCGGGACGCTTTCCTGTCCTTATGCAACTTGTGCTGGAGGACGGGAAAGGTTCCCAACGACTGGAGGCGCGCTGTCATCGTGCCCTTGCATAAAGGTAAGGGGTCACGTATGGAGTGTGCCAGCTACAGGGCCATCAGTTTGATCAGCACAGCATCTAAAGTGTATGCGAAAATTGTTGAAAGGAGAATGAGAGTGGTATCCGATGGATTACTGTGGGATGCACAAGGAGGCTTCAGAAATGGAAGGGGATGTATGGATCAAGTTTTCTCGCTCCGCAATATCGTGGAGAAGCAGCTGGCTACGGGCCGGAAGGTTTTCTGCGGTTTTGTGGATCTAGAGAAAGCATTTGACAGGGTTGTGCGGAAGGACCTCTGGTACATATTGCCCGGATATGGGATTGATGGCCATTTGCTGCGTGCTGTACAGTCCACTTACGAGGACTGTATGGCATGCGTGCGGGTGGACGGCAGCCTGTCGCCCTGGTTTGACGTCAATATTGGCGTCCGGCAGGGCTGCGTGCTGTCGGCTTTGCTGTTTGTCCTATATCTGGACAATTGTCTCCAGAGATTAAGATTGATGGATGTTGGGGTGCGGATGGGTGATCTAGTTGTTAGCAGCTTGCTTTATGCGGATGATGCCGTGCTTTTAGCCGAATCGCCATCAGAACTGCAAACACTAGTCACAATGATGAAAGATGACTGTCAGGCGAGAGGCTTACGTTTGAATGCGAAGAAAACAAAGGTGATGGTGTTTGAAAGAGAAACAACCAGAACGAATGCAAGGATAATGGTCGATGATGTTATGCTGGAACAAGTGAATGAGTTTGTATATCTCGGATGTGCTTTTAGCAGAGATGGAAGGTACACCGCTGATATAGAAAGAAGAGTGAATTTGGGGAATAGTGTGAATGGAGCGTTAGGTAAACTTCTAGGCGCTAAGAACCTCAGCCAGAAGGCCCAGCTTGCCATACACAACGCGGTGCTGGTACCTACGCTCACGTATGGAAGCGAGAGTTGGGTATGGAATAGAGAGCACGAAAGTAGAGTAAACGCGGTCGAGATGCGAGCACTGCGCAAAATCTGCGGAGTGACGCTCGCGGACCGCGTTCGTAATACCGAAGTAAGAAAGAGAGTTGGTCTGAAAGAGAGTGTCGGGGTGAAGGTAAGGAAAGGAATGCTCCGGTGGTTCGGGCATGTGGAAAGAATGTATGATGAAAGAATGACCAAACAGATATACAATGCAAAAGTGGATGGATGCAGAAGTCGCGGAAGGCCACGACACACCTTCCATGATCAAATTGATCGTGTACTAGCAGAAGGTGATGTCAGGAGCCTTAAAAACAGACGAGCGTGCATGACAAGAACTATGAATGTCAAAGAAGCAAGTGAGGTGTGTAAGAATAAGCCTAAATGGCGCTCTGTTGTTCGTGTCTACCCCGCAAGGGACCTGGCGTGAAGTTATGTATGTATGTATGTATGTATCATGAAACAGCTATTTTAAGGCTGAAGGCTAAAAGATGTTTATTGATCTGTTGCAGTGGATAACAAGGTTAATTAGGGAATATGATACTGTAACATTTACTAAATGTTTCGGTGGCCTTTGTAACAGGTATTATCAAGTTGCTAGACATTTTGGATGAACATTTAATTGACGGTAGTTTCAAGAAATTTATAGTATTTAAGCAGTGTGTTTCTCTTGATAATGGGAGGCCCGAGACATAGGACATTTATGGGCTGATATGAGAAGCACTGCGTGAAGCCAGGTAGGCAGTTTTTCTACCATTCGCCCAGGCGGGAGTAAGTGTTACATTTGCTTTTTGTTTTAATTTTTAGAAATTTTGTGTGTTCAAATGTCTATAATGTTGAAATAATAGAAAAACTTTGAAATAGTGAGTTGTTGAAATTGTAAGAAACGCAGTGACTGTATGGGGAGGTTGGAGGTCGCCGGGCCAGGATCGGCTCTTTCTTTTCGTCACCTTGGTAATATATTTGAAAATGTGGCTATGAAAAGTTTGAATAGAGGTATTCTTTCTCCTGTTGCTGTGATGACGACATTGTGTTTATTTAGAAAAAAAAACAATGTAGACTAAGACTAGGTGCAGATGGCTATCCAATATTAAATTTTGTATGAAAAAGCGTCTATGGCACAGCTTCCATTGCTAGCGGCGACCGGTAAGAATACGGAAAATGCTATACACAGGCTTGAATCAAGAACACACTCGTTATAATTTGACAACGGTTTATTTGCCTAGAACTTACCGCATTAGCCTGCATTTATAATATTCGAGACAAAAAGTAAGTTCTCAATAATAATTTACTTATAAATATACACTTTACCCAAATAAACCTATTAGAAAAAAACGTAATCATTTGAAAGAAAGAAAAAATAATAATATTGAGGTGGTATTATTAAAAAACACCAGTGGATACAGTGCATCAATATATGACATTTAATCTTCATGTACAAGCAAATTTATTTATTACAATTTTGAATAAATCTGCCCGTTTCAGCGAGCGCGTCGCGCGTCCGCACGAGCGGGACGCACTATTATGCCGTAAGTATAGTAGTGTAAAATATCGATAGCATACGAGCGGCGGCGGTGCGCGGACCGCGGCGGCCGCGAGGCGGCCCCGCGGCGTCCACGCGGCGGCGCGCCGGAATCACATTCCAAGCTACCTACATAGTAATATTACATAACGCGTAACGTATATCTACATCAGAACCGGTTCAAACGCAACTATAATTCGTCTAATGTGTGATCGGCCCCCATACGAAAGAACAACCGAGAGCCGCCCGAGAGGTGGATCGGCTCGCGCGCGGCCCGTCTCCATTCAATGTATATAGATAATAATCTGTATATAATAATTCTTTCTCACTAATATCTACACCGTTTCCATGGGTTACGATTAATATATATTCCAGTTGGGGGGCGGCCGCGGTCGGGCGCCGCGGCCGCGTCGCGAACAACTAAGGCAGTATTAGGGGGTGGCGGCGCTGGAGCCCGAGGCGCTTAGTGGGTCCACTTGCTCCATGCCTGCGGAATAAAAAAAAAACACGCTCTATAATAAAACTACGTTTTAACGGTGAACCCAATATAACCCACCCACAAGTCTCACGAAAGAAAATTGTTTCATACCTAGAAAGGGGTGAGGCTATTGAAATAAAAAAAGACACCCAAATTTCAATAGAGAAGATGGTTGGAATCCGATCATCAAAACTATTAGAGCCAAACCCAGCAAAAACCAACTGCCAGACCTCAAGACACTGTTAGCTCTTTCCGCGTGCACCGGAAATAAACTAACTGATAATTTCTTTTATTTTCCTTCCATCCATTTCAATATTATATAAAATTATTAGAGCTAGGCGTGTTTGCTCAAAACTTTCTTTCGCCGCTTTTCTCTTCAAGCCATAACATGTTGCGAAGTGATGGTAAATTAGATTAGGCTCCGATAGAGTAAATAATAACCATAAACAAAATTAAAACTAAATAATTAAAATGAAAAAGTTGGCGGTAGGCTAAATAAAACTTCAACAATACTCATTGACACTTGACATCTTTGTCTTCCATGATCATTTCTCAGTGGCCGAAGCGTCGGAATAACAAATATCAAATAAATTATCTCGCTTAAAACCGGTAAAATGTAATTTCATTATGTATACAAGTTGCGAAAACTTAAGAAAATATTATACAAACACGCTCTTAGAACCATAGTCGAATGTTAATATTCAAGCATATCGCACAGTGTAGTTAAGCTTTAATGACTTCTTCAGTTTGCACAGTAATTAATTTTGTGTGAAAAATCAGTATTGGGTAGCTCTTTGGTTCTAAATAAGAGTGACCATTAAGTTTGACGAAGACTATAAAGACCATAGGTAGCTAGAGCCGACCACCACCTGATCGCCCCGCACGCGAGCTGTCCACATGCGAACGGCGAGTGAACTGTTGGTTGACAACCCGATACTCGGACTGATTTACGTATAGGTCTACTGCGAATAAACTTGACCACGCGACGTTCACTAGTTTATAATCCGGATGCGGTTTGTCGAGCACCAAGTTGCTCTGAATGACTTTAACGAACAAAGCGTAGTAAGGATCATAGTGATGACACTGATTATGGAGCTGTTCAAACCATTTCTGAACTAGGAACAGAACTCATTATCACCGTGTTGAGGTGTGACGTCTCGCACCTGTTTCTCGTTGGTGTGGTGATGCGGCTGGTCCCAGTGGTGGTGGTGGTCGGGCGCGGGCGCCGCCGCGGCCACCGGCGGCAGATAGTGCAGCGGCAGCGCGTGCATCAGCGATAGCGCCGCGGCGGTGGCGCCCGAGCCCACGCCGCCCACGCCCACGCCCACGCCCGACCCGTACCCGCCGCCCTCCAGCCCGTGGCCCGCGTGCCCGCCCACGCCCACGCCCACGCCCACGCCGCTCATGCCGCTCACACCCTGATTAGCGAATGTTTCAAATGTCATCACAGAAATGGAGTTGCCTGATCATTGGGATGAAAGCAGTACTCTTCGTCACTGGGAAACGATTTTCCCAGCTGTCAAAAAATTTAAAACTGCGAACCATAGATGCGACTACATGCGACTAATGTCCACCTGTTTTTAGAGCTACTGTTAAATCGCGGCATAAATTGTAATATAAAAATATTAACTATTTTAAAACATTATTATATACTTAAATTACTTAAGAGAGTGTCGGGGTGAAGGTAAGGAAAGGAATGCTCGGTGGTTCGGCATGTGGAAAGAATGTATGATGAAAGAATGACTAAACAATATACAATGCAAAGTGGATGGATGCAGAAGTCACGGAAGGCACGACACACTTCCATGATCAAATTGATCGTGTACTAGCAGAAGGTGATGTCAGGAGCCTTAAGAACAGACGAGCGTGCATGACAAGACTATGAATGTCAAAGAAGCAAGTGAGGTGTGTAAGAATAAGCCTAAATGGAGCTCTGTTGTTCGTGCCTACCCGCAAGGACTGGCGTGAAGTTATGTATGTATGTATGTATAATTACTTTTCACGAAACTATTATTTATTTAATTTACATAAATTTGAGCTAAATATTTACTATCGTCAGTGACCAAACAGTGGCTGGTAGAATGCCACAGAAAAAAAATTACTTGATGCTTTATGTGAGGTATTAAATGAATTCATTAGATTTAGGTATGAATTTAACGCCTGATTTGAGGTTTTTTTTTCATATTCAAAATGACAAGTGTTAACCTCGAGTGAAATGTCTATTTAGGCACTCTGAACTTTTATGGTCCTCTTTGCGCTCGCCAAACTATCCCATGCGTAAATAGGTTACTTTCGCCCCTCATTTAACTCCTTAAAATAATGGCATCACAACTTGTTGTATCCTGTTATAAATACACTATTTGCCCATCGATTACATTCTTAAGTCTTCATCGAGCTCCCAAACAATATAATTATCTGTACATTTAGAGACCTTCTTTACCTTGACCTTCCACTGGACAACATATTCTAAAGGTCATACATAAATTAAAAAATTAACTCTACTTGCTAGCGTTATTTTTTAAAACGGGCTTCCTCATAATTGTTGGCAATGTGAGGAGTGTGAGTGTGAGTGAGCAAGAGCGCCAACCTGGTATCGGTCGTGGTCGGGTACGTGCTGGTGGTGCTGCAGGTGGGCGTGCGCCCAGTCCTCGCCGGCGGTCAGCTTCCAGGCGCGCTCGGTGCCGATGGGCCGCGGCTTGCGCTCCTCCTCCTCGCCCCACCCGCCCACGCCCACGCCCACCGCTGAGCTCACGCCCACGCCCACGCCGCGCTCGAGGAGGGACTGCAACAGCACAACATACGCATTACACAAAACTCTACACATTGTCCACCATCAACTTATAACTAGACTATAAATAACTTCTATCAAGCAATGGGCGACATTATCGCTCATACCAATCTCCATCTATAGGAACGAAGCACTTTACTTCCACCTGTATTGGCGGAGTTTTCCACGATACTTACAAACCTGGATGACTTTATGTCTCGTGTAACCTTCTAAGTGAGCATGCTCAATCTTAGACCATATCTGCGCTCCACATCGGGCGAAACCATAGCCATACGCGAATTTATTCTATGATATTAAATCAATATACTTAAAAGGCACACAACTGAAAGGACACGACGATTGTATTCAATGACATTAAATAGTTCAAGTTTATATGAATCAAAGATCTTGAAATATTAAAGCTTGTTCACTTTTGTAATGTTGTACTTGCACCATTTAAAAAAAAAACAGACATAGCCAATGACAGTACTAATGTCAAACTATGTCATTGTCAAGAGAGCTTTAAAAACTATGAAATGCAGCTTTAATGAACAATATGAACAGCTAGTTAAAAAAAAAAAAAAAGTATGACAGCGGTTAAGTTGAGACTCGCTCGAATTTCAAAAATACTAGCTGTTACAATTCTTTCATAAATATTATTTATTCCACACTATTCAAAACTTTTTTACGCTATTAAAATAACTACAGGGACTAAGGCTACCCCCACTTACCTAGGAAAACCTATACAACCAAGCCAACATATACCAGACGCTGAGAGTTACTGGTCGAGCTAATATAAGAGCTGTGGAACATCTTGACTCGAAAAGCTTTCAAGGCTTCGACAGGCCACGGAACAGATTAAATATACTTTATAATTATCTTACATTATTCATTGACCCACCTAAATCTATTCTGTGGCTAAGAGGAAGGTCTGACGATTTCCCCACGTCATAGTGGCGCCCAACGGCTTGTTTTTTTTTTTTAATGGTGCAAGTGCAATGTTCGACTTTAATAGATTATTGTTTGAAGATTATATAACAAGACTATTGCGAGGCTTGCGATACAATTACAGGTAAAAATGTCTGTACCTTTGAATTATTTAGAGAGAGCTGTATTTATTTATATGATTCTTCTTATTTATGACTCTGCCCGATGAAATCATAAATATATCTAACGAAAGTATGTTGTCGTAAAAGTTATAATGCTATTACACCGAAGATGAATTTCTTAAAATACGTTCTTGTCGTAATTACCGATATGGAAAAGTTTTGACATAAATCTTAAATGTTTTAATTCATTGAACTTACAATGTCATGTCCTTAAATTATTACTGTAATTTTTATTTAAAGTTAGTATTTAGTAGATCGTTAATGTATCTTTGCACACCATAACTATATGGGAGAATGTACTGTGCCTTAAAATTGAATAACATTCGTATGAAACTACATTCTAGCAAATAAAGCCATTATTGATTGATTGATCCAAATTGAAAGATAGAAATGATGAAATGAATAGGATTTAGTCACCAGATTTATTTCATAGAGTTACTTATGCACTCACTATTTATTTATTTGCTTTACAGCCAGATATTTGACATAACCTCCATATGTGTTGTAAATTTTGTAGTAAGTAGAAAATGTGTATGGCTATAAGATGTATAAGTTCTTTGCCTTCAATGATTAATCTATTCCCTTTTGAATCCCATTATCAAAGAACTTGAAGCAGTCATTTAAAAATTACATCATTTTTTGTGGTTACAAATCATTAAAACTCAGTCTATGTCAAATTGTAATACGGAACAAGATTAGCTCAAGAATAATAATAATTTAATACCCCTATTGTGTACCACACAACTGTGATTCAAAAGGATAATTAGCTGAATACAGTGAGATTAAGGGTGTTTTACCTGATAGGCATGATGCTGGTGGGGGTTGTGCGCCATGGGCTTAGGCGACTGGTTCATAGGTTGTTGGTAAGACATCAGCAGGGTGCTCAGGTTACCGCACTGCCACTGCCAGGGAATAGCTGCTGCTGAAAAATTACAATACACATTGTTTCGATTCAAAACACTCCATTCAGAATTGATGATTTATATTGACTAATAATACTACAATTACACACTACAGTTTTATGTTAGGTGGACCGGAATGTAATGTCGTTTTCTTACGTTAAAATGCACACTATTAGCCTCATATCATGTAAATTTACAAATCTTGTGCCAAACATAAAGTGTTGAAGCAATCCGAATAAATGCAGCAGGGCGTTCCATTAGTAGCTAACAACGTTCATTATGCTCCGTCAGCCGTTCCACAACCGCGCTCGTTATAGTCGTGGCAAAACGTCACTAATAACGTCATCATTTTCGATCACACGCGCTCACAACGAACCACGTCAAAAGGTTGCTCGAAGTGGGCTTTGATCATAGAGCATTAATTCTCTCTATCTCTTGACATTGAAAAAGGCGCGATTATCAAGTAAACCAATGACATTTGTGTATTTCGTCGTTGTGACATCAGCGCCCCATAATCCGTTCCTCTAGACTTAAGAGTTTATAATTGGACGGAAAAACCGCGGTCATGAACGTTGAAATTGTGAGACCCTTCTTGAACACAGTCTTTACTTTTGTAAGTTTACGGTTTGGCAGCTAGGCCTTCACGCCAGATGTTAAATTACAATACAGTTTCTTCATTTTCTTAAGCCTATGCATATAGCTCAGCTGAACTGTAGGTAATCAATGAATGCCATTCAACAGGGTTCTTGTGACAACTCGAAATGCCACATTTGACTATACAGTTAATATTTCTTACAAAAACACATAATTACTACTCATCAAGTATCGATATCCTACAACTACTGATCACTTTAGAGTAATTTTAAATTTTTTTAGAAAAATTTCCTAAAAAACAATTCGAAAAGACATTTCCTTTCAGTTTCCACCGAAAACTCCCGGAACGTGGCCTATATCATGTATGAACTGTTAAAATGAGGTCATGTAACTTGGCACTGGCACCACAGAAGTCATGTTACATTTGAATTGTTTTGACACCATGTGTTTGATATATTCTTCTGTCCTCTTATGTCTATTTTTTAATCGTATAATACATTATAGTATAATAATATCCTTAAATTTTTGTATAAGGTTCATATTTGGGTTACGCAAATATGAGCACGTTTCTGAATTTCGTAAAAAAAATTCAATTGAGTTGGCAACCACCCAATTCGCTTTCGCCGGAATACTCATATTCTTTCACTCCTGTACTGTGTACTGTTTATCCCCACAACCCCGTAGTATCTCAAAGAACGCTTTGAATTCATCTCTTCCTCTCATAATTTACGACCTTCTACGAATCTCAGACTTAATACTTCCAAACATTATTCATCTTTTTTCAACAATTCTTTTACTGTACAGGCTATTCGACTCTGGAATGAGTTACCTGTTACTGTTAGACAAGCTAAATCTCTAACAATATTTAAGAATATGACAAAAAAGCACTACCTACAACTTAGTGATGTCTGATATTTCTACGTATGTTTATGTATGTGTATATATAATAATATATGTATGTATATATTTATGTATGTAATATCAATAGGAGTATTTATATATGTCTATTTAGTATAAAATTTATGTAAGTAGCTGCATATCCTCTAATATTTATGTATACCACCTTTAACCAATTTAATATGTTTTTATTCCTGCCTCGGGTTGTCTGGAAGAGATCGTTTCTTAGCGATAAGACCGCCCATTGTGCACATATAGAATATTTTTAGGCTATAAGTTCATTCGTGAATTCTGTACAATAAAGTGTTATCTATCTATCTATCTATCTGTCTAATATCCTTTATGTGCTTATTTTAATAACAGAGAACAGACCACTGCCGTTCCTAATTTATCTACATGAACGTGCGTTACCTGCGCGTTGTGCTTGTGCTGCATGAGCGGGTGCCTCTGGGCGAAGTCGGGCGCGCGCGGGTTCAGCCGCGAGACGCTCTCGGCGCCCACGTAGCCGAGGCCCAGCGCCGCGCCGCCGCCGCCCACGCCCCCCAGCGACACCTGGTTTATGCCCTAACACGAAACGACATACGATTACATTCCTTTTCCGATTCCAACGCGGCCTCTGCGGTTGAGCGGGCTAAGCCTTTGCCGGCCTGCCAACTGCGTGTTTGTCGGAAACGAATTTTCTCCGTTATTACTTTATAACCTGGATGTGTAGGCCCCAGAGCGATCCGTCGTATACAAACGTAACATGCTTAATTTGGGGGTATACAACGTATGTCTGCCGATTACTATTATTTTTATGAAGGAGGTGACATATTATAAGTTCTAAGAAAAACAAATATTCATTGATATTCTGGAAACTCTTTTAGGGATAAATTCATTCTTGTATAAAAATATTCACTGAGTAAATTAAAGTCTGACTAAATACATGTGAATATGAAGACATTAAGCTATTTTATTCATTCAACCATCACTTTCAATTAACATTTTCTGTGAATTTTATAACTGTGTATTGCACAGTGACGTGAACGAACTTCAAAGACGTAATTAAGTTTTGTTCGACTATACTAAAAAGTTTTTAAGTGTCAAATAAATAATAAATGTCTTCGACATTGCCAAATACATAAGCAGGTTTTTAGTGTACATAGACTTTAAAATTCATTTTAATGTCAATATAATTTTCAATCTGTGCAATTATTAATTCATTTAAAACAACAATAATAATGAATGAATGCATGTGTTACGTTGACGTCGCTCACCATGATGTTGTGCGTGTTGCGCGCGTGCGCGTTCTCCTGGTAGACGTGCGACGCGGCGGCGCGCTGCATGGCGGGCATGCTGGGCATGTCCATCGCGTGCGCGTGGGCATGCGAGTGCGCGTGCGGCGCGGGCGCCGCGCTCGCCATGGGCATCGCCAGCGCCGGGTACGCCGGCTGGTACGCCGGCGGCGGCGTCGAGCCGTGCGACGAGGTGCGCGAGCACGGCGAGCAGCCGCCGCCCCCGCCGCCGCCGCCGCCGCGGTAGCCGGGCGCCTTGTTCGCGTCCACCTGCCACACGCAACCACTGCTCATAAAAGTGGGTCACGGCCAATTTCCCTACCTTCACAAGGCTGCGTCACAATTGGGTTTCTGAATCATCGTTTTTGTAATGAATGGTGTTAACGCCAACCGGTTACGTCGGGGAGGAGGGGAGCGCCGAGTGCGAGCAGTCCGCCACACACCGTCCGGCGACGCATACATTATCATACGTGTAATAATTATATTGTAATATAAAGCATATATTAAAAACAGTCCGCTAATCACTAAAAACACCTTAGTATTATCAAGGAAACAACCAGAAGACCCTACAAATGGAAAGAGACTAATATAAGTTGTATAGGAAACGATTTGGTTTTTGCTATTATTAAAAAGTTATATCAAATTAAAGGTATTTTTTTTAACCCCAAGTACCGAGTGCCGGAAATACGCCGAGCGTGCGTGTGAAATCACTATGATACACTTCACACAGTATGCTACAACGCTATGATGAGTTATTATGAGAAATTATCATTATAAACAAATTATCAATAGCAAATTTTAATTATAACCAAATTTTTTTATCAAAATTATATCTATGTGGAAATGATATATCTTGAACGCACGGTGTGATGAATGTATGTTTATATTACTAAAATAAATAGACCGTGTCTGTATATTGAAACTATTTAAAAAAAAGCAACTGGTATACATAATATAAACGACAGTGAATATGATGCATATTTTTTATTTATTTTTGACAGTTTGTTCGGGATTCACTTTAAAATTACTGGGTCAATTTCGATACCGCTGTCGCTGATTGATAGCAAATTTTTAGACCTAAAATCTTTTTAATTTTCTGTGAATGATTTAGTGACCAAATGAAATGTGATTTTTTCACTGATTGATTGGAAATTTTATGTAATAAAATCTGTGATGTTTTTATCCCGGTAATCCCGCGGTATTTTTCCCGGAGCGGTTCGTAGTTGCTTGGATACATAAAAATATTCCGAGATTTCATTAAAGCGATAGCTTACATTCTTTTCTAAATGCTGCGAGTGTGTGTCCCGGGAATCCCGCGGGAATTACAAGTGGACAAAGCCGCGGGCATGGCCTAGTAATTAATATTAAAGAGTGTCGCCCCACCTGTGGCGGTGGGGGGTCCACGTTGGGGTGGGGGTCTCCCCCTGCCCCCCACATGCCGCCCCCGTTGCCCGCGGACAGGTCGTTGAACAACGAATACTCCTGCGCACCGCCGCTGCTGCCACTCGTCTGCTGAAACAGAATAAACCATTCATATAAAAATGCTTTAAAAAGGGCGCGCTTAAATTTCTTCAGGGCTGGCAACAATCTTGGCCGAGCAAATGTCTGTCTGTCTGCTTACTCGAAGCAGTCAATAAAGGCCCATCACCTACGCACATAATTCACACACAGATTTTATTTTAGTCATTTTAGGTATATGTATTGTGCGATGTTAATATATGTATTTAACGTGCACACCATGTATACACTTTCGAATCTCTCGTTCATAAAATACATAGTCCGGGTTGTTTGGAAGAGATCGCTCTGAAGCCTTAAGGCCGCCCATTGCTCCTACTTTTACTGTTTAATGTGACTACTGTAAATTGTTTAACTTATGTGTATGTGGTGAACCATAAAGTGTTTTCTATTCTATTCTACATTTCAACGGAGTCTGCGGCCACAACAAGTGATATAGTGACGCACTTTGCGCATGTTATTGAATCGTGCAGTTTGTACTGGCTGTGTCCAGTTATATTTATATCTGTTTTATACATGTTTGTACAGTTCTAATACATTCTACAGTAATCCCAGCGGCATTTTAATTCGAGTCCTTTGTAACTCGTACCAATATAAATTAATCCTAAATTCTTACTGTTTTTATTGTATACATTATTCAAAGCTTAGGACGTGTAGCGATTTACAAGGAATGTTTAATGTTTAAGGCTCATAATAAATTAGTGGTAGTAGGTTCGACTCACTTGCGGCGTAGTATTGATGTGCAGAGCCGATGATGTACTGGTATTGTTCTCTTCGGTGGCGCTCCACGAGCTCGTATTGTCCGGGCTTAGCTGTCAAACAAATATAAACCATATTACTAATTAATTAAACTCAATCTCATTTGAGTATTTTATCGCGGAATTGCTTGCTTATATTTCGAATTCATATTCAAAAGAAACTATTTCATTTTAAAATAAATAGTATCTTATCGACCATTGTTTTTACTTAGTTTATCAAATGTACATCAATCTCTATAGTTAACAATCTCTTTCACTTACTCAGGAAGTGATGAATATTTTTATACATAAAAATTCTTCTGTTTGTGTGTATGTCACTAAACTCCAAAACCTCTGGATTTTTTAATTGTATGTATGGATCTTGGATTGGTTTCGAGCATAATTGGATCCGATAGATGGCACAACCCGATTAGTTCTAATTTTTATTTTTTCAGTGCTGGACGACTATTGGGCCCACTACTATCAAATAAAATTTGACTGAAAGCTCTTTGATACCAGGCCATAAATGAAATAAAACCTCTTAATATCCACTGTATTTGGATACAATACCTGTAGAGTACGTTCAAGGATGCGATGCTTCGTCTCTGGGTCCTCCTGTTGCTTGGCCACAACGGTAGGTTGGGGGGTCATCGTGGGCATAGTGGGACCCGACGACGACGCGGTGACCCCCAAGGGGGAGGGATCACGCCCTTTCAGGGGGGATGCCGACGAAACGGGCCCCGGGCAGCTCACCTGCATTCGACATAGTTGAACTTGTCAAATCTTCACTAGTAATACAATGCTGAAGGGATTATATTTTTGAGTATTCTATTTTTTATTATTGCCCTCTCCTCCGTCTGAGATAGGACTCTATTCTAATACATGTTTTTTTTTTGTTTAATCATCCAGACATTGTTAATAGCAAATTAGGACTATGTTGATTAATTACCAAAGTTCTAAACGCTCATAATAAGTAACATATACTTCTATCTATAGCGTTATTTACTGTCCAGCCGCCATTGACCTTTTGATTAACTTTCGCTACGGAGTCAACGAAGCCTTGCAATTACTTCTTATCTAACAGGTTAAAAATAAATCATTATTACATATATATATATATATATATATATATATATATATATATATATATATATATATATATATATATATATATATATATATATATATATATATATATATATATATATATATATATATGGGATTTTATCACTTTGTGAAAATGTCACTCTGTCCCATTTTGCTCTACTTACGTGAAATAAGTACTAAGTATTTTCTGGCCTCCCCAGAAAATGGAGAAGAATACTCTTCTAGCTACCCTCTTTATAATCGACTGGAATCTGACGCCACAACGCCTCGCTTCGGACACACTCGACCAACGTCTCCTGTGAAGACTATCCTGTTGGCGCATGCCGCCTCGCTATACCACAAAGGCAGCAATGGATGGAAAACTCACCGGTGGCGCAGCCCTTTGCTTGCTGTCCGCCTGCTGCGTGGCCGCGGCGGTGGCGGCGGTCAGCTTGGCGGCGAAGGTGTGCGAGCGGGCGCCCACGATGGCGCCCGTGTACGACAAGCCGCCGGTGCTCTTGGCGCTGACGCCCACGCCGGCGCCGCCCACGCCGCTGGCGGGGGGCGCCGACGACGCCGGCGCCGGCCGAGAGGCGGCCGCAGTCGCTGCGAGGCAACACTCACAATCAAATCCACTGAGACGTGTCCTCGTAGATTCTGAACGAGTACATACACACCTAAGTTCCGTTCATGCCAAGTAACATATGTAACGAAATCCTGCGAGACGGAAATTGATCCGGCCCGAAGGACCAACGTTACAGACACCGCTTGATGAATGGAAATCCTATATATAATGCGTCTACTAAACCTGGATTAATGGTGACCAAGTCAAACTTACTTATAGTATTAGAAAATAACGTCTAACAATCAAGTTAGTGTCTACTGTCATTATCAATGTCACATCTTAAATAGCGTATTAAACCCTTGGTTACATCTGTGTGACACAGTCACTTACATTAAAAGTGAAATAAGAGAACATTGCAGATTGAAATATTAACAATATTGTTGCAAAGTGTTTGGGACATGTAGACATAATGGATCCAATAAATCATAGAGAATCTGAACAAATGACAAGTAAAATCACTTCAATCAGATGTGTGAGTATGCGAAAGGTGTGTGTGTGTACCAAGGAATTGGCTGGATTGATCTTAGAAATTGGCCGACAGTCCTTATGAGAATTTTTATCATAAAACTAAACATAAATTGAGCGTTGTAAATGTCCAAAGTTTCCGTGAAACAAGCCACGTAGACGGAAGCCCTTTCGATGAACTACACAAATACTGGAATACAAGTAACTCACCATGGGCGTGATGCCTCGGGGGCGGGTGCCTCGGCGTGGGCGCGTGCTGCTTCGGGGGCGGCGCCCTCGCGGCGGGTGCCACGCGCGTCGACGGCGGCACCACGGTCACCGTGCTGCTTGGGCCCTGCTATATATACGAGATAAATATTATTCTCTATTTCTCATTTAGTTTAACTAGCTTCATTTTTCAATTTCAAACTAATCACAAAGTGACTTTCCATCTATAGATTATATTATTAGTGTCCTTATGACGAGCCATTAATGAGCAATGTGATATGCTTCTATTACGTATGTTTCTATAACATAATATACTACCTACAATGCTAGTATAATATGGTTAATAAAACGTTAAAACGTATTTTATTATGTTTACAAGTCGCGAAAACTTAAGAAAATGTTATATAATATGGTTAGTTTTAGAATAAACGATTATTGATTTTTTAAAAATTGTATAAAAGTTGCTGTTTTTCATAGTCTTTCAACTATGTCTATAGTTTTGAGGTTACGTCTAATGTGAGTTATCTGTACTATAATAACACTTAATAGTTCAAGTTTGTACAAAGCGTTTAAAAATGTGAAAAAAAGGTGAGCTGGTTCGAACCAGCAAATTTCGAAAATATAATTTTTAGAATTTTTGTTTGTCTGTTAGAGTATCACGTGAAAAAATACTGAACGGATTTAAATGAAACTCGACAATGAGCTAGCTTATATCCCGGGGCGTAACTAGGATACTTTTATTCCGATAATGACGTCGTTCCGCGGGATAGGCGGATTAGTGACAAATACCTATGTTGTCGCAAACAGCATGTCATTCACTATTACTTCAAATCAAGTTGGCTTCGATTCGCCTTTACGTTTTGCTGGGCAGTTGCGTAAACTGTATAGAAGTTTTTATGCATGTAAAATAAAGCTAGCCGCTGGACGGGGCGCACTCCAATGTCGCATATAGACATACCTTGGGCGGCGGTTGTTTGGGCGGCTTGGGCGCGGCGGGCGCGGGCGGCTGCGGCGCGGGCTTGGGGTGGGGCGCGTGCGGGCGCGCCAGCAGCGCCGCGATCTCCGCCTCCGGGTCGCGGATCATCGCCGCGATCAGCATGCCCGCCTGCTTGGTCGCCTCCGCGCTTCCCCTGTCGCCGTTCGTAAGCATTAATGCGAGCGCCGACAGCCGTAAAGGGCGTTGGTACAATGCAAGTTATGCTTGTGTTGTGTGTACGGTTCAACGTACTTACAACGTATTTTCTGACGCTGCGGCCTACTTTAATATTAGCATAACTAATCTTCACAAACACTTTGTGATTGAAAGAAAGAAAGAAGAAAAAAGATATTCGAAGAAATAGCGACTTACTAACATATATCTTAAAAACAAAAACCTATTTTGAGAATTTTGCACTCTGCTTATTGCTGTACCGACATAACATCCGACACGACGCTGATGTTCAATACAAAACTTTCTTTTGGCGTAATACTAAAACGACCCGAATATTTTAATAAGTTAACTTTATTAAAACTATTCAATTCGAATCGTTATGAGTTTCTATTAGTCGTAACATACGACTTCAACTACCACTAAGTTGAAACCAGTGATCGGTATCCAAGATCCACTAGTTCGTAAGCACTCGTACTCCACTAAATACTGCCAGCATCCACCTACAAGCAAGAGTAAGTGTAAAAACTGTACGTTGTGGGTAATATTACAACGGACCACTCTTCAGAGTCGATCACACCAGGCTACTAGACCATAGAAAATTAAGGGAAGTTCGTTGATGAAATTTTGCATGTCCGAGACCTCTGCGTTGTAGTGAGGTCGGCCGGCGAAAGCTTAGCCCGCTCCACCGGAGGCCGTCAAGTGCAACGGAATAGAATGATGAAGAACGATGGGACAGAGTGAGAGATAAGTGCACCAACGGAATTCTCACTCATCGTAGGAAACATGAATACGCTCAAGGCTAAGCGTAACACTTATAAACTAATATTTCTTGTCACTATTTTATACTTTACACAATTCTGGCTAATTCTATAATCATGATACATATTCAATCAGTTTATTTCACACATACATCCTGTATCCATTCACACATTCACAACCATACACAGCACACGCACGTAAGTTATAATGATGTTGTTTAATTATATAGGTGAAAGCTATCCCTTTTGATTTACTTAAAACGCAGACCTTGTTCCTTCGGGAGTCAAACATCCACAGCCGTATTTTAAACTAACACATCTTTAATGTTTCCTAATTATCTTTCTATAGTGTCTCTGCTTTTGTTAAATTGTAAAACACTGGAGGCTAAAAAAGGTTTATTATGAATATGTCTATATGTCAAGTTCAGTCTACGTAGATAGCGTGGAAATGACACGTGAACGGTGGGACGGACAAGTGTTTGCACCCACTTGATGGTGATGATCCTCTCGCCCTGGCCCTTGCTCTGCTTGTCGACCTCGATGTGCGCACCGGTCGCCGACCGGATCGCGTTGATGTTGCTGCCCGCGCGCCCGATCACGCGCGATATCGCGTGCGACGCCACCGACACCTTCTTGCACCTGTTGTTCGCATTACAAATTAATTATCACCTATTTTAGACAATTCTACGAAGTTATTAAACAAAAAAACCATAGGAATAGACTGTATAAACGATGGAGACTACGATGCAATTTTTTTCACGTAATAACTACTGGGCCGATTTCGATGCGGTTTTCGCTGATCGACAGAAAACTGTTAGACTTAAAATCTGCGCGGTTTTATCCCCGGCGGGAATTTTCTCGGGAGCGTTTTACAGTTGTTCGGATATAAAAGAAAATAACTTATTACTTACTTATTATTACGACAGTTTTAACTAAAGAGATAACTAACATTATTTTTTAAAACTGCGGTGCTTTGTGTCCCGGGAATCCCGCAAGAATTTCAAGTTAATGATAAATAATACTTCATATAACTTTAATAAAACAATATAGTGTATACATAAACTTAAAATAACTTTAATTACTATAACATGTTATATTATTATTTACATCAAGAGTAAATTTAGAAATAGTACTCTATATATTTTCCGACTCGTTGAAAGTGGCGCCGTTTTCCGTAACCTAAGTATTACAAAATAACCTGTTATTAAGGAGAAACAATGTATATAGCCGCAAATATATCTATTATATTATTATACAGGAGTAGTCTAAACATGCGCAATATGTTAAACTATATATATTTGTACGAAATGAGCAGTAACATTCGAATACCAAAAGTTTTGATTTGGCGCCATAATGATTATTGAATAACTATGTTAGAGTGGAAACTGTTTTGTAATTTTAGACACTTTAATATATTTAACATTAGAATCAATTACACGGAAATTTGCAATGATTCGGGGTTAGCAGTTCATGTTACCAAATGAAGGAAATCCTATTGAATAACGTAGAACCAACTGCGAAAAATTATAATTTTATTTAATTAACTAACGTGATAACAGTGAAAGAAAACATCACGGAATTAGCTACGTTCTATTAGGGACTCACAACGACCACGTTCACGACCTCGATTTTTCCCGTTCCACTTGCTTGAAGACGTTACAATCGTAAACCCAAGTGGAACGGCTATTCGACCCACCTCTTGACATGGGTCGTTGTGAGCGTCGTGTGATCGAAAATGATGACGTCATTAGTGACGTTTTCGCCACAACGACTGCGGTCGCCTTGGGGAACAGCTAACGGAGCATTTTGGGCGTTGTGAGCTACTAATGGAACGCGCTGTAAGTATGTGGGAAACCCGCCAATACATTTGCACAAGTGTAGCGAAAATACCATATGTTTCTTTTATGTATTATATAAGTAGATTAATTTAATTTGAACCACATTTAATTTATAATTCTTATAATGAGAAAACTTACCCGGGCTCAACGGTCGAGAGCGTCTGGACGCTAGATTTGCGCACCACCTCCTTCCAACCCTCGTCGCGTCTTCCACCAATACATCCCTTTGGGGACGTACTCTTGCCTTCTGCCTCCCATCTGTACAACACCCCAGGTATTAAGAGTATAAAACGATTTACAACACACTGAAATGGTTTCTGCAGAAAGTACTTCGCAATACAGGCATTAAAGGAATAGAGTCAAGGCTTTTCATGCATGTTTTGTTGACAAATAACAAAATAGTAAATTGAAATAGATATTTTTTACTTTACCTAACTAATATAGAGGATTCTATACCATTGTTGGCACCAAGTGATTGGCACTCTATCAAATTATTTAAAATATTATTTAGTAGCCCTAAAATAATATAATAATCATTATATGGCCAGAAAATAAAAAAGTACTAATAATTCCGCCCGATGTAGACCAATTTTAGTAGCGCGGGACAGCGTACGAATCGTGCAAGCGGAACCGACGCAAGAATGAATAGCAAGCAACACTCTGTCATTGTCGCTTGCTAAGAAAGTTCAATATACATTATTTACAGGTCGACAAGACCGCATATTGTATTGTAAAAATAGATTTCTGTTAACTGTATCTTTTAAAACACAATAAAGCAAATATTCATTCATTCACTCATGTCAAAAACGATAACTGCCGATCGCAATTGTAAGTTATGTAAAACTATAATTTCTTAACATTCTAAATAAATCAATAGAGTGCACCAAGAATGGTATAAATACCCTTATTTACATCTAGTTACTTCCTATTTCAATCAAATTTGTTGTGTAGCAAATATGTTTTTCATATTACATTTAGTAATACAATCGCAAAGCGTTAATTATCTATATTAACCCTCAAACGGGGACCAAACATACATTTTTTTTCCCAAAAGCTGGCATCAAAATTGCCGCGCCAAAACCAAGACAGTTATATCGTCTCCTTTATTCCAATACAAATTCTACGTAAGTTAGAAGGACAAAGCATCATTTCAATGATCTGTATTTGACCACAAATTTGTGCTGCTTGTGACAGTTTGGCAACAAATTTGTGGTGGATCCGTCTTAGAGGGTTCACATATGAAACATGTAAAAGAGATTTGGTGTATTAATTGTATGCCGAGTGAGTATATGAACGGATTTATATGAATTTTCATATGTACCTATGTCTAATCTTGGAGGTTAAGGATTATTTAAAATTGCCGTAACCGCGGTACAAGCTAGGTTAATTAGAAAATTTTACATAGTAAATATATTACTCGTTAAATTATAACTACAAGAATGGCAAGGAATAAATGAATCAACAAAATATCATGCAAAAAATAAATTAAAACTCAAATAATTAGGATTACATGCATGCATTTTTACAGCCAAAATTAAACCGAAAGATATTTCCCAACACCAATTGACCTATTTTGAATTGACAAAACTTGTGACAAGTTAATATACAGTATTGAAATTTTTGGAAATATTTTAATGAAAACCCTTCGCTAGTGAGATTGAGATTAACAATGATCGTAGGGAAAAATAGTTGAAAATATTACAACGGATTGTATTTTCGGACTAAATAATTTGTATTTGTGTGACTATAATTGAACAGATGTGGTGATTATATTTTTTTGAAAATTGAAACTTACTGGAAGCTGGCGTACTTTATATTTTTGTCGGCATCGTCTTTATCCACATTGAGCCTGGTAGATTCAAACACTTGGCTCTTTCTAGAATTATTTCCGTATTTGTTAACATTCTGTACTGTTATGCTCTTAACACACTCTTCATCGGATTTTCTGCAACAATTTTTTTAAACATATTCATCTCCCCAGAAATATAGCTATTTGTAATAATAAGGATAATAAAATACCGCGCTGAAGACCGCTAAAATGTGTGTAATAGTCGCGAAAACTTAACAAAATACTATAATAAGAATTGCACCTTATTTTACAGATTTCAATGTCGTTATTTTTTTTAATTTTGTTTGTTTGTTCTTTGATATTAATTTTATATAGATATATAAGGTATTAGACAATATTTTGTTAATTTACAGCACAAATGAAATACGAGTACATAATCTTCACTAATCCAAACATAGGATGAGTTTAGTTTAAGTATTATTTATTATGTGTAATCCATTTTATAAACAGTCGATTTTATGGTATTAGAACCGAAGTAAAACTGACATAAAAATAATATAATTTAGCGCAACTGTCCATTTCAAGTGTGCGTAACAAGGACACAGTTTTAAGAGGAGCCAAAAAGAAAACATAATATATATGTGTATATTTATATTATACTATGTCTTTATTTTAATAGATTCCCTCCCTGCTTGTCTTATTGATTCATAAATATTAGAGCAAAAATTAAAAAGTTAAAAGAAGCATTGCTAAGATATGTAATTCATGCAAAACACACCCTGTTTTACAAAACAATAATCGACACTCAGCCTTAGTTTTAGACTGAGTGTATTATCTGCTATTAACAGTATAAGACATTTTTATTCTAGCAATAAATCCCGGCTGCTTCTTAAGCTTTTACTTCAAAACAGCTGTTTGCTGGTTTCGAAATAGAACATCCGAGTAAATATTTGCATGCAATAAAATCGTCCTGACCGGTACTTATTTCTTTACAATAAACTGTTTCATATGCCTCTGCCACACCTGGGATAGTGGTACGACTGTGTCATGCAGATGTAGCCAAAGATTCAGTGTGTCATGTGAAATGCTTTTTAATGACGTTAAACATTAACAGATAACTCATGAATATATATTAGTGTAGCTAATCATTAACGCTATAATTAAGTTGCATTGGGTTACAGTCGCTAACACTAACACAGGTGGAGCTGTTCACATTATTAGCTTCACAAACCATTAAAAACTTTTATAGACCAATCATACTTTTTTTCAATAAAAATGTATTTCAGATTGAAACTTATGGCCAGTGTGTTACTTTTTTTTTTGCGCGAAATAAAAATATACAGACATAATAGTAATAAATGTATTGTAGGGCTGTGAAGAAACCTTATCTAGAAATTCATCTCATCATCACGGCGACAAAACCACCCACAGCCAGGTGGTAGGGCATTTGCCCCTGGTCTAGAGTATGCCGGCATAACAACCTTGAGTTATGTTCCGGCATCAGTGGCCATATTCCAATTTCTCCTTCAAGGCCGGCCTCTGGTATTGCTAATGTCCATAGGCGACGGTATACCTTTCCTTCACAGTTGGGCGTAAGTACGCTGCTTTGTTTTGTCCACAGGTCTACAGAAAACCTTAACTTAATATCATACCAAATTTTTCCTTTTTACAAGTAGCTTAATTTACTTTTTTATGTTCACCTGTCATTTTTTATATATGTATATACAATTTTCAACTGTGACATTGGCAAAATCCAACACTACAAAAATAGAATAGAATAGAAGTACGGTTGCAACGTGAACGCGACTCACTTGTCTTTCTTGTCGTTGCTCCGCCTCTCGGGCGCCTTGGGCGGCGCGGGCGCGGGGGCGGCGGCGGGCGCCGGGAGGGGCGTCGCCGTCGGCGACTCCGCCGCTGGCGCCACGTTCTCCTTCTCTTGTTTCTTGTCCGGTTTTGGAGTGCTCTCGCGCTCTTGCTTCGGGTCTAGTTTCGATTTGTTCTGAAAAAAAAAGTTTAATCGATTACTATCAGAATACCGATAAAAACAATATTTTTTATTACATACATACATACATACATAACTTCACGCCAGGTCCCTTGCGGGGTAAGCACGAACAATAGAGCGCCATTTAGACTTATTCTTACACACCTCACTTGCTTGTTTGACATTCATAGCTCTTGTCATGCACGCTCGTCTGTTCTTGAGGCTCCTGACATCACCTTCTGCTAGTACACGATCAATTTGATCATGGAAAGTGTGTCGTCGCCTTCCGCGACTTCTGCATCCATCCACTTTTGGATTGTATATTTGTTTAGTCATTCTTCCATCATTCATTCTTTCCACATGCCCGAACCACCGAAGCATTCTTTTCCTTACTACCTTCACCCCGACACTCTCTTTCAGACCAACTCTCTTTCTAACTTCGGTATTACAAACGCGGTCCACGAGCGTCACTCCGCAGATTTTGCGCAGTGCTCGCATCTCAACCGCGTTTACTCTACTTTTTTATTACATTTATTTCAATATGTTATACATCCATATTGATGGAAGTATAGAAATCTGGGTTATGAATATACAGTGTAAACCCATATAACGTCACTCAATTTAACGACAAATTCTCTTAAGCGTCGAAATCACTTGGATTGTGTTGGTCACTCTTCCTGCCATAAGCGCAAGGCACATGCGAAGAGGGTGGTTTTAGTGGAGTATTGAGTCTTCCTGTCTCCACACAACCCGGTAGTGTGTTAAATTGAAATTTCCCCTTAAAAAAAAACTGGTCTTCAATACAATGATACATTTTATATAGCATTACAGCCACTCTCAATAACGACAGCAATTAAGTAATAAAAAATACTTTTCAAGTTGTCAAAATTACTAAAAACTGCGCAGCTGTGTATGTTTTTTTTTCGCTTTACTATCCAAGCCCGCAATAAACTCGACTGTGGGTATCATGCATACCGAAATTTCTAAGTACTTCCTTTATCACCAAGATGCCTCAATATCGCAAGTTATGAATGAAATAAGTAAAACAATACAACAAAATTACTGGTGGAGCAAAAAACGTCAGTCAAAAATAACACTTCTCCGCATTTAACGACAACTCTATAACGCCATAAAATACACCTTCTCTTTGTGTTTGTTTGGCAATATAATTGCAAGTCCATCTGATACAATATTTACACTCGTAACTAACCTTGTCAGGTTGTTTCTTGGCGGGGGCGGGCGGCGGTGGGGGGGTGCTCTTCTCCTCTTTCTTTTTCTTCTTGGTCTTGGCGCTTGGCGCGGGAGGGGCTTTCACATCCGACGACGAACACGAACCCTGATGTAAGAATTCTCTTTTATATTACGCCATTTCAGAATACGTCCGAATTAATATTGTAAATGTGTTTTCTTTTCGCTTTCCTCCGCCATGATTCAGGGCAGAGCTCATTTTGTATCTTTTATTTGTTCTGATTTCTTATATACTAAACGAGGGATAAATATTTATATCTATTACTTAAATCTAAGCCTATTATACTGTTTCTGTTTTCCTTTCTTATGTTTACAAATATATACTTTTATATACTGGCAACATTTTACTAGCTAATCACATTCTCTACAATTCTAATTGCAAACCAAATGTGAGTGTTTGTGACGCTTTCACGCCTCAACTAACTACGCAACAGATCGTTATACCGGTAGTATAAAGGTGTGGGAGGATTTAATTCTTACAATTCGGTTGAACACTACTAGCGACTTTGCGTCGATGATCTAGGCTCTGAAGCGTCTTGTCGAATAGTCTATTATTGCCAATAAGCTTCCTAGCTATTTTCTCAATTGACTCGAGTGTTTCGAGCTAGTATTGCCCGAGCTATCACAAAGATAAGAGCAATACTCCATGCACGGCTACACTTGTGCTTGGAAAAGATTTAACAGCTGAAGTTGTGTGAAATACTGCTTCACCTTTGACTGAACCTTTAGGTTTTTGACAGCCAGCTAAGTAACAGACTTTATATAGGAGCTAAAATTTAATAAGATATCTATTCTAGTGATATTCATTTAGTACTAGATGCGACATTATCATAGAGGGATGGATATGAGAACACGAATGTGAGCCGCGGTGTCGTTATTTGAATTGTATTGGTTTGAATATCAAAATCATGTGCTTGCGTAAGGGTCTCCTCCTCTAACAGTAACTAAAATTGGTTCAGAAGCGGTGGCAGGCTTATGCCATTCAATAAGTAATCTACAAGATTCGATTTTGAAATAAATTAATTATATATTCATTTTTATTTTTCATTTTCGCTGATTATGGTCCATACAACGACTAAAATCGAAACGATGTGTTCCGATCGCATTTTGCTGGCGTCACAAATACATGTTCACGGCAACGATAATAACAGCATAATATTAATATGTTGTTTGAGAGCAACAAATTAAAACTGCATAGTATCGATAATATTAGCTATTTAAAAAACAATAACTGCAATAGACTATATAAACGATAGAGAATATCATTTTATTTTTTTAAGGATTCTTCTCTGTTTGCTCGAGATTCACATAAAAAATACTAGACCGATTTAAAATCTGCGCTATCTTTATCCCGGGGCGAATCTCACGAGAATTTTCCCGGGACCAGTTTATACTTTTTCACTAAAACGATAGGTCGCATTCTGTTTTGTCCCGGTAATATGAAGCGAAGCGCGGTCGCACGCTAGTAATGGCGGTGGGCTTGCCTGCGAGTTGGCGTCGATGCCGGAGTCGCCCTCCTCGCGCGGCGGCTCGTCGTCGCCGTCGCCGCCCTCGGAGCACTCCTCCGCGAGCGCCTTCTCGCAGTAGATGGAGTTCTTGTCGTTCTCCTCCTGTAATTTGCGCCTCTCCTCCTAAAAGTACCGTGGCATTGCTAGTTTTGTCGCGCCGGCACGGACACGAGTTGCCCGCGCAGCTTACAACACTTTTTCGATCTAATGTATCTACCTATCTTTACGCATGCCTGCTGCGAAAGAAAATATCGTGAGGAATGGACGCATATAGAGATTGCAGCTCGTTGCCGTGAAATGGGGAATAAAAACTCACAACATGAAAATCAGGAAAGTGCATGGACAGTCTTTGAACTATGAAAGGTTCACAACTGCACCACCGTATAGATCTTAATGTTGTCTAGCGAGCAGATAAATTGCATTCAAGGGAGGGACATGAGCTACTATGCATTAAAAAATATAAGTAAAGGCAATCCATAATTTCTCAAGTTAGATAAAACATAGTGTCAAGACTTTTAATAAGAATTCGAAAATACATGTTCTCGATTAAATTTGTGTTTTTGCAAAAAAAGTGAGTGTTTCTACAGGAGTTATAGAATCCCTCCGAGGCCAATCGGTAGCACCTCTGATGTTGCTAATATCTATAAGCAAAGGCAACTACTTACCATTGGAATGTCTGAATCCTTCAATTAAATAAATTTGAGGGCCTCTACGGTTGAGCAAGCTAAGCCTCAGCTGGCTTACTTCACTGCAACGCAGGGGCAACCCCAGAGTAGTTCATTGTATATTACTCATAACAGAAGCGTAACTAGCTTAATTTGATGATATGCATATTTGTGTTTGGGGGCCATCCATAAATTACATCACACGCTAAGGAGGTGGGGGTCGACGGAATGTGACATTGTATGACAAGGGTTAGGAGCGGTCCTAAATTTCGTGACGTCACATAACAAAATCTGATATATCTAAACTGTTTGAACTGCTGCTTGAACCTGTAACACGAAACCACCGCAAATTTGTCGCCGAACTGACCCACACGGCTAATTGCACAACAAATTTGTGGTCAAATACAGATAATCGAAATGAACGTTAAACCGATGCCTTCTCCCTCTAACCACATAGAATTTTTATTAGAATACAAGACACGATATGATTCTCGTGGTTTTGGCGCGGCAATTTTGATGGCAGCTAGCAGCTTGTGGAAAAATAATAATATTAAAGGCTGGTTGAAAACAATGGACTGTAGGTAAATGGTTGGGAAACTTTCTTATCACTCACTTGAATTTTGATGTTTTTAAGCTTCTTGGGCCGGCCCGTGTTCTTTCTTCGAATCTTCTTGAATTTTACACCACATACAACTTGAGTAACTTGATACAACACTCTGGATTGGATTTTTTATGAAAGAATTAAATTTTTCGGGAGCGGGCAGCGCAGTGCAATATCAGCGCGGGCGCGGGAAGAGAAGGAAGGGGGCGGGAACGCCAATACGGCATTAATGTAACACGTCACTGTCACTGCGGTTTATATTTTTTTTTTGCTGTAAGACTTTGGCCTTAACAAAGGCCCTTAAAGAGGGTTAATTGAATAATTTCTTGACGTAAAATCGCAAATTATGTGATACCACACTAGGGGAAATGGGACACGTGTGACGTATTTGGTGGATGGCGGGACACGGACGCGACGGTGTGCCTACCTTCTTCTCCATCTTCTTCTTCTTCTTGCGCTCGCGGCGGCGCGCGGCGGCCTGGCGGCGGCTCTCCTCGCGGCAGCGCTCGGCGTCGAGCTCCTCGAGCAGGATGGTGGCGTTCTTGTTGGCGCGCGCCGCCTGCGTCTCCTTCGCCTCGCGGATCACGCGCACGCACTCCTGGCACTTCTCCAGCAGCTCCTTGTCCGAGATCGTGCATATGTACCTGCGCCACGCAACACGTCGGCATACACTCGTCTGTACTAATAGCAGCTCTGCCCGCGGTTGTGTGTGTTGCATCAAAATCCATTCAGTAGTTTTTGCGTGAAAGAGTAACAAACATATATACATGCATTCTTACAAACTTTCGCGTTTATAATATTTCCTCTTTATAATATAGAGATTATAAAGAGGAAATATTTGTAACGAATAAACTCAAAAACTCTTACCGTAATAATGCAATATAATCTCGTGATTAATATCCCTATGAATATTGTAAATGCGAAAGTAACTCCTGTCTCTCTGTGAAGCTTTCAAGGAAAAACTACTAGAAATACTGTATCAGTTTTGCTGTAATTTTGTTTAAATGTAGCTTTAATACCGGAAATGGAAATAAATACTTTTCATCCCGGTATATGGGATAGTTTGCGATATAAAATGAAATTAATCTTCCCGGAACAAATAGCACTGACATAAAAATTTAATTCAATGTAAGCTGCATTGAAGCCTGCTGTTTAAACAAGACGTACGCACTAGAGTTTGACCCGCACCGTGGCCGCAGGATAGACTCTAGTAGGCTATATTTATTACTAGAAAAATTAGGAATTGGAATTTAGTTCTTTCACCCAGCTTACAAGAGTGAACAAGTAGACACCGTCACATAAGATAAGAACTTAAAACCAGGAGTATTAGCCTTAAACATAATTTTTATAAAGCCACGAATAAAAACAGATTGAATGTGTCAAAGGTGATACACATATAACAAAACATGCAATCGCTTTATGCATATAAATATTTATTGGATGTTGAATTACCTTGTCATTTCCTGGTCCGAGGGGAACTGCGTGACCACACCAACCATCCACTTGACCACTTTGGTGTGGCCCTTGCGGAAGGCGGCCATCAGGCATGACACCTGTGGGTTTATTACAGACTCAGTCAGGATCTTAGCGGATGGAGATGCATCGTGCCCATCCCTGAGGGGAACAGCGTAGCAGTATCTACGCACCTTCCTGTTGTCCTGCGAGTCGATGTCGGCGCCGGCGGCGTATAGCATCTCGATGACGGCCAGGTGTCCGCCGTTGGCCGCCAGCCACAGCGGCGAGTTGCCCTTCTTGTTTTTCACCTCCACTGCCGCTCGCCTAATAAAGCAGGAAATATGTATAAATTCTAATATTTATACATATAACAAGAACAGGCGTGTGGGCTTTTGTTGAAATTAGATTCACATGACACACATGTTTTCAGTACTAAATATAGTTATCTTCGAGAGCGCACTACGATATTAGACATGTAAAAGATAAGGGGAATAAACCCTATGGCGTTGCTATTGTTTTGCTCTAGGGTTGTAACAGTAGAACGAGGCGTTAAAATAACAAACCTCGAATACGAATTATTGTCACTAGCGCAATAACAGTTCAGCCAACTGAATGCAAGAGCCTAGTTAATTATAAGTGTTTTCATATATTTTTTCCTTTAAAATCTATACTAAGTATATTTTATTTGAATTAGTTTTAATCACTGTAAATGATGATCATGTATGTCTAACTTGTGTGTGCAATAAAGAACATTAATTCGTTCATGTGGCTGACCTCTGTAGCAGCAGCTCGACGAACTTGGTGTGGCCCTTGTCGGCGGCGATGGTGAGCGCCGTGTCCCGGGAGGAGGGCACCGGCGGCGCGTTCACGTCGGCGCCCTTGTCGAGCAGCACGCGGCCCACCTCCACGTAGCCGCCGCTCGCCGCCTCCATCAGCGGCGTGAGGCCCGTCTTCGCGCGGTGCTCCACGTTCGCCTTGCGGTCCAGCAGCAGGCTCACCACCTCGTGCCGGCCTGCATCACCCACAATCATCGTTTAGTCACTAACCGCATTAGTTTTTGCGTTAATCCCGAACGAACAGACAAACACAGAAAAGATAAAAAACACTTTTCTAATTTTATAGATTTTATTTATGGTCAGTTCCTATATCTTCCTATACAGACAGACTGACGGCCCATTTGATAGAAAATGTTCACCGCAGTTTAAAGACACCTGAAATACCAAAGTTGGTACTACATGCTGTCAGTCTTGAAGAAATTTTTATGTCACATTATTTAAAATGTTCAGAGTGTTGGGTGTTAAGATATCTTCTGCATGGATAGATATCTATCTGTACAGGAACGAAGAAAGAACAACAACATGGGCCTAAGTATGTCGGCATAATAACCTCCAGTTGTTTCTAACTTTTTTTGGAGGCACGCTGAACACCCCTTAAAGGAAATTTCGAAAATATCGAAAAGTTTGTTTAGAAGGTTTTTGGTGTGGAGCTAAAACAAAAAATTATTGACTTACAACTTTCGAGAATTAACGTGAAAAAAAGAAGTGACAAAAAAAGGCCTGATTATGTGTATTCAATTTATAAAATATGTAGTTTAAATTCTATCTGCACACCTGCGCAATATATCATTATCTATAATCAATATATCTTTCATCTGTGGAGGTTTACGAATATTATTCTTTGAACTACACTATTATTGATGAACTATTCATTAGCTATGTCTGTAACTTTAGTTTGTAAGACTACAGCTGTTAGCCCCCCAAATAAAATAAAATATACTGCATAATAATCTGCACCACTTACGTCGCCAGATTGGGTTAAATTATTCCTTAAGTTAGATTGCCTATTGTTTTAACCATGACTATGTTGTAAGCGTGCATTGTCGCAATTGTACGTTTGGGGGAGCGGCGACAGGTGACGACCTGTCCTACCTTGGAAGCAGGCGAGCGTCAAGGCGGTGTTCCGGTTGGTCTCGATCTGCGCGTTGATGTCGGAGCCGCAGTCGAGCAGCAGCCGCACCGCCGCCGTGTGCCCGTTCATCGCCGCCAGCATCAGCGGCGATATGCCCAACTTCGAGCCGGTGCGCGAGTTTATTTCCGCCTGATACATACACGAGTGTCAACTTAGGTAATAAGTAATCTCTCTTTTCTTTCACCATATCCCAATCACTTGGGGCCAGCACAATATGTCTTTTCCTTTCACACTCCTGTACTCTCACATACATCTTCTGTCACACCACATATCATCCTTCACACAATGCATCCATCTTTTTTTTTGGTCTAAAGCTGCATTTGTATCCATCTATCTTGTAGTTTAACATTAACAAAAACATCTCCACTCAACTGAGATGCATGTGCTGTGTTCTAATAGAGTATATATAGTAATTTTTTTTTTTTTTTTTTTTTTTTTTTTTTTTTTTTTTTTTTTTTTTTTTTTTTTTTTTTTTTTTTTTTTTTTTTTTTTTTTTTTTTTTTTTTTTTTTTTTTTTTTTTTTTTTTATATGTAGATCCATCTCAACATTTATACAGTTTTTTAAAGAGCTCTGAAATATGACGATCAATTTGAAGAGGCTCCTCGCCCTCACCTGATGCGTGAGCAGCAGCCTGATGATGTTGACGTAGCCGCCGCTGGCGGCGAGCGACAGCGGCGTGTAGTCGGAGACGTTCCTGTGCTCCTTGTTGGCGCCGCGGCTGAGGATCAGCTCGACGACCTCGTAGCGTCCGCCGCTGCACGCGAGCGACAGCGGCGTGTCCTTCGTACGCTCCGACTGCGCCTCGATGTCGGCGCCGTGGTTCAGGAGGATCTCCACTATCTTCTCGTGGCCGGCCGTCGCCGCCAGTATCAGAGGTGTGAAGCCCTGCCCGCAAACCGTATCCATTAATACAATGCTGGAATCATCGATTGGTGCGATACCACTCTCTCACAGAATTTCGGCGTGAAATGGTTAGCCTTGATCTAACCGTGTGATGAGTGAGAGTTCCGATGGCCCACATTCCTCATCCACTTTATCGCATCCTAAATACACCATTGGATGTAGTCATGGTGTTGCAAACATATAAAGGCGACGGTAACCATTTTTATTTCCAAGGCTGTCTGCCCGTATTCCAGCTTCAGCAATAATAAAAAAATACGACCGCGTTTCCTGTGGCTTAGTCTGGTATTAATTAACAGGGTAGTAAAAATAAATTATTGCAATCGAAGTACTACCGTACTACCGTGCAAAACTTAAATGTGTCCTTGAAGTTTGTACAAGTCGTTTCGCACAATAAAACTATAATGTTCACGCGGTGGTACATAGAACGAGTGTTGCGCTCTCACTCGTCCTCCATCCGGACTTGCATAGTATCAATAGTAATAAACGTTAAAAGTTGACAGGGCCTGCATTGTCACGGAGCACAATTTGCATGTCACTGAACTACTCTTAAACGGTTAGATTTGGAGTTGGATGTTCATGAAATATTCCGTCGAGTCCCGGGATGGTTGATTGACAATTGGATCTGGCACCTCTGCTGGGAGTGTCGTACCTTCTTGTCGCGGTGCTCGATGTCGGCGCCGCGCGAGAGCAGCAGCTCGACGAGGTCCTCGTGGCCGCCGGCGCAGGCGAGCGTGAGCGCCGTGTCGTGGTTGGAGTCGGTCTCGCCGTCCACGTCCATGGCCGAGTAGGCGCCCGGCGCCGGCGCCGGCGGCGTCGCCGTGCCCAGCGCCGACCCGCCGCGCCCGCCCCGCCCGCCGCCCCCGCGCCCGCTGTACCGGTACTGGGAACAAACATTACAATCAATCGATCGATCGTATTTAATACTAGAGTTTACCCCAGGTCAACCTCTAGTGTATCTCTTGTTTGAAAAGCTGGCTGTACAGGTTACATCGTATTAAATTTTTGCCCCCCGGAAGATTCACTTCATTTTATATCGCAAACTATACCATCGCCCGTCTATTTGTTAACAACATAAATGACAAAAATTCACAAAATAGATGACATAAGACCAAGTTGAACCATTCGACCAAGTGGACTGAGTGGACCTTGTGGATCAAGACGACCAAGTGGACAAATCACAAAAGCTATCCTAGTTTCCGAGACAACCTTTACATAAATCTATCCCATATCCGGGATAAAAAGTATCCCTTGGCCACCCTCGGTATTAAAATTACATATGTACCAAATGTCAGTTCATTCGATCCAATAGTCTTTCCATAAAAGAATAACAAACAGAAAGAAAATATATTTTCATCTCAGAAACTGTTCAATTTTTCAAAAAAGTATTATATGTTCACCCTCGGCATCGAAAAACCACCTACCATTGGTTGAATTTTGATATAACTCTTATGGAGTGGATGTCAAAATTTAACCGATCGTGAGGCAAATGAACGGTCAGTAATAGGAACCAGCCATAAATTATGACACTTCACCGTTGTCATTGAACTCGTTACTTACTTTCTTCTTGGCGACGGTATTGTGGTGGTTCGGTTGGTCGCGCTTCGCGTGCGGCTGCGGCTGGGGCTGCGGCTGCTGGGGGTGCGGCTGCGGCGCCAGCGGCGGCTGGGGGGGAGGCTGCGCGACCCCAGGAGGGAAGGCGGCCGTCCTGCGAAGAGATTTATTTATTTATGGAAAACCTACAGCTAAATATATTTGATTAGATACCTTTAATTAACAAAAGAAAGCCAATAACAGGTTATCACAAATAAGCTATTGGTTAAAAGTAACATGCCGACATAAAAAAGGCACCGAGATGGTAAGTCACTATTAAAAAACTTAAGGCTTAGACACCGCTTTGCTCCTGAAATACTGATTGTAAATAGGTCTATGTCGTCGTATTTGCTTACATTATTTAAATAATGTCTTGCTCGCACTAGAAATGAGCTTTGTCTGCATTATATATATAGTTAGATTGTCACAAATAGGATAACTTATGCAGATCATTTATACCATAATACAGCTCAAGACAATGGGAAATATATGACCTTCAATAACCTTCTATAAAATATGTATGCTTGATATCAGTTGTTCATCCTTCATGTTCAGCAATGTCAGTAAATAAAAGGCAGGTATTAACTGCCAAGCTATCGTGAAGACTTCAGTGTGACGAGGAATCTGAATTGCTATTAAAGTTATCATGAAGATATCTGAGTGTATCAAGCTCGGTTCCCATAACTTACAAACCATTCATTTGCTTATCTGTTAAAATTTGCCATGAGCTCCATACAGCTAATGTCAAAATTCAACAGATGGTAGAGCAAGTGAATGAATAGTAAGATAGTAGAAATAGGAACTGGCCATGAGTCAATTTTCAAAGTGCAAGTGGACGGTTGTCTGATTTCCTCACCTGTAGTCGTCGTAGGGCAGCGTGGGCGGTGGCAGTGCGAAGTGGGGTTGCAGGTCGGGTTGAGGTTGCTGGGGTTGGAGTTGCGGCTGCGGCTGGGGTTGCGGCTGCTGCTCGGCCTCGTCGGGGCGCGCGCACGCCAACGACAGCGCCCCCTCCAGGGTGGAGCCCGGGGACACCACCCGGTCTTGTACTGGCGCTCGGTGCCCACCTGTAACATCCATTCACAATATTAATACATATATGCATATAACATATACCGCAACATTATTGTAGTTTTACACAGCTAAAAATTCGTTTAATATACCTACGCTCAAAGTGGCCATTGTGTAAGTGAAACAGAGCTCATAATGGATAGCAATCATCACTCTGCTATTTCCACTTGCGAACAAAGTTCAATATATAAGTAATTTACATGTCGAAAAGTGGTCAGCACTTTTATGTACAACAATCAGAAGCAAGTGAGGTGTGTAAGAATATGCCTGAATGGAGCTCTGCTGTTCGTGAATAACCCCGCAAGGGACCTGGCGTGAAGTTATGTATGTATGTATTAGGAACTAACTATCAGAATTATGAGTTATGTAAAACTGTACTACATTATTTATTGTTAAGGTGCTTCCTTTTAACGCGAGCATTCGCCTGTAATGAAACATTTGTGATTGGATCTCGTTGTTTCAAAGTATTACCGATTGCGCACTGTAATGCTATATTACAGGCAAATGCTCGCGAAGAGGGAGCGGCTTTACATATGAGCACGTTACCCCGATGTCGATGTGGTGCTGGTGCTGGTGGTGGTGATGGTGGTGGTGGCGGTGGTGCTCGTGGCGCGCCCAGTCGGCGGTGAGCGCCTCCTCGGCGGCGGCGAGCAGGCGGCGCGCGTGCCGCTCCTCGCCGTCGCCCCCGCCCCCGCCCCGCCGCCCGCCTCCGCCTCCAGCTCGCCCTCGCCGACGCCCTCGCCCTCCACGCACTTGCCCGCGAGGATCTCGTGCGACTTCTGTTGCATAACCTGGTCAATAGGGCACGTGACTATCAAATCGACTGGCAAGTCGAGGGCCGCTTCGGCAAAATGCTAACATAAATGATAATCATGTTGCCAGCAACGTGCATTCAAAATTATCTTTCCATATCCTATATTCTGTAAGTACACTTAGAATTGCCAGATCACAGCGATGAAAACAGTACTTTCATCCCTGGTAAACGAATTTCCCTGCTTTCAAGAAATTTAAAAACAACGCGAGCCATAAATAATAGATGCGACTCGTGTCTTAACTTTTTTATAGCCACGGTCAAATTACGGCATAAATTGTAATAAAAAATAACAACAATTTTTTGTAAGATAATCAAATAGTTTATCTTTTCACTAAATTATTATTTAATTGACATAAATTTCAGCTGAATACTTACTGAAACTTGCTGGTAGTATACCACAGAAAAGAAAATTGATCTTATGTTTCATACGTGATGTAATAATGGTTTCAGTCAATAACTTGGAGGTGACTTATTATTTTTTTCTTTAATTAAATTAAATATCTACAGAAAACTTACGAAAAAACCACGTTACGTCTCATTTCGTGAATATTTATAATTTTTTTTTTTTGGTAAATTATTGATCAGTAAATACCTTATTAAGTAGATTTTGTACCTGCAGCACGAGCGAGCGGAGTTCGTTGGGTGGCAGCGCGACGAGGGAGGGCACTTCCCGCTGCAGGTAGGCCAACACGGCGGCCAACTCGCGGGCCTCCACGGCGGCCACTGCGTCCTCGCCGACCTTCAAACACACAACAATAACCATATTCAATTAAGGCATCTTTCTCTCCACTAAGTTCCATATTCTTGGTCCTTAATGGCAGACAATTTAAAGTTTCTATATAATACATACTGTTTTGTTTTTTCATACTTTAATATTAATATCTATACATCAACGAAAATGACCAAGAGATTCCGAACATGGAATTTCTATGCAGTGAGATAGTTAAGGGTGATGTTATTATAGATTTAATGGCTTCCTACCTGAGGAACAAAGCCCTCAGGCCTCTGTTGTATATCTTGAGCATACTGTAGTGGTTGATGGGGTTTCTTCTGTTGTTGTTGTTGTTGCTGCTGCTGTTGCTGCAGCTGCTGTTGCTGCAACTGCTGCTGTTGCTGCAACTGTTGCTGCTGTTGTTGCTGTTGATGCGCCGCTAGCTGTTGAAATTGTTGCTGCTGCAACTCCTGCAGTTGATGCTGTAACGAATTGAATAATTATATTTAGAATTTACTATCTATTTGTTCCATCATCACATTGGTTACTAAAGTTGACATTATAAGGTACACTCTAAAATGATATTTTTATATTCAAATACTGTTCCAAATTATTAAATACACAATCTCAACGAAACTAAATTAGGACATTTCATATTTAGCTATGAAAGCAGACTAAGTCCAAAATGATAATAAACAACTGATTCCAAAATGATAATAATTCTAAATAAGCATGGAAGAAGAATACTATTTTTGGACTTTAGTACTAATAATGAGAAATGACATATTATTTTCTAAGAATCCAGTTTTTATATGATGTTGAACAGTAAAATGTTTTCATTCATTCAATCACTCATTCACTTCTAAATAATACATTTCTAGACTGCAATATGGATATCTTTCTTGCATTTCAATATACAAAAAGTAGACTTTGAACCAATATTTGATAGATAAATGTTTTAATTTGCTGTCTTACTATAAAAAAATGAAAGTAACTTTCAGAAGCGTAAGACCTGTAGTTTCAATTCAACAAATTGTTTTAATAATAATGTTGGTTTAAAGTCCGTGGTGTTTTTCTATAACGCAAGACGTAAATTATTTGTCTGATCTGCAGGATCTAGGAGCTTTTTCAGCATTCATTTGTTACTGGATTATTGTCATATCTAATACTTTCTTTCTAGTAGCTCACAACGCTCAAAATGCTCAGTTAGCTGTTTCACAAGGCAACCGCCGTACGTTGTGGTCGTGGCGAAAACGTCTCTAGTCACCATTTTCGATCACACAACGCTCACAACGACCCATGTCAAGAGGTGGGTCGAATAACCGTTTCACTTGGGTTTACGACTGTAATGCCGGCGAGCAAGTGAAACGGGATGAATCGCGGTCGTGAACGTGGTCGTGGTGAGTCCATAATGGAAAGTAGCCTAGCAAAATATTATAATACAAAATTAAATTAATCCTACACTCGTAACATGTGCTATAATGACTTTAATAAATCGCTGGCTCACTATTACAAGGCTCTATGTGTCATTAGCCACTAATTATTGCAAAAATAAACGACTAGATGGCAGCACTTCTGCAAAATATCAAATATTACGAGGTCCTATGTTGTTTTTATCAACGAAAAGGAATAACGAACAAATTCATCAAAATTAACATAAAACCTTGTAATATTGAGCCAGCGAAATGTTACTTGAATACATTTTATACAATACGAAAGACAATTTTACATATCTGACAACGCAACACTAATTAGTTAGACTCCCAAATATACAATAAATGCATGACAGTCAACACTGTACGGTAATGATTAGATTAATACTATCCGTACGTATATGGTTGTAATTCTCGCGAATTTTACCGCAACGGCGCCCAAATCCGTTACGCGGCCAAGCGGCTGGCCGAAGTCCCGCAGCGCGTCCCACAGGAGGAATTTGCACCCGACTTTGGCGCATTTACGTGACAATTTCGCGCGTAGTCGCTCTTGAACGAGATTGCTCTATAATACATTAATTTCTTTTGCTAATTAAATTTCAAAACTTTTAAACAAGATTTGAGTCATACATATAAGCGTGAAATGTTTACTTCCTATGTTATATACTGTTTCGCAACATTATTACTATTTTAAAACAAGCACTGCCGTTGAACACCTTGGGCGAACTTCAACTTAATACACGCCTAGGTACAAAAAATGTTTCTCTCAGTTATTGGCTGGAGTTCACAAGACGTGGCTACTGTCCATCTAATAGAAAGTGGTTACAATCACGAAAGATTCTATAATACTAATTCAATATGCTATTGTAAAGTAAAAAAAGGAAGTACTATAAAGAAACAATATTACATCTAGGGGACGCCCGCTTGTTCTGTAAACTTTTAGAATGTATTTCAAGTCACTGAAATAATTAATACAAGAATATAATTATATGTTTACAGCTAACACTAGCGAAAGATTATTTGTATTTTAACATTAGCAAAATGAGATTTTGAACAAAATCCCAAAAACTCCCAGTGAAGCGAAATTAAACAAACGTGTCAGATGCTCAGAATTATGTGAATTCGCTACTGGAATCGAATGTGATTCGATTTCGATTCAATTATGTTATTTGTAATGGAGATGGTGTGCCTCACTATTACAAATAACATAATACTTGCATTACAATACAATTCTTTAAAACATAGTGCGTTCCACAATAGTAAACAGCCAACTAGTTTTGGCTTGGTAAATTAAATATTATATTGTTGTCTTAATATTTTCCTTAGTTTAGCAGGTTGCCTGGAAGAGATCGCTTAAGCGACAAGAACGCCCTTTGTTCAACATTTACAGTACTCTGTACCTAGTTTTAATTTTTGGTGAACAATAAAGTGTTTTCATTCATTCATATTAATACCGAGCCCGACAGATCTATTAATAAAACAGAATGTAATTAAGATTACCTGGTTGAGATTAGTTGCAAGCTGCTGCACTGGGAATAACTGCTGCGGAGGTGGGTACGGGGGCGTGGTGGGCGTGTGGATCGTGGTCACACCTATATAATCATAACAATACAATATAATTGCATCTTTATTATTTTTCATTGCTACTGAAAAAATTTTGTTTTTTGTTTTTTTGGATAATTTGTGGAGGCTCTATAGTTTTATAGGACTCGCGTCTCGTATTAATGAGTTCGAATCCTGCCAAAAATGTGTACTTCTTACATGGTTTTAATAATGAGAATTGCATTTTTCTGAATGTTCCATATCAAGATCACTGCTATATGAATCCCGTCAGTCGGTCTGAGACAAGGTTGATAGTTGACAACCTGGTTCTATATTTCTGAATTCAGGAGATCCAATGCCAGAAAAAAAAGATTATTTTTATAGATTTTCAAAAATGGCGTCATAAAAAGCCTTCGAATCTGACATAAGGTTAGAAATTTTTTAGGTGCAATCAAACAAAATTTCCATGTCTAACATAAATTTGTAATTAAATATATTATAGAATACATTGAAATTTAGTATAAAATGGAAATAATATCGAAGCACCTAAAAAGGTAATCAATATTTACAAATTACATAACCATACAAAATTAGTTATTTTGTGAGTAATTTTAGTATGAATACTCTTTGATCCTTGTTTAATTTCTACGGTTAAGAACGTCCAATAGCTAAGCTAGAACGTTTTAGCATCTCATAGCATTATATTTTATGTACATTTAGCATCCAAGTCAAATATTGGACAGTTATAGACAGTAAGTATCAACCTCCTATAATGCACTGTTAATAAGCAAGAGATCGCTTCACACCAGATGCTTTTTCATACAAAATTACATATTGCACAGCGTTCTGTAGACTTTCTAGAGAAGTAATAAAAGTATCAGTGATAAAACGGCTTCTGAACAATGTTCGTTTACGTGACTCGTGTGCAAATATTTTAAATATATTGTAATCGAAATGATTTAAACTAAATCCATACTAAAAGGATATAAAATAAGAAAATAACTTTATTTATTACTTCTTCTAGAGTTTTAAACCTTGGGAATAAATCCGTTGTTATGAATTTTAGCATACATGTATTTCCGATAATGGAGATGTGATCAAACATGAATAGTTCTTATTTACGAAGGTGGGAAAATTTCATGAAATGCTTATTTATCCCAAATTCACACGAGCGAAATTGCTTGAAAATCTCTAATAACAAAACTATTCTATTACGCTATAATTTCTTATCTAATTTCAAAATGACAATAACTGATGATGTAAAATAAACAATTAAAACATGAAAGCGATAAACAAAAAAATTAACAGCAAAATTTCTGCAAAGATGAAAACACGTCAATAAATGATCCTTATATGTACATAAAATGTTGCCAGTTAATAATAAGCCTTCAATAATAATTAAAGTATTCTAGTGTAATTTTAAAAAATAACTGAGTCTTATAACAGGATATAAGTACATATTCTTAATCTCAAATATCTCAGTTACTCTGCACAGCTTTTTAGAGATAAACCTGTGTTTGCTACAGCGTTTGTTGTATCTGTAGCAGATAGTTGGTCCGCTTCTTTCTAAGAAAAAACATCTTGACATTAATATCAAAGCAAAAACAGTCTAAAACAGAGACCCGCAAGACGTAGAAATAGAACTCCGAGAATCATGTATTAATTTTATCGAAAATCTTTGAACTTTATTGGGGCCTATTTTTGGCTAACCTTTAGACTTTCATTAGCAAAACGTTCTATCATAACATTAGACATCTATTTTGAAATCTTACAAAGATACTTTAATGATGGGTCAAGACGTTAAAAATAACACAAAGAATACTACATATAATAGAGTAGTAGACAATCAAATCAACTGATTATGAGATACTTTTAAACAATTGAGATATTTTTTGTATGTTACAAAATGCTGAAGCTACGATTTTGTACGAGCGTTGCGAATTATGACGTCATTTCTATAATAAGTCAAATAGCATATTAATTACAGCTAAGGATGCCTGTCCACTGAAGAGGAGAGAGACCGCGGAACGGAGATATATTAACCAATAGGAGATTGCTTAGTCAATGAACAAGCAGCCTTAAGCAGTAATTAAAATTATTTATATCATGACATTTTAGTTATGACGATGCCATAGTATTTGAACGCCCACTCTTTTATATGAACATTGTTTCAGAATTTATTGTCACACGTGTCAACTACCCCATTATGGTAATATGGGAGAAATTATATATATATAATATTATTTATCTCAACCAAAATGAAAATTACAGACAAAAATTTTGAATGTTACTTTATGGGACTACGTCAAAGCTGTTTTTTTTTCAATCAATCCCTAACTTGCGTCAGGGCTATTTGAATAAATTAATATTAGTGAAAGGCTCTTAACTCGGGCAACATTTTCAATATAGGGCCGTTAATGTTTTAAAAAAGCTGTGAGAAACAAACACATAGCGCATAACAATGAATGTCGTTGTGGCATTGCAGACGCCATCACTTGCCTTGGGCGCAGAACTGAAGGTCGAGGGCGTGCAGCGCCGAGGTGACGAGCGTCGGCGGACCTTTGCATAGTAATCGACCTTTTACACAGCGGCAGTTACTGTTTAAATCTGACCTTATCAACCTAAGGTAAAATCCAACTACCATCTCCCTTTTTTAATGGGGTTCGAAATGAGTTGAGTGGTGCATTGATTAGTTACCCCGTTGGATAGGGTGATGCACCACTAGGCGGGAGAACAAGTATCAATCGCCATGCGGGAGCTAGGCTCGATCGATGCAGAGGGGGAGTACAAAGTGTGCTCCCGGTGTTTTTTTTAGTTCATTAACTTAAAACTAAACTTAAGACTATATATATAAATATTAACTTCTAGATGATGATATTTAAAAAGCATATCCTAAAAATTTTCATAGATGCATCTCGGAAAGTTATGTGTTTTCTATATTGGCAGATTTCATAGTGTACATGGATTTCTCAAAGCCTTGCTATGTAATATAATATATAAATATGCAGGAATAAAATTTACTCATGTACGCGACTTGACATAGCCAGTGTCAATATTCAAGTTATGATATTATACTCTTCAAGCAAATATGCACCAGACAAGAAATACAATCCATAAATTCGACCAAATTCTTGACCTAAGTCTGACACCAAACGACTGACTTCATGTGGCAACTCGAATATCATTTCACACAAGTCATAGAAAAGCTCGTTTGTAACAAAAATCACATGTTTAAAAAAATTAGAACTGCACAGAAAGACATTACTCTTTAAAACACACATTACTCTAAACAAGCTTACATACACTAAAGTACTTCAACGCCTAAAAGTTTTCCTAATGGCATTGTTTGTCTTTTCTCCAAAAACCACGACTTAGTGATTTCGATACAGAGAAAAAAGTTGAAGGAGAGTGCTATGATGCTGAATGTGATGAGGCTCTTCAATAAACATAACTTCGCTCTTAAACCGGCTTTTTATTTTAACTCTGGTAATCTAGTAAACTATATTTCAGTTGTACAAAGTCTCTTGTAATAAGGCGGAAAAGCGAGAAGTAATACTCCTCTGTCTCAAACGAAATCTTCCAACGAGTTTATTGTTGTTCCTCGCAGGCCTAGGCCCATCTATTATTTCTTTCTACGTTTTCGGGAATCGTTTGCGACCTGGCTTGTAAGTGTTCCACTACAAAATAATATGCTAATTTTCTCGAATGGGAGGAGGATCAAATCTTTACTTAAAACTAAACTAACAAATGTAAATAATACACTGCATCTAACCTGAGGGATCAGCTAACTCCAGCAGGCTCCTGTCGGCGTCTGGCAGCGCGTCCCCCGGACTAGCGCCCAGCGCCTCCGTTCTCTGAATACGTCATAGTTCACACATTTATATCTTCACTTCAAATTTTAATATTTTAATAGTGCTAATAATAGAGTGGCTATGTAAAAATTACAGATGTAGTTAATTCAGAAACCAATTTATTATGTCCCCACTTCATCCAAGCTAAATTCGCACAAAGACTGGTCGTGTAACTTAGATTTTTTAACAAAGCCATAATCTATTGCCAATAATTTGAGGTAAGCCCTCCTTTAAAGAATATTTAGATTTTATTTCTGAGCTGGAGTTATGAAAACAAATATATATGGAATATATTACAGCTCGGCTATAAGTTGCCTTGTTTTTATTCAAGGCTATAGTAGTTTAAATTCATGTTTCATATCAAACGACATCAAATTATCATTATTCATATAACTTTTAGAAACCAGGAAAAACTGATAGCTTTTTTGTTAGAATGTGAACAACTAGCTAAACTTATATTTAAATCCATCCATTTTTAATATATTGTTATTTTCTCTCTTATTGATAGATAACTAGTAGCATATGTGCTATACATGTGAGCGATTTATTCATTTATTCAAAGCGACATGATTCTCATAAATGAAAGATTAGTAGCATGACACCACCACCAGAAAGGGCAGCCCCTGCATCCAATGAAGCGGAGTTTACAGCACCTATCGGTCTATAATATACTTTAGTGGATTTCGGGATTTACAATATGATAGATGTACTTATTTTATGGGATACTAAGAATTCAAGGCACATATCAGAATTATAGATAGCTATTTCAAAGTTCTAGCCTACTACCGGTATGAAAAATCAGCTTTAGGTCATTAGAAGTAAAACAATACAAATAGCCAAATAAATTTTACGGACAACCTTAAATAGGGCTTTCATAAATAAGCAAATGTCTTGAATTCTTATTCCATCATTTATTTTAGAATGAAGCTCAATCATGAATCGAGATAAACAAAAGATTTGTGACGTGTACGCGGTCCCCTTACAGCCCAGTATGAACATTATCTCATTAAATACTACGCTATTCTTATGTATTGGGAGTAGTTTGAAATATCTCGCTTTATGACTAAGCGTCACTCTAAACACGTGAAGGCCCTGATCGGTGAATGAAGTAACCGCTACTGTCTTGCAATTGCCACAAGTAACAATACTGAACTAAAGTGTAGGAGCACAACATAGTGTATGAGAGGTGCATTCAACTCATCTTTTTTAAATTCAATTTCTATAAATATTGAAGAGCACTATTTTCAATCGCAGTTTGATATTTAAATTAAAAACGTGATCAATTCCTTAAAATGAGAATTTATATAATAAAGCTATGTAAATTGAATTCGAAATCTACATTAGGATTTTTCTAATTACTCATTCAAAACAAAAGATACAACAATGAATATGCCGCATTATTTGACATCATGATTACATTGGCAACCCTAATAATTGGTGGACCAACGTTATAAAATAACCTTCTTTTTCTTATAAATTGACTGTTTTGATTTATTATTTAGCCTCCCAAAAATTATAAGTTTTTATCAGAGTTACATCGAAGTACATATGCAGCTGTCAGGTGTGGGTGATCACTACCATACAGTTTGATTGAACTGTTTGAAATAAACTAATCTGAAGTCATTAAAATGAATTATCAAAACCATTTTAGTAGGAAGATGTCAATGTATCCCATATTTTTTTTGGTAAATGTAAAAAAAAATACTTATTGATCTACATTGTATGTATGAATCCATATTTCTACGTTTACTTGTTCGTCGATCAGGACCTTTTGGTTAGTAATAATAAGCGCCTTGGTTACTGTCGCAGGGAGTACTTGACACAACACAATCGAGATGCTACAATGTTATAGTGTTTAAGATGGACTCACATTTTGTTCATTTTTAATGTTGTATTTAATTTTAACTTTCTTGGGGAGGTCCTTCCATTGGAAGCCGGGCGGGAGGGGGACCTGTGTCACCGGGTGCTCACAACTCTACAGCGGGGCAAAGCATAACAGTGTCATGATTCGTGTACTGTTATTGTTTAAAGAAAAAAAAATAACAACCCGACTACTCGTGGGTATTTAGCTGATTACACACTAGGTTGGGGACGTACCCATACTCCGCGTCAGTCGTCGGGGGAGGTCTTCACAACACCACTCTTGTCACAAGAAGTGGAGGTGGCTTAGGTTTTCGTCAATTTTTTCCCTCTAGGGAAATCTCACGCTTATTTGATGTTATATTCAAATGACGGCAAATGACGTCAGGCGGCAAGCGCCGTATTAATAAAGACAATTTTTTTTTATAATGCTTGCAAAAAATTATAACAAACCATATTTATGAATCACTACTTAAGAAACTAGAGGGGTTGTTTAAAAGTTGTGGACAAATATTGAATCACGTATGGGTACGTTCCCTTAACAAACCAACAGGCAGTGGCAAGAATATTGAATATTGTCCTTCTAAATTTTTAAATCACGCCTGTGTCGCATTGGTGACATTCTAGGGTTGTACTAGCAACTCATACACTGAATTTAGCGTACTTGTTTGTTATGTTTAAAACAATCCGTTTCAGATTCGGTATTACTTACACCATTGTATTGTTTACCTTATCACGAAAATTAAATGATTATTTAAAATATTTTGAGCTTGCTAAATTGTTGGACCGATTTTGAAGAAATTTTTTGGGTGTGTAATTTTATTCACAATTGGAGCCGGTAAGTGATGCTGTAACGAGTTGTAAATTACTTTTTTGGGGCAGTATTTTTTTTTTATTAAATTCAATTGTTACAACTCGGCTTCAATCTAATTTTAGGTATTGAACTGAGTATAAAAAACTTGAGCTTTATATATTCTTTCTTTGCTATATTATAGACTAAAAATTTATTTTTATACATCTATTTACATTTTTAATAAATATATTTTTTTGGAACATGAATTACAATTTGAAATGTCTCATTTTAAACTAAGAATTGTTTTTTATTAGGTCGTATAATTTAATACACGAGATGTATTAAATGAGTTAGGAGGAAAAGCAAACCTTGTCATGTATATATCATGCACACTAACTCTTTATCACACTTTGGAGTGAGTAAACACTGTCGAGAAGAAAGGATTCAATTATTCTTACTTAATGATTAAATAAACTATGACAGTTGTTTTGTTATTCTCATGTTTGAAGCTGTAAATGAAATAATGGATTACATTAATTATGGAATGATATAAAACATGGAAAAAGCAAAATAATATTTTATAGAAAAAAAGGCTGCGAGATCAAACTGCATAGCCTAATAATGAAATTATGAAAACTGATGACCCTATATATAAATTTAGAGACAGAATTCAGCTATTAATTCAAGATTACCAACAACAGACATAAGTTAAAATAATCATACAGAGATATAGTGGGGTTAAACTTGCCACTTCACAGAATCATCTTACTAATCCGTCAATGTCAATATGACAAAGAAGCCTAGTAAGTATTCTAACAGTATGTCTAGGACAGGTGTCCGATTTATAAATGCCATTTCATGTCTTTCACTCACTCACAAAGTACAAGGTTATAATAAGTAACTTTTGTTGTTAAAGCCCAGTCTCAATTATCCATGGAAAAGTGCCATGAAGTTATTTGTGATGAGAGTTGTAAGTGGATGAAAAATGTGAAGAGCTTAAAATGGAATAAAGACCTTAATTCAATGGAAAAGCAACAGAAGGAGCATTCAATACAAGAGGCGGAAAAATGGACTACTGCCCTTCACAAATACGACAGTATGGCTGACTACAGTTTATATGTATAACTTTAATACATAAGGTAAATAATAAAATGTTGCAATAAAATTATTTTAACAAAGAGAAAACGGTGAATTTAATTACAATATGGGAACTGTATGAATCCAATCATCGCAGGACAATGGAGAGCTTACTAGGGCAACGCAGAAGCACCCATATTAATAGTTCTCTGTCTGCTCGCACATAATTCATGTTACTTACGCATTTTGCTATGTATTATGTATGTAATGCACTCGTGATCCACTATAATATTTGAATTTAGGTGTTATCATTGACAAATAAAATAAGTTCACTTCTATTCACATCAGCACTGGACAGTGAATACTACTCTCTGCCATCTGAAATACTATCTAACTAACTTCCTCTCATGCTAAAATAATGTCATACAATAAACAGTAAGAAGTATTATTTATTGCTATATGTCATGCTATGTGTCATCTATACCGTCGTATTTGAGACAGGCAGACTGGTCATCAAACGACCTATGGCCCATTCCTATATCTTACGAAACGTTCATTTGCCTTATTTTAAGTTAAAAATTGACATATACGTAAGCTCCATACAAGTAATATCAAAATTCAACCTATGGTAGTGCAAAAAATGAATAGTAAGATGTGGGAATCGGCCATTAAAGATATTTTTATGTTATGTCTGTTTTAACACTGAGTGAGCATGTACTTGCATAGAAATAACTCACATGTTCGTCGAGTATGTCCGGGGGCGGGGGCAGGTGGTGGTCGGAGTGGGGCGGCGCGACACGCTGCTTGCGCGCGCACTTGTGCTTGGCGCCCCCCGCGCCCGTGCCCACGCCGGCGCCCGCGCCGCCCCCGCCCGGGGGGCAGGCCGGGGGCAGGCGGGGGCCGCCGCGGCGGCGCCCGGCACGGGGGTCACCACGCCCGGGGGCGCCGTACTGGGGTTGCCGCTCACGCCCTGCTTCTTTCGACCGGGCAATACGGCACGCTCTGCCGAACATATTTTGAGGACATTAGACTGGATATTAGATCAACGACAAGATATGCCTGCGTGTTATTTTTAAAATGAAATAAAAGTAGAAATGATTAGAAAAGAGTAACATTATTACTTATAGTGTCTCTAGAACATGAATTTCCTTGTCTTCTGGCAATATAATATCTGTGCCTTTGAATTATAAATAAAATTATTCATGTTATTTTAATTTTAAAGTCGTTCCGAGTTTAAAGTCCACTAAAAATAACTGAACACGGATATAACAATGTTAAGTTTCATGTGAGCAGTGACTTTTAATGCTTACCAAGGATGTCTAGCAGTCTTTTTTGGTACAATTTTTTGGACATTTACGCAACAAAGTATATATAGTATAGTCATTAGTTGTATATCAGGCGAGTCTCACCGTCGAGGTAGGCCTTGGCGAAGTTGGCGGGCAGGTCGGCCGGGGGCTGCGGCACGTGGGCGGCGTGGCCGAGCGGGGGAAGCGCGGCGTGGGGGGGCACGGAGGCGGCCGCCCCCGGAGGCGCCGCGAGCGCCTGCGGGTACGGGTGCGCGGGCAGCAGCGCGCGCGCGGCCGGCGCGCCCGGCGCGGGCGCGTGGCTCAGCCCCAGCGCGGCCGCCTGCGCTGCGCTCAACCCGGTGCCCTCCTCCGCCGTCGTGTTGCCTACCATTCAACAGTGCAACATTTTTAATCATCACTCAAAATGCTTCATATACGCAATACATTAAAACACACGACATCTATTAGTTCAACACATGTTACTAGACTATTCAGGTACATTAACGTCAATTAGAGGGTGTTGTTGGGGCTGCCGTGGCTCAGGGATGTCATAGAAGCGCGAATCGATGGCTTGGCGACCATCATTAGAAAGAGATGCGCATCCCTACTGGCCCGCGTCCGCGACAGCACCAACAGCATGCTGTCTTTTTATAGATCGATGGGACTCGCCACTGCTACGTAAATGGGTGCAGCTGCACACCCAGTTAAATGGATGAGTTTGTTTGTTGTCCGCCGCCTCGCGGGTCGGTGGCAGAGTCCACAATTGAAATCATTTTGTATACATCTCCCTTCGTGCAGTGGAATAGAAACATTTATTATAATTATTATTTCGCTAGTGTAATGCCCTAGTATTTGTTTAATTAATTAATTGTTGTGAACTAATATGATATTTAAAATTTAATTAACAGTGACATAATTTATAATATAAAACTGTAGAATATGGAAATACTCAATTTCTTAAATAAATAAATAATTAATAATATTATTATAAATTCATTTATTTTTATTCTTAATATTATCCACATTCTATTTATTAATATTATCTACAAAAATAAAGTTTATTTCTAATTATATCTCTATAAGGATACAGGATTACACAACATGTAATCCCTGCCGATATAACTGTGCAGTAAACCAATTTTAGCAGCACATCACAGGGTAAGAATTACATAAGTAGGACAGAACTAAGACTATATAGCTCGCTCTGTCATTTGCCTTTGTGAATCAAGTGAATATTGATTATTTACATGTGGGAAACCGACGTGCCTTATCTGCGTAAACGAAAACTGCCGATCGAAACTATAATTTGTGTAAAATTGAAACTATGATGATTATGAGTGTGAAAAATATTAGAAAAAAAAGCAGAAGAATCCGCATTGGACTTATATTTATCAATCAAATTCTATATGGAAAACGAGAAATGTTAAAATAAGTTCACAAATGAACTATTTACACCACACGATTAATTAATTGGAAAGTCACAGCATATCGCATAGAGGTGCGTTCGTACCTCGTGGCAAGATGACCGAGTGGGGGAAGTCGAGCAGCAGCTGGACGACGGCGGTGTGGCCCCCCTTGGCGGCCTCGATGAGCGTGGTGGAGTTGTCCTTGAGCTTGCGCAGCGGGTCCGCCTCGCACGCCAGCAGGAACTTCACCACGTCCGTGTGCCCGCCCGCGCACGCCAGCGACAGCGGCGTGTGGTCGCCGTTGCCCGTCATGCGGTTCACGTCCGCGCCCTGCGACACAATCGACGCACTTTCACATAACACGTATACAGCCATCAGAATTGTCGCGCCAAAACCAAGAGAAATATTGCTAACAAATTTAAAAAGTAATTTTCTCTCAAGAGGGGCATTGGTCTCAGCATAATGCCGGTCGGTTAAAACCAGCGCTGATCTTCCGCTGTGTCCTTAATCGTCTCTTTTACTCTAATACATATTCTATATAATTAGAGGGAGAAAGCAACAGGTTGTTTCAATTATCTGTATTTGATCACAAATTTGTGGTGCTTCCCTATTTATCACACTATGATACTAATCATTAAGAAAATATGGCTCAGACAATGTTTGGATCCCAAAGTATTGATCCCAAATGGATTAACACTAAGCTGCTTACTTATATTATCTAAATTATTGCTTGCTTGCATTAAGAATGTATTTTGCCCGTAGTAGGTAGAACTAAAAGGTATATTCATTAGCAAAGTGATAGACAGAGAAAGTTGAATTTATATCAGATGAAATAATTATACAGAAGAATTAAATGATGTGGTAAAACCGTGCTGCAATCAAAATCTTGGTTATCGTTCTTAGGCCAGCTCAATTAGTGTGATACGACACTATTATAGAAAGAATATCAACATGAAATAGCTAGTTTTGAGGTAATTATGTTTTATAGAGCGAATAAATTCTAGTGACTTATTTTCCCGTTCTCTTTTACCTTTATGACACCTCATCCTCTCTATTCTACCCAAAGCCAACTACTTATTGAATATGGCTGTATGCCGATTTTAGGCAATTATGACTCCTGTATGGGGTCCTAATAATAATTGGCAGGGATTCAACATATACAAGCTCAAAAGAAGCTTCACACTTACAACATATGTGTAAGATGATATTATTCTCACTGGCTCTATAGGGTGCGAATGAGGATTCTCTATGTATCACTCTAGTGTATAAACTATATTATTAGAGTTAGGATTGCAAAAATCTCACGTAAACAAGTCGGCACATAATGGTCCCCACTCTAAGAGGCCTCTTTTCAATATAGGTGTCACCAACAGCCCCCTGTGCAGAGCATGTCTGGAGGCAGAAGAAACAACAGCCCATATCCTGCTTGAATGCAGAGAGGTGGCCCAATACGGGCCAAGTGTCTGGACGCCCCAGGAAGCCTCCGAGATGTTTTCAGCAACGTCAAGAAACTCGTGGACTTTCTGGAGGAGCTGGTCTAGATGGAGTAAACCCTATCTACCCACGCACGCAAAATAGGCGCTTTGCCGTTGACTTGCGGAAACCGCCCGTTCGCAGAAGAAGAAGACGGTCCCCACTCGATCGTATTTTTTCATATAGCTGGAGTACAGCAAACAGGCTGACGGCCCACCTGGTGGAAAGCGGTTTCCATCGCCTATGGGTGTTTGCAATATTAGAGATGTCACTAACGCGCTGCCGGCCTCGAAGAAATTTTACGACACCGTTTTTGAATAACTCCATATCGTAGCGCTGTGGGAGCTCGTTTGAAATGAGAGGTGCTGCAACGAGGCGTACCTTCCCGACGAGGAACTGCACGGTGCAGAGGTGGCCCGCGCGGCACGCCTTCATGAGCGGCGTGCGGCCGCCCTCGCTCTCGTGCTCGAGCTCGGCGCCGGCGCGCAGCAGCAGGTCCGCCACGTCCGTGTGCCCGTTCTCGCACGCGTACGTGAGCGCCGTGTCGCCCGTCTGCGTCGCCGCGTGCACGTTCGCGCCGGCGTTCAGCAGGTACCTGCCAAATAAAGCCAGCAGCACATTGGCAGCACTTCTGTTATTGCTCATGTCCATAGGTGATGGTAACCACTTTCCATCGACCTGTCTGCTGTGCCTCAGCAGTAAAAAAAACTATAATATTCATCAATCTTCCAGATTAACAATATATGTAGCATTTTGTTGTCAATCATACTACCTTGGACTTCCTCTTCTCATTTTTTAGTCACGGTTAGAAGTTTCAAAGATTTTAAAGAAAATCTTACTTCATAATTTAATTAAGGCGTCTGTCTGTAATTTTAAAATAAATGCCAACATTTAAGTTAAACTCGTGGTTATACAATGCTTAATCATGAAAAACTGTTTTTTTTGTCTCTGTCTGTTTCAAATTTATTTGGTTAAATAAAACAGGTATTTAATGATGATCATTTATGGTTTTTTTCGATGTCTTGCAGTATTCGGAATATATTATATTTTCTGAAGTTTTTCATTTTAGAGCGTGACCTTCATTCAGCATTGTCCCTCTTTACACTCACCTGACGAGCTCGAGGTGTCCCTCCTGCGAGGCCTCCATCAGCGGCGTGGAGGCGCCGAGCTCGACGTCGGCGCCGGCCTTGATGAGGAAGTCGGCCACCTCGAGGAAGCCGCCGCAGCAGGCGAGCGTCAGCGCCGTCTCCTGCGTCTCGTCCGTCTGCGCGTTGATCGACGCCCCCTGCCCGAGGAGGAGGGCCACCATCTCCTCGTGACCTGCCCGATCGTACACAAATAACATTAACACATCCAGCTCGAAGGACCATTACATGTACGGTTTGTACACTTCAAAAGATGCTGGGTTTGAGCACCGTTTTTTTATAGAATGATTTCACCAGACAGACCGACAGCCCACTTAATGGAAAGCGGTTACCATCGCCTATGGACATTTGCAACACCAAAGGTGTTACAAATGCGCTGCAGCTCTGTTAAGGGAGACTGAAACCTGGTGACTAATGCCGGAACACAACACAAGGTTGTTATGGCGGCATACTCTAAACCAGAGGTGGTAGCCATCCAGTCGGGCAAATGCCCTACCACCTGGCTGTGGGTTGTTTTGTCGCCTCTTACGACAGGCCGCCCGACCGCAGGAAATTGTATTCTTTCTCCGTTCCTGCACGGATAATTAATTAATTTTTTCTAAAGTAATTCTGTAACATACTTCTGTATAAAATTTATAAAAAAAGGGAACTTGAGATTTAAATAGAACAAGAAATAAAAAGAAAAACAATTTTTAGCTAGACGTGTTGTTGGGGAATTTGTTATCGCTTCTTATCCTTAACAGAAATAATATCTTGCGAAGCGGTATAAATAGAACAGGAAGTAAAATTAAATTAAATTTTTAATTATATGCATGACCTTCAAAAAGTGTTCTCCAGTGTAATTTATTTAGAATAAAAACTTTTGAATTTAAATATAAACTTGGCTATACATGGCAATTTTAACAGGCATCTTTTCAATATAGGTGTCGTTGGCAAACCCCTGTGCAGAGCTTGTAGGCAGGCAGATGAAACAGCCAATAATATACGGTGAAGTATCTGTAGCCCTTGGTAGCCATCAAGAAGTCTTCGGCAAATTAGGAAGCTGGGGCAACTGGACTGGATGGAGGTGCCGTCGAGACTCACCCTCCCTGGCGGCCTCCATGAGCGGCGTGTACCCCTCGTCGTTAACCTCCTCGATGTTGGCGCCCCGCTCAAGCAGCAGCATCGCTAGCTCCACGTGGCCCCCGCACGCCGCCAGCGTCAGCGGCGACTCGAAGCTGTCCGTTGGCATGTTCACCTGTACACGACATTCTATTAATTGCATATCTATTAAAAAAAAATGGACATTCACTAATGTATTGTGTTCTATATTACATTTATAAACTGGGATACGCCCGCGACTTCGTCCACGCTTGACTTGAAATTCCCGCGGGATTCCCGGGTCACAAAGTACCGAATCGTTTTAAAAACAATGTAAGCTATCGTTTGAGTGAAAACTATGTCGGAATAAGCTATTTTTTGCACCCAAATTTTGAATAAACCGTTTCATCAAATCAAATTTGCTATCGATCAGTGAAAAAAATCACATCGGTATTCGGATTTTTTGATCTGGCTATTTTAAATTCCTAGAAAATTTCCCGCAATATTCCTAAGAAGTAGCACGGATTTTAATTTAAGTCTAAGAATTTGCTGTTGATCAGTAAATACCGCAGCAATATCGGCGGTCGTTTTTACTTGATCTCAACCAAACAGACAAACAAAAAAGAAATTTAAAAAATGCATCGTGTTCTCCATCTTTTATACAGTGTATTCCAGTTGGTTTTTTTATAGCTTCAATGTACAGACACGGCATGTTTAGAATTTGATAAAAAATACTCAACGATTTCTATAATTACTGATGAAAACATACAATAATATTATTAGCCGACGATTGTTGGTTTATGCCGCGAATCAAAGACTGCGGCAGTCGGAGTCGTCAAAATTCCGCGAAAAATAGGCGCTGACAATACGCTCGCGAGCGCCTACACACTGGAACCTCGTTACTGTCACCGCTAGGTTCCAGTTAGCGCTCGCCAATGTATACGCGGCCTTAGGTGACGAAACGAGTCCTCAACTAGCGTATTGGAGGTATCGCGTACCTGCGCGCCCGAATCGAGCAGCAGCCTGGCGACTTCGACATGCCCGTCCATGCTGGCCTCCATGAGCGCCGTGTGCATCTCGTCGGTCTTGTGCTCGCGGTCGGCGCCCGCCGCCAGCAGGAAGCGGACCATGTCCAGGTGGCCCTTGTAGCAGGCGAGCGTCAGCGCCGACTCCTTGAACTCGTTCGAGTGCGTGTTGATGCCGGCGCCGTGCTCGAGGAGGATCTTCGCGACGCCCACGTGACCGGCGGACGCGGCCTGCCACAGAATGGAATACTCGTTATTGCACACAATAAAATAATAATACACATGAATTAACAATCTTATAATTAGTACAACAGCGATTTCTTCCAGACAACCTTCTCGAGATAATTCTACATTTTTAATAATGGGTCGGTATTTAGTACGCATATTTTTAAAGTCATTGTAGTTTCGACACGTCTTACTATGCAGGGAGAATTATTCAAGTTGGCCTTGAGGCCAATTTTGATGAAAGCTAAATTGGTATCATTATAGATTTAAAAAAACAATTAAGTCAGGAATTAAATTGTTGATTTTGAAAATGATATTCCACTAGATTCAGTAACACCTAACTGCAATAATACATTGAGTAAAAAAACTGTCCAGTGATGATCACAAGTCTTTAAATTAATATCTATGACCATAAGAGAAATACCAAAAAGAAAATTAAAGTTAAAATTGGCTGGTGGAAAAGTGTTTTTAACACATAAAGGACTTCATTAAATTATTGATCACATTAATATTTCGATTTTGAAGTCTGGTTTTTGTATTTTTTTTCATGATATTCTTTTATTTCAATATTATATAGTTCATAAATAATCAAAGTGAGTTGTTTATTTTTGAATTGATATGTACCCAAACATTTGTATGACTATATACCATTTTACTTTACCTGTTTCTACAAATAAAGGTTCATTCATACATTCATTGAACAAATATTTACACTATAGAAAGAGGAGGTTTTCTCCTTTTAGAAGTCAGTTAAAAATAATAACAACCTGTAATTATTAGACCAGAAAATAGAGTCACTTATAAGGATCAAAATTTCATAGAAATGTCAAACGTTTTAACTATACCAAGATATTTAAACATCATTTACGGCCGGTTCCTATATCTTACTATTCATTCACTTCCTTATCATCTCAGTTGAGTTTTAACTTGTGTGGTATTTTAAAAAAAAATATTTGCACAAAAAGAGCAGTATTGTACAGAATTTAGTAATGAGTCTTAAACATAAGTAGTTTCAATGAATACAACACCAGCATCACTTGCCATATATTGAATAATTGAAAATATACTAGCTACCGTAAGTAAAAACAGCAGAGTGAAAGAAAAAGTTCGTAAACAATAACTGACAAGAAGAAGAAGAACCCTTTCTTCTTGTTGTTGTCAGTTATTGAGATGAGATTGAGATCTCAGTAGAACGCTGAACAGTAGCCAAGACCTACCTCATATCAAATTTTAACCAATAGTAAGGAAAATGAACGATCGATAAGATATAAGAACCGGTCATAAACTATGCACTTGATTGCAAAAATCGTATGTGTTGTATCTTGTAAGGAAAAGAATCTGTAAACATAATTAACGCTTTCGCCCTAACAGACCTAAGTATATTTGTGTGTCAGTGGAAAACTGTTTCAATAAACTTAATTTAAATTGTAACTACTTGATAGTTTTATGGGCCAGATCGTAGTTTTACAACGAAAGTAATGTTGCATACAATATAATTACATACATAACGCCAGTTTCCCATAGTGTTATGCATCCATAACAATAAAAACACCCAAACATATTCACTTTCACATTTGCATTTTTTATCGTTTTTATTTTTTAAGACAATTAAAATATTATCTTTATACATATAATTCTTCTGTGCATGTGTTGACAGTAAACTCCTCCTAAACGGCTGGACCGATTTGAATATTTTTTTTGTGTGTGTTCAAGTGGATTCGAGGATGGTTTAGATTCACAAATAAGCCCGGCAGATGGCGCTGCAGTCGGGTTCTAAATTTTATTTCTTTAGGACAGGACAACGTCTGTCCGGACAGCTAGTTTATATATTTTATTTGTGTTTCCATAAAATTTAATAATCGTAGAAGTAAAAAATGAAAAATTATATATATGTCGCAGAACGGCCTCGTTCTCACGACATCTCCTTTAGTTATTGCAGGTTTAGTGGGCGTCATCAGGATAAAATGCGAGCATAAAACACGATAGCCACGGTTTATACACTTTTAATTTAGATTTAAAAGACATTTTAACATAGTTTAGACCGAGCAGCGGGTTCAGGGCACTGCTCATACTTCCAACATCAATACTTTCTTTAAAATACTCCATGGTCCAACTCTACCTATTGCCATCAACCAAATGTGTCACAAACACTCCTCCGTCTACCGAAGTAGATACTACTCAAGTATAGAGGGCGTCCTTAACCCCGCTCTGCCATATGCTCTGCTCTGATTGGCCGTTTATTAAATTACAATATTCATAACTTTTATTAGGTTAGAACGATCTTTTAGGTAAAGAAACATTTAAGACATCAAACCAAATTAAATTAACAATTTTAGAAGCAATTAAAATGTAAAAAAATAATATTGTGCGTTATAAATCCAATCAACAATTATCCGATTTATATATTCCCTCCGACATATACATACACATTGACTCGAATAATATTTATAATTATTTCTTTTTGTTTATTACTCTATCACAAAAATACTTTTAATCAATAATGTTGTTATATTCTCAACCATTTCACCCACTATTAATAAGAACATGGCTACATACAGCGGACTTTACACTTAAAACACACGATTAATTCATTCAAAATTTCAACTAAAGCCACTACAATTCCAAAACGTATCAACATAATACAATCTTTCAAATCACTCTCATCTTTTTACCACCTGGGCCCAAGAATGTATCAATACGTATTCGTCTCCTTTCAAAACTTAGCCATCCGGCTAATGGCGGTTCAATAGGCAGCTAAAAACAAGCTGATGGCCATTTGACTAATGGGTGAATGATTCGCTAACCGACTGTTGACGTCTGATGGCTAAGCTGTAAGCCTGGTAGTTGTTGAATTTCTGTTTAACTTAGCCACGGTTGTTTATTAAATAAACAATATTTACCTAGTTTTTACAATAGCTAACCCTCTCTCTTTTCTTTCACCATACCTCAATGAATTGGGGTCAATACAATATTATGTCTTTTCCTTCCACTCTCCTCTATTCTGTCATACTTCTTCTGTCTCACCACAAATCATCATATTATCATCCTTATAATATCTACCCATCTACGGCCTCTGTAGTTGAGCGGGCTAAGGCTTTGCCATATTACCCATAACACAAGCGTAACTTACTTAATTTGGGGATGTACAGTGCGAGTGTCTGTCTGCCGATTTATTATTATTATCTCTAAGAAAATTACTTATGTTAGCACTAATTAGTATATATAGTCCCTGAGGGCTTACTCTGAAAAGTTTTTCGCTCTAGAATATGTTTTGCTTGTTGTTTATATTTAAGTGCATTGGCCATTGTTCTTTTTGTGCAATATGGATTATATTTATTGTAGTTTTAAAGAAAAACATGCTTTTTTTTGTACAAGTGGTACACAGCAGCGAGTCCAATGGGAATAATAGGAGGTCAGTGGATACACATACCTCCATGAGCGGCGTGTGGCCGTTCTCGTTGTGGTCCTCGACGTTGGCGCCGTTCTCCAGCAACGCCCTGACGCACTCCTCGTGCCCGCCGGCGCACGCGTACATGAGCGGCGTGTTGCCCGAGCTGGACACCGCGTTCACGTCCGCGCCGTGGGCGATCAGCAACCGGACGATGTCCACGTGGCCGGCGCTCGCGGACTCCATTAGCGGTGTGCAGTCGCCCTGATTCCAGTTATTACCAGTTATTGTATACTCGACGTGTTCAACACTCCTCCCGTGGGACGCGTTACAGACCGCGCCACGCAATGCGAGCATGGAGATGTCGGGGGGACCAAAGTAGTTCCCCGGCAGTGGATGAGGCCTATGAGCCACCGCCTGCCAGGGCCAGCGGAGAGGCTATGCCAGATACCCGTGGCCCTGGCGGACGGAATACCGAGGGGTTTTAGTGGGTATCCCTAACTGTGTTGTGGCAATAGCATCTTTTCCTTGGAATCCTCACACACGGCCCTCAATCGGGTTTTCCCTAGTTAAAAAAAGGGGACAACATCAACTACCTTTTAGGGCAACATGTGTATTTGCTTCGATTTTTTACCTTTCATAATTTAATCAAATGTTACTATTATATTACCTGTACACATTTATCTGATTATTTTGGTGTTACAGCTATTTTTAGATTTTTCAGTTGCGATAGAGCCACAGTGTTCGCAAATGAATTTAGATTCAAATTCATTTAGTTCTATAAACTTATTTCTAGGCCTATATAACTGAAACTAATAATAGTTCCACATCTTAATTGTAAGAACTTAAAATTAAGGCAACATTTTTTTGGCGGCGGTTGCTTCACTACATTTTAGGTCTGTATCTCGGTCAAGATGGAAAGCGCTTGTCAATAATTGCACTAAACAATACTCTTCGAAAACAAGTACACATAAATATTTAAATAACTCTAATATCAAATAGGTGATTCCATTTTGAATTTAAACAAAGCACGAATTAAGAAACCTGCATTTGTTATACTTTTATATTCTTCTATTTATGAATTGAACAGACTTATTGTCTGTTCAAATCAAGACCTTAAGTTAACATTTTGCAATTACCGAACTGTATCCAATGTCGAGCAGCCTATGTCACTTACTTTAATGCCGCGGTCCTCGACGCTCGCATGCATCGCCAGCAGCACCTGTGCGAGTTCGTAGTAGCCCGCTGAACAGGCGAGGGACAACAACGACTCTCCTTCCTCGGTGGTCTCGTGCACCGACCGCCCCTCCGTGAGCAGCTTCCGCACTGTCCCGACGTCGCCGTCCGAACATGCCTCCACGAGAGACGGCGCACCCTCCGCGACCGACGACGCCACGGTCGGCGTCGTGCCCGTCGCCGTCGAACCGCATTGTTGCGTGAAACTAACAGAACGATCCAAATCAGTTCCTACTCCGAACGTTGATATACTCGGTTATATCGCAGGAATGTTCAGATAAGATCAAAGCTTCAAGAATCACAGTCGCGAGCTGCGTCTCGACCGTATTGAACGGAGAATCGTAGCCGACTCGATCGCGTCCAACCCGGGAAACTATCAACTCTGGGAGTAACTCAATTCTCGGATTGTCATCATATGTAGCTTACCCTACCAGATAATTATGTCTCTATGTTAGGAAAAATAATTCCTTGCTAGCATAAGTTGCGCTACCCGCATCGATTTCCAATAACGGGTATTGTTAGGGAACATGCATCGTTAAATCCGTTTTTCTGATTTTATGTGATATAATTACAATAACCAAATGCTGGTGGTGAATGAAAACATTCTTGCATGAAACTAACAGAACGAGCACAATCACCACTAAATAAGAACGTGGACTTATACCGAAGAAGTGTTCAGATAAGATCAAAGCTTCAAGAATATTGTAGAATCGTAGCGAACTCGATCGAGTCCAACTCAAGAAACTATCAACTGGAAGTAAATCAATTCTGGGATTATCAACATACTTTAATGTCTTTCTATAGACTTACTTACAATTATGTTTCTATATATGTAAAACTAATTCAGTGATAGTGAAAGTCGCGGTAACCGCATCTAATTCCAGTGATGGGTATTGGAATCTTGGGCAGGGAGCGCGCGTCAGTATTGGTCTCATGTTATAAAATTACAATAACCAAGTGAAGGAAAACGCGTCCTAAACACACCCATGAAAGCCGCCAATACACCTTGACAAGCATAGTCTGTACACGATTAGTTTCTCTAAAATATGAAGCCTATTTTCTGGCATTATATACTATCATTTAAGATTTGCATTACGCAAAAATGTTTTCCACTTATTATGTAGGACATACGTTAGCATATCGGTAACGTGCGTGCTGAGACACGCATCACATTCAATACAAAACTTGCAGATAAATTAAATATATTACAGTCATACACACATTCATCTCGATGCCCGACATCAATTAATGAAGCGCTATTCAGAATGTTTCGAGCCGTTTTCTATTTTCTTATTCGGCGTTTGAACACACAAGGGAATGAAGAGAAAATGTCTACAACACTCATAACATCTAATGAACACCCTATCGCTAAGCTCCTTATCTCCTCATCTTTAAGAGAACGACCATGCTTGTCCTAGACGAATTGATGTATTTCATACATCAGCTCGAAGTCCAGATTTCATCACTGTTTTCTTTCATCGTCACCACGTGTTGATTCTGATTAGTCCATACTTTCCGGCCCGGATTTCAATCCATTGGAAAGAGACGCTGATGTGTTACCTATTAAGGTACCACAACGTTTTTGTTATTATACTCAAGTACATTATTTGTAAAAAGTTTATATAGTAAAGACTTGAATTAACCAAGTATTTAATAATATTTAGCAAGGTCATGAGTACATCAATTGAGAGGCTGCGGGCGTGCGTAAGGGACAACCATTTAGCGTTGGTTACTCATTCATTTTACGATGTCTTATAGCTCAGTCTCTAACCGCAATAGATGGCTTACTATCGTAAAAGAGGCGTATTCTCACAAGAAATTTCTACTTTGAAAACGAGTAACCTATTTTTTTTTGTTTGGTCATAGGCAAACTGGCAGACGGACTACTTGAGGGTATCTATAACACTGGTAGCCGACCTCATCGCGATAAAATATCTGTTTACATCTTTGTTGAAGAGTTCTATATTAGTTACTACCTCTCGGAGAAGCCGCGAGAGGGAGTTTAGTTACTTAAATTGGCGTGGGATATCGTTAGTATGACTTTTTTGGTCAATAAGAGAGATATTAAATTGTAACAATATGAAAAATGGGATACATTTTTCATATTCTTATTTATTATATTCCTTCCAACTTTTGAGGCATAAGGCGGAAAATCCTGAAAATATCTAGTTGTTAAAGCTTAAGAGAACTACTATAAGCATAAATTTGATTCAAGATGTATTAAATTTTTAAGAAATAAGGTCTGGAGGGAACTTCCCTTCCGAGGTTGTTACTCTGAGCTAAGTCGGGTTTTATAGGGATGCTAAAAAAATTCTTCACGGCCAACAACGCGTCGGTAACTTCCCTGATTTTGGAAGCAATCATCGGCGATGGTAATCTCTTTCCATTATGTGATATTTCTGCCGGTTTCTCTGCTTGTTTTTAGGGTCATGTGTCCAAATGACTAAAAATTTTAACGTTATTCCCTTAACGAAACACTTCATTGTACGGGGAATGACATGCATTAGACAAGCAAAGTTAAGTAAGAGGTTGTATTTATTGCGTTTGTTAAGTAAAATCTCGTGTAGGTTTCTCATACTTTTTATCTTGGTGGTGGTGCCGATGGTGGGGCGGTGGCTGGTCACTGCGCATCCGTGTCAACGCTGCTGCGGCCTCGTCGAGGGCGCAGGACACTGAGGATGTCAGCCGTCGGAGTACTTCTGGGTCAGCTAAGTGCTTGCCCTCGCCGGACAACTTGCCGATACCTGTAAAACAATTATCCAATTGGTTTCATAATACATAGTAATGTATAAATAATATAGTTGATATTGCTTGGATATTAAATTTTTCTTTCTTCATGACCTAGGATAAGAACTGATTTCTATTTTTGTTTAGTTTTAGACAAACGGGCACTCGGTCTACATTCCATACACATAATACTTCATCTGTATTCTACTTCCTATAGCAGAGATGGACATAGAATACTTTTTATCTTCCTTGTTCTATCTTTTCGAGGAGTAAGATTTCAGGGCTGACAAGGGGATATTGACGGCAGGATTGGTCCTTAAATACTAAGTCGTTCAAAGAGCTATGGAGCAAGCTATGCTCAGAATCTTCCTTATGGATAAAATCCGAAAATATTCATAAGAGGACCAAAGCTCGTAAAATTAGCAAGTGGCAATGGCCGCTGAGCAGACGAGTCTTGGATACCGATCTTAGTAAATGTAGTGTAGGACGCCCTCCAATCCGATGGGCCGACGACTTACGTACGGTCGTTAGTAGGTGATGGCTGAGGATAGCGCTGGAGCAGGATATAAAGCGCAAACTGGGGAGGCTTACATCCACAGTGGATTGCTACTGGCTTGCGACGAACGATTCGTAGTTGATGCGAGCGAAGCCAAGAAGAAAGGTTATTTACTTCAATGGTATTTTTTTTAATTGTTAGAGTATTGCACATATTAACGGCCCACCTAATGAATAATGTCCATACACATTTGCAACACTAGAGATGTTACCAAGACGCTGATAGTCCGGTAATTTCGAAGAAATTTAACGACACCTGTTCTATAATTATAGACACGAAAGTAACTTTGTTTGCCTGCTTGTTTGTTTTTCGCTAAAGCGATCGTAATTAAATTCGATATACTGAAATCATCGAGACACTGGAAATCAACATAGATACTTTCACCCCAAAGGATTATTATAAAAATAACTTTTATGAGAAAATTAATTTCCTCGAAATAATCTTCTTAACATTCAGTATTTTCTTGATGGTATTTACTACCTCTCTAGTTTTCTTAGAAAGTTATTAATAGGATTCGATGAACACCAATATTTTTTTCTTGAAACATATTTCAGTATCAAGATATAAAATATTTTATGGTTAAGTAGCGACTTTGATATGGGAATATATTCGCAAGTATATATATATTTTAATAGAAACGTTACAAGCATATTCTCAGAGGGAATAATCATTATTAACTGGTACAACATTCGTAACCTCCAATTAGGTGATTCTCGTATGCTCGAAATATTCAAAGAGCAGAGGCAATTTACCTACAACTGGTTACTTCTTTATATTAACAATTAGACGTTTACCGCAGTTTCGCCCGTGTATAGTCCTCGTTAAATGTTATCACGGTTCCATATTTCCTACGGATGGCCCTACAATAACTGATTTCGTATGAATCGTGCAGTTGCGTATTGCTAAAAGCGACTTGGAAAGTTTCAAATTTGTACCCCACACGAGTCTCGCACTTATCGCATGTTTTTCTCTTGACTGTAGAGTATATTTATGTCAATATTTATGTAAATCGGTTTACATACAAAGGTCGTGTATGAAAGAAATATAAAGTCAGAGAAAACTTCGTCCGCATTATTTTTATTTTGGAATGCAGTGAAAACGTCTGATACGTTTTCACTTTGAAACGTGTTTTTCACTCAGTGAATATCTGTAATAATTTTCATGTCCATAATTTATGTGAGGAATTATAATTATGGATTGCCCTCAAAAAAAACTTGCTTAGCTTGAGCATACACAATGTGTGTTTGTACGCCGATATTTTTATTACATATTTTCATTCCCTATTTTGCGCTTTCAATAAAATGATAAAAGGTATAGAATAAAACATTTTCTAAGTTTTCAGGACTAATATGTACGAGTATATAATATTATGGATTTAAGCACGGTAATTGATTTGATTTCTATTATACCGATGTTTCAACCACTTTTCAGTAGCCGTGATCAAGGAAGACAAAATTGTCAAGTGTCACAATTGTGATTACAAACCAAACAAATTGCCGAGCTGCCGTTAAAACGTAATTTTATTAAGCGAAGAATAGATAGACATATATCCAAGATACGTTACACACCTTAACAATTTTCATTACGATCCGTGAGTAGTTTTCTCGTGAAAAGGTACAAAATAACAAACATACATTAGGATTTATGATTGTATTATTAGGGATGAATATGGACATAAGAATAATGTGGAATATGAATAGAATTAGAGACAACATTGCATTAAACGCAAAACGACTATGAGAACTGTTTTTATTTCAGCAATAAAATTAAGAAAAAAATTCAATTGCTTTCGAAACTTGAAGTAATTAGCGATACAAAATCATTGACGGATTCACAACGTTTTATAAATTGTTAATTGAATTTACATTAGGATACAATTTACTTCACAATAACAAAGATCGAAACTTTGTAAGAAGGTCAATAGTAGGAAATAATATCCTATTTACTTCAAGAATTTAAGCCAACGACATACACTTATGATTCCGTTTATAACATCCGTGGTCCGGGTTGTCTGGAAGAGATCGCTAATGCAATAAGACCGCCCATTGTTCCTACCTTTACTATTTATTGTGTATGTAGTGAATAATATAGCCTTTTCTATTCTTATTACTTAAGCCAATTCATTTATTTTCCTTTACTGTATCAAACGAATAATAAGAATGCAGTAGTGAATGATGACGTGCGTCTATGATAAATATTTGATTAATTCCAAGTAGCAGAACATATGAAGACAATGCATTAAACGACCCGGTTGATTTCGTTTTTCACTAGTCCTCAGTTACAAGGACTGTGCTATGGAATAGATATTGTTACATGCCAACAAAGTGAATGCACGCATTATATTACCCTTCTCGCATGTGGACTTCTTTTGTTTACTTTGTGTTTAAAATGTGTAATTAAGAAAACACCCTATTGTTATTGTACTCGTTTATGGCCGCAGGTGTGCAGATTACGTTTTCTTCGAAAATTTGAGTCAAGTGTTGTATTATATAGTTTAGTATAAAACAATGCCCGAATGGAGGGGGGACGTGTACATTCGATAAGCTATATAGTGACAGACTTTGCGCGTGTTATTGAATCGTGCAGTTTGTACTGGTCCAGGTATATTTGTACCTGTGTTATACGTGTTTGTAAAGTTCTAATAAATTTTATAGTAATTCCAACGGCATTTTCATTCGAGTCCCGCACTCGTAACAATATCTTTAGCTTGTTTTGTAAACGCGCTTTCGTATGCTTAAAATGAGGTATGCGATACCTTTCCAAATAAATTCTAACACAAGCGTCGTATAAAACAAAACGGCATTGGCTAACCAAAGTAGACACTCGAATGTCATTTTACCGAAACATTGACGTTATTAATGTAATTTTGGTGTAATTATATATTTTAACATTTACGAGCTTAAAACACGAATAACACCATTAAAAGTGAAGTCCAGAAGTTACTGTTTGGTGAGATTTGCAAATTTAAAACAGAATAAAGACGCTCAAGCCAAAGAAAACCAAATGTTGGCATCCTAAATATATGGCAGCTAATATTTATTTATAGGAGATATCATTAAACTATAGTTATGGTGATTACTCATATAATAACGTTATAATTTAATAGATTATATGAAACTATGTAAGTATTAAATAAAAGTCGTGGTAGCGTAATGGCTAGCGCATGTGTCCTAAAATTCAAAGGGAGCAGGTTGGATCCTGGCCGGAACGCATGCACCACTTAGGCACTTTTCTGATCTAATGTGCATACTGGTACAATCACCACGTGCTAATAACGGTGAAGGAAAATATCAAGATGCAACTTGCACATCGAAATAACCGATGTGTCAAGCCTTCCAAGCCGCCTTAGACAAGCGTGGCGGGTATATTTTCCGTTCCCTTATTGTAGGAAGCCCGAGCCCTGCAGTGGGGCATTTATGGGATGTTATTATATTAAATATGTTATTATATGTAAGTAATTGTTTAAGATGTATAATTTGGACAGTCGTGAGTATAAGTAGTTTCAATGTTATGAAAACTTTGTTCCCGCGAACATTCGCCGTTTGAAGATGGTATCGCTTGAGATATCGACCGGAAATTGATTTTAGTGTAAAAATAAAAGAACGGCTAGTGTTTGTTGGAAACGATTATTCGAGATCTGTTTATGTACTCGTAAAGATTACAGTGTAATGTAAAGTTGATAGTTGAAATTGTGTTTAAAGTGAATTAAAAATGTTGATATGTATTTTACTGAAGCTCGGCGTACCACACAAGATTGGGCAGACACAAGTCATCTTTCTTTTAAAATATCATGCTAAAAATAACCTTAGTTATTTATATACCCTCACGCAAAATCAAGGAGGCTGCAGCGTTTTCGATGACAAAAAGTGTTCCACTTGATCCGACTATCTAGTATGATGTTTACTATGATCGACTATTTAATATTTATGATCTGTAGAGTAGTCTAGCGGAGATCTCTTGAGGCGAAAAGACTTACTCATTCATAACAGCGACCCTGACAATTTTTTGGCATCGGCAACAAACTAAGTTCGTCTCAGGTAGATATGTAAAATTAATCAAAAGTCAAAACCATAAAAAAATTAGTGTTGTAAGTTTTTCAATTTCATATTTAAACGGCGTATCAGAACTGAATAACCCACAGATGTCACATATAAACTTTTTATTTACTTTTTACCCTCTAAGTTGCTAAAATTAGTAAAAGCTGTGCACTGTGTACGCTCTTCTGTCGCTTGATTATCTTAACCCGTAACAAATTTAAGTACCTACTTCCTATATCATAAAGATGCCTCAATATGGCAAGATATGAATAAAATAAGTAAATAAATTCAACAAAATTAATGGTGCATCAAAAAACGTCACACAAAAATATCAGACTTCTCTCCATTTAACAAGAATTCTATAAAGCGATAAAATGCACAGTCCCTTCAGTGTCGTTATATAGGGTTTACACTTTACATATGAAATAACGAAGTTTGATACTTGTGAAATCTAGGAAATATAGTGGAACTACCGATCAAGACAAGACATTAGACCCGGGATTGTGATTCCCAGTATTCTTCCAGCACGATGAAATACCGTCCATTTGTTGCTATGAGCGGCCATAAAATCAATGAAAAGCTACCGTTTTAAATACTAAACGTTGACCACTATGCAGCGTAGATGATAGTTTCCTTGTGGCTTCGTAACGACGTCACATTTGAAGTGGCTATTTATTTTACTGCATTCAACTACCTGGTAGTTAAATGAATTTACAATAGACTTCGTAATGATGTTGTAAGCCCAAGTCAGGGCTTACTTACATCTGAAGTTTTGGTCGCGCAAATCTCTAAGGCTAAGCGGGCATTACGATTCATCAATACCGGACTCAGCTGTGAAAGTATGACACCGGTATTGACATTCGTAGTGCGCTTACCTTTAAAATAAATAAGTTGATTTTACTCCGTAGAAATGCAGGTTTTATCTCCTGACTTTAAACAGGGTTACTTTATTAGCCTATTGTAGAGTGATTTGACTGAAAGGTAAATCTATACAGATAAATAAATTTGAAGTGTCTGTTTGTAATGTCAAAATAAAATAATATCAGGGGGAAAATTCGGACGAGGAGATTCCGAAAATGTAATATTTAGATTTTATGTCTGTCTGTATGTTCCGGCTAATCTATGAAACGGATGGACCGGTTTTGACTGGACTGTCACTGGCAGATAACTGATATAATAAGGAGTAACTTTAGGATATTTAATTTTTGATGGTTCCGTGAAACACAAAAACAAGTCATATTAATACATTCCCATTGCTGTGAATCCACATATAGCTATAAATTCAATATGTTACTACAGACCATGTGCTATTATAGATCTAATTCGGCCATACATCTGCCTCTAATCGCATGATGGCATTCTGTTCGCCAATCCAAATGGCACAAAGTCCAGTTTCTTTCGTCGTTAAATCAGGAATAACAAAACTTATTTTATTAGGAATTATATTTATACGGGTACATAAAGATCAATGGTTGTATGTTAAAATCATTTATGAAAGGTGACGGGACCTTATTTTTTATTGCATAAGGTTCAGCAAACAGGCAGACGGCCCACCTGATGGGCGGGCGGAAAGCAGACTGGAATCTGGCAAACATTTTTGAGCCAAAGAAATGTAATGTGTTGAGATATGCCTTAAACGATAGTTATATTTTTCTATGAAAAAATGGAAAACATCAGTCCTAAATTCTATATGGAATTGATTTGGAGTGCATCGTAGAATCGTCCTGACCTACGGGGCCGAGACATGGACACTGACGGCAGGATTGGTCCACAAGTTCCTAGTCGCTCAACGGGCTATGGAGCAAACTACGTTGGGTGTTTCTCTTATGGATAAAATCAGAAATGAGGATATCCGTAAGAGATCCATGGTAACCGACATAGCTCGCAAAATTAGCAAGTTGAAGTGACAGGGGCCTGAAGTGAGCAGAGGAGTCCTGGAGTGAATACCGCGTCTCGGTAAACGTAGTGTCGGACGCCCTGCAGCTCGATTGACCGACGACCTATGTAGGGTCGCCAGTAGGCCCTGGATGAGGATATCGGAGGACAGAGATGAGTGACGCCGTCTTAGGGAGGCCTAAGTTCAGCAGTGGACTGCGAATGGCATGACGACGGCATCGTAGAAACTGAAGTTGCGAAATATATATTCATCCACTTTCCAGACAGTACTTTGTTGATTTGTAGATAGATATACATGCCCGCATAAGCGTTTTCCAATCGGTCGTCCCAGTAAAAAACTCCATGATAATTTTATAATAACTACACTTTTTTACTACTACATATTTATGTAAGTCTTGTAAGCCTTATTCAAGTTTTATTACAAACGTCTTAGTTTGCTTAAATATTGATAATAACAGTAGTATTTTTCTTTCAATTTCTTCGAACCGGCAGGCAACACTGCACATTGTATAACCCCAAGTCAAGCGTAAGTTACGCTTGTGTTATGGGTAATATACAACAGACACCACCCTGTGGTCGATCCCAGACACAGAGACCATAGTAGATAACGGAAAGTTTGTTCACAAAATTTACCATTATAGGTATTGGAACCGGAGCCTTTGCATCGCACTAAGTTAGACCAGCAACGGTTTAGCCCCACACAACCACAGAGGCCGTCATATCATGTGGGATCAACGTAATACGTTTTTTTGTTTCATACTCCCTCATTCCTCCCTATTTTAATACTAACTTTCTAAGCATAATATGGCAGAGCCATGCTGGGATCCTCATCTTGATTATAGGTCTTAGGGCCGGCTCTATATCTGGTGTAGTAGCACGCTCTCAGAGAATATCGGTGTCAAACAGCATTAAGCTAATCGTGTTTTGTGCTGTGAGAAATCCGATGGTCCACTTCCCCCACCTACTATGCCAATGCTATCTGATACTTTTATTTCAGTCTCTCTTTTCTTTCACCTTTTCCCAATTATAGGGGGTCAACGTAATATGACTTTTCCTTACACAATCCTCTATCCTCTGTCACACCACAAATCATCATATAATCTTCCACATGATCCATCCATCTCTTTTTGATCTACCTTTACATTTGTAACCATAAATCTTGCGCTTTAACATTCTTTTTGTCACGTCATTTGTAATGTCGTTTCCTTTGTTCCATATCTCTTATCTCCATCCTAACGACTGACAACGCGTTGAGTTCGACTCTGGTGTAGTAAACTTCTGTTTGTTTGCCAACTCCGAAACAAAAGAAGTATATTTAATATACAACGCTTCGCCTTTCAGGACTAGTTTCATAATATGGCACCACTAAATCAGTCAGTCACCCTGCTTCTTAAAATAATCATGTACACAAAGATTAAGAACCTTTCTTTCACACATGCTACTACATTAATCAGGCAGCTTACACGAGCATTACGTCATGGCTATGTAGAATCACGTGCGCCAAGCGAGGCGTCATAACAGAACCGCTACCATGTATGTGTGTTACACGCACGAGTGTTTTGAACAATATCCTACGGGACTAATGGAATATTTTACCCTATACAGCTATCGTAGGAACGCTTTTAATATAAAATTTGTTAACAAAAACCATATTCTTGTGTTTGATTTGTATACGGTCTAGCCGACCGGTGGAGTTTTTTGCCGCTTCTACATATATACTTCTAATAGTGACAATACGTTGCGGTCAGGTGTTTATTGTAGGAAATAAACTTAATTTTGAATGTACATACTTTATGAGACCTTCAATAAATGTTCTCCACAGGAATAAATCTTTTTGAATGCGCCTAACATTGAAATATTTCGAGATCACTTGATATTCTAGGCTAAGTTGTACATGTACTAATATGTATACTAATAAAATTACAGTGTCTGTCTGTTATTTCAAAACAACAACAACATTTAAAGTGGAAACTACTATTAACTCCTTTAACAATAACTAAAATTGTTTTGAAAACAGTAGTAGACGTATAATTTTCGTCTTTTCATAAGTAATCTGTATAATTCTATTTCGAAATTAATATATTCATTTTCATTATTTAAACGATACCTAAACATAAATGTTTTAGAATTTTTGTCCCTCCGTCTTAGAACAGACTCCGAAACAGTTGAACGGATTTCATTGGAAATTAAAACAGGAATTTTGTGTTAAATTATCGTGTTTATTTCATTCCGATATTTTGCAGGGTTCATAAACTGTGAAAACAAAGTGAAGTCGAACACGAATCACTTAGCAGACACATCTGCAGCTGGTCATAACTAAAAATAAAATCAATATGATCAATAAAAAAACATATCTTCTGAATACGATTAAATTTAAATGAGTCAAAGCGGAATTAAATTAAATACTTCGAAATTAAATTACCGTTTCCATATTTTCGAAATGAAACAGCTTGCGTAGGTGGTCCTATGCCATAATTTTGTGCCAACGTGCGAACGAATACGACATAAGAGCGTCATCAAATTAACTTATCAGACTTCCTAATAGGCATAAAATCATAATTAAACCGAAATATGTGTGATATATTCACGAATTCTAATAAGAAACCCATATTGTATTGTTAAGAGTCGCGAGACTCGATATAAAAATTACTATAGTTTATTAGAACTATACAAACACGTATAACACAAGTATAAATATAACCGATCACAACAAGTCCAAATGTAATGCAGCAGGTAGTAATTTGATAAACCCAAGTCCGTCACTAAAAAATTCCCGATTCCCTCCATCAGGTCATCGTTTTAAACTGCGCAACTGCAATATTCCCGTATCTTAATCCGACACATCTGGCTAATGACTACCATAAAAGATTGCAATACAACAATGGGCTGTTTTATAATCACAATTTTTAAACACAAACTAAACAAAAGACGGCGACCATTCAAGAATCTAAATGTTATTAGTTCAAATGCCGACAGGTAATAATAATGTGTTTTTACAGATATGCAGGTTTCGATTTGCTTTTTTCGGCGCCTTGGATGTAACAGTATGTTAGATAGAGAATTGTACACTAATACAAAAATAAACTATCAAACTAAAAACTATATCTACTCGTAATTATGCAAAAATGGCGGTCTTAAAGCTAAAAAGCTATTTCTTCCAGACAACCCCATATTAGAGGATATAAGAAAATTAATTTTAACCTAACATTCTATAAACTATACAAAGTTATTGTTCTTTTTCTCAATGGTATTGCTTGAGTACAGCAGACCGGCTGCACCCACCTGATGGAAAGTGGTTACCATCACGTATGAACATTTGCTACGAGAGTGGTGCTATCAATTTGTTACCAACTTTGAAAAGGTCACACGAACACAACTCTATGGCGGCATATTCTAGACCAGGAGTGGCAGCCATCTTAACTGGTAAATGCTCTACAACCAGGCTGTAGAGGTTGTTTACTCGTCTATCACAATAGATAGCCCGTCCCAGTAATTAAGATTTTCCTTATATGACACTAGGCTCTCACCTATTTTTAGCTGTAAAATGTTTTGTTAGGAGTAAATAAATAATTTCTCCATTCCTGCAAGGATAATGTCAGTCAATATACGCCGAAGGATTCCATAGCAGTGACAAACACGTACCATTTTTTAAGTGAAATTTCTATATAGGCGGGCGGTCTTAGGACTTTCTGTCACGAAAAAGCGTTATGGCCGCGTGGAGGAGCGGCATAAATTTAGACTAGACGTGGTGAGAGGTGGTTTTAACTTTAAGTTTTACGGGCACGGTCCAATTTGAAAAACTGCCCATAAAACTTCAAGTTCAAATTTTGTTGCAATTCGTTTTTCCACTTGTCCGTTGAAGTTTTTGTTACTTCTCTACTCAGTTCTAAAATAATAAATGCTTTCATCACAGTAGACTTTGTTAAATAAATCTTCTTTCAAATTACTTTATAGTATGTACCTGAATTTTACTTATCGATATTAGGAGACGAATGCACCAGTAACGGATTTACTTGTCGCGCTGAAAAAGCACCTCGTGCCTGTAACTCAGATAGACGTGTAAACGTTAAGTTGTTACGATACGACGCAATTAAAGCTTCGGGCTCTGAAATAGTACGAGTGAAACAAGCGATAGGGTCGCGCCAATGAAACACCAACAACTGTACGTCAAGGTTATGATTGAAACTGATTAAAATATAGGGCGTTCGTGAACTCATTGTGTTTAAAGCTCTAGTCTAGACCGTAAGGCCGGCCACACTACGAATCGCCACGAAACATTTACGTTTGCCACTTTCACAAAATAAACAAATACAAAAAGCTCATTTACTGATCACTATAAAAATTTCCTTTATCTCCCCTGTAATCTTCGGCCAAAGCACCACGATTCGAATTTTTATCTTCTGCATTTATAAATATTGTGCTACAATTTAGTTTACTGAATATAAAAGAAGCTATCGTCGTAGAAATGAATGTCCAATGTGCAGCCCTAATAAGCTTCGTTCGGCAGACATTGTTTTTATCATAAAAATGTGTATTCGTACAATACCTACATATGATCGTGTGTGTTGTGTTTGTTAGACTCGTTTCCTACTAAAATACACCTATAAACATAAGCAAACCGACACTTGAGGCGATAACACGCCTAAGTTTAAAAGTATTTTGCAATGCACCAAAGATCACAAGAGGTGTGCGGCATATCAATTTTACCGTTTATTAAATCAAAGATCAACTAAGTAATTAGCATTTTTTTCAAAATATAAGTCAAGACATGGTAAGTAAGTATAATATTAGGTCTATTTCAACACTATTTATAACTAACCAAGACATGCGCACTGTAATTTCTCCATTAGAAAAAATGCTGCGCATGCGTCTCTTCCTTTGCTAATGGTTACAAATTGTATAGAAATATACCTATTTGACAATTTGATTTACTGGGCTTAGTGTAAAACAAGTTATACGGTTTGCAAACTAAACGCGGATGTAGGAACATCCGCGTTTAGTTTGCAAATACACAAAAAAGTTATGGTGCAAGTTTTCCTCTCTCTTTCTTTCGTCTTTTTCATTAATATTTTATAATTGGAAAACTTTATGACCTCCCGCCCAAAAGTCGAGCTCCATATTTGTCGGCAACGTATATTCAGAGAGGGATACTTTCAATAGCATAATTCGATCAACTGGCAAACCTTGATTTCTCTTCATCACGTTTACTAGCGTTGGATCTTAGAATGTAATAGGTTTATTGTTAAACTATGTACATAAAGATATTATGTAGATAGTTAGATTATCAATACAGCGGAGACACAACAGCATGTCCTTGCACGATGAGTGAGTATAATAACAATATCTAAATAACAACTAAGTCACAAATTATATATTTATGTATATTATTTAGTGCATTAGTTAATAATTTTGCAATTAACTATTTAATAGACGTTATTTACCTATGGATGTCAAACTGCAACAGTTATATTATAACCAAAAACTCATTATATATTATCAATACAGAGAACATTAACAATTTTTTATTGCATGAATTCAGCAGACGGCCCATTTGATTGATGGAAAGCGGTTACCATCGCCTATGGACACTTGCAACACCAAAGGTGCTACAAATGCGTTGTTGCTCTGTTAAGTACTGTACCGAGATTCTTGTCTCATTTATGATATAATCATTAATTAATATAATATTATCACAGAGACTTGGCTCAAGTCCTCCTCTTTTGAACTTAATAACGTATACTGGCCCTGTAGAAATGTAGATAATTGGCATTAGCGCTAAACGAATATGATAGAAAATGTATGGGAATGACATATCGTTACAACTTACAACCCACTCCTTTTTAAGTATTATGTTATTCCCATACATTTTCTATTCTAGTTGTTTAGTGCTACTTCCACTTGTCTACATGGCCTGTTCTTGTTCTAGTACGCCTTAGTCGAGCCGAGTATCCATAGTTACCACGCCGCCTTAACAAACGAGACGACCTTTGATAGTTATTATGATGAAATCGAATAATAAAAAAATATTCGCAAATAATGGCTGTTGTCCGACTCCGTCAAATAAGGCGTTTAAACGCCTTGACCTTTCAACATAGCTGCATTCACTTGTATTTTGTTTAGGTATTAAATAAAATCAATAACTTTCGTCAGCCCACAGGTTGGGTGTCTATATAACTACGCTAGGTTCAACAAGTCTCACGAAGCATAATAAATAATATATTTAGGATCCCCTACTACGAAAACAGTATGGAGTGAAAGACATTCGACACTACTATACCTACTATTAAGGCATAAAAGAAGTGTGCTCCCGAGTAGTGTTGTGTTTTTCAAAAAGTATTATTAGTGCCACTTCCCTGGAATTAAATATTAAATACTACTGTGTCATAGGAGGTTTCAATAGCAAACTTTTAAGTTTCGTATCTTTTCTCTTGCATTTTTGAGATAAAAAGTGCTCGTAAATGGAAATTATTCTATGACATGAATTGGTCTTGCAGCTTACGAAAATGTTGTAATTTTTAAAATCATGATGACCCGAATATGAAAATTTATAAAAAAAATGTTAACTTCAAAAGTGGAACTCAATGAAGCATTTTGAAATGAAACAAAGATGGTATGGTATGACTTGCAATTTGCAGTTTGTTTGTTTTCCAATTCTATTTTTATTTAACACATGCAAATGGTTTTCGTAGTTTATACCATTAATGGTCTAAGCTTCATAGTATCAATGTTATTTGTTTGATACAAATGGTTCACATTAAGTTAAATATTATTGAAGACAATTAATGAAACCTCTACAAATGCTTAAACATCAGACTGTATCTATGCCAAAGTATTGATTGAAAAGCTAATTTAATAAACGACGTAAACTATAATAATTAAAATAAATGTAAGTATATTATTGAAACGCAAATATTTATAAAAACCAGATTAATTAATTAATATTCGAAACCTTATAAGGAATAATTTTAATAATATTATAAATACAAATATTATCGTCAAATAACTTTCAAAACGAATATGTATTATGTATATATATAAATAATAATCATAAATAAAATCGATAGTATTTTATCAAATGTCACAAACGTTAATTTAAGGCCTGCGTATTTTATCGCCATCACTAATGGACAAGCAATTAACGTCGGCATATCGAAATTGCACGTTAATATTCAATACAAAGCTTTTTGAAAATATCGTAAATAAATAATTTATAGGACTAGCACTACTACGAATATCACTTAAATCTGCGTATTTTCGAACAACTCATCACTAAAATATAAAGGGTAAATAATCCTTTATCGACAGTTTTACGCACGAGTAACGATAATCGTAACAACAAACGCAGTTGCACGTCACTACCACGTAAATCAAATTGCGAATGCATTTTTTTTTTAATGTGACAGTGAATGTAAGGCAAAGATTGCACATAAAACAATGAGAGCACAGCTGAGGCATCCGGCCAGTGCGCGGTCCGAACTCGGACCGTGAACGAGGCGTGTGTAGTATAAGGCCAGAGACTGTTATATGGGTGCTTCGAGCTTATCAATTGCTATGGGGCGTTGTATGAGTAGTGCAATACAAAAGATACCAGCTGCCAAAGCAACTGCGAGTCTAGTTATAATACGGCCGGCGTAACTTGGCAAATGTGAATATAGGCTCTGCGAACTTTAAAGCATGTGCACTCGTGTGATGAGTGGGCATACGACTCGTCAGTGAATACAATTGGTCGCCCTTCATCCCTGTATTTTTTCATTGCTTTGTACTAGTTGGTCACTGTATTTTCTTCACGAGTTTACATGCGCTTAAGTTCGCAGAGCCTATGTTGACTTTCGCCAAGTTACGCCGGCCGTATTATACGTTAATATCTTTAAGACTTTTTTTCAAAGGTATGGATCACTTTGCCCGGAGAGACGCAAAATTCGCGTAGGATAATAAAATCGAAGTTTATGATTAGGAAGCTGCGTCGAGTGCCAGAGGTTATTATTTGCTATTGCAGTATCGAACATAAATTACTTTTTGTATTAGAGAAAAACGTTGTAAACACAGCGGGAAAACATCATCTATACTAATATTATAACGGAGTAAAGTTTGTGACGTTGTAGGGGGTAATTTGCGAAACTACTGAACCGATTTTGAAAATTCTTTCACCAATGGAAAGCTACATTATTCTTGAGTGAAATAGGGTATCTTTGATTGTGATTAATAGTAAGTTTTTTTTCTGATGCCCAGTGAAGTGGGAACGGGTCAGCTAGTTTTATTTAAAATAAATTTATCCGATACCTATCTCCAACGACCTAGCTTTCATTCCATGTTATTATTTGAGTATCTTTAGATAAACCAAATTAGCATAGTGAAGAAATATCAAATAATACATAGTTCAATTGAAAATTCCAATATTAGTTGATCTCTCAACAAAGTGGCAAATTCATGTATTTCAAATTGCATTAATGAGGTCTGTTGAAAACGCTGCAACTCGTGTCTTGTGCCAGCGGTGCGGCCGCCGCGTCTGCTCGGCGGTGACGTAGCATATTTCGTATACGTCAAGTTTCCCAGACCGCCGCCACTAGCACACCAAGGTGGTGACTGACCTGTAACGATCTTTCGGTGGGGAGTATTCGCAGAGGGCGTGAAGTTTAGCATTGTACCATAGCGGAATATTCGTTGTCTCTATACTCAACCGCTCATACAGCTAATTAATGCTTTGCCAACTTGCAGCTAACTTAATGTATCAAAGCCAGTGTATAATCTGTCAGATACATACATTTTTTTTTGTTACATAATAATATAACTTAATGTATTATGGAAATGACACATTGATTTGATTTGGTGATTAGCATCAACATGCACTAGACCGTCACGTTTAACCTGCACAAAAACTCCTTAACATTATACATGCATTTTGAATATATATGTAGGTATTATACGGGTAATCGAGTCACCTGCTGATATATACCTGATCGTATTCTAGAAATATATTCATCCGTCAATTCGCGCTCGAGAAATGTCCGGTTAAATAAATCAGCTTTATTACATTAATGTATGTCCATAGATTATTTCACAAACATTTAAATAACAAAGACATCGAAACTAAAGTACACTATGTAGCAGATCACTGCCAACGGAGAGCGAGCCCAGAAGGCTGGCTGTATGGCAATACTTATTTGTTGTGAGAAATATGAGCCAGATTTCTAATTACGGGTAGTGTCAAAGAGTTCTTGCATGTCTTTATAGAAACTCTATGCCGACGGACTCCACGAGCCTAATGTTTCAACCTCAAACGGCACAAATACGTAACCTTTTCCTAAGGCTCCATATTTGCATTCTGGTTAAATTAAAGTATCCTTTTAAATATACCAAGAGTCAACCATTGAACGCAGCCATAAGTTTACATACGAATGTACTAGACTTTATGAACCAAAAGCAACCAACCGACGAGTAATCGGATCTAACAGTTTGCCCGCAAAATGCTTTTAACATAGATGCTCAGTTTGCAACACGGAGCATCGCAAATGGTTTAGGTCAATCATTGCCCAAGGTTCATAATCGTGTGAACCATGAATCGTGCAAATACCAGTCGGTCTGATGGTATGCGCCGCGGTGGGAGTGTATGCATGTATAGCGGACTTTTTAGAGTTCCGCAAATGAATTACACTTGTGAAGATTGTTATCATAATAATTAATGGTGTCTGCCCGTGTTTTCGGACGAAACGTTTTATACAACAAATAGGAGAATAATTTAACACTTAATTTCAAATAATGTTTATCGTCAAAAAAAGTAGTAGTGTCGACTTCAAGACTAATACACCCGTCTCTTTTTCTGATGATATAGGTTTGAATCCTGGCCAGGGCATGCATATATTAGGCATTTTTGTGTGAATTTGTCGGATGTCAGGGCCGAGCCCCTATGCACAAAATTGCATTGCACACAGGGGCCTGCCTGATAGATTTTGATTTGCGTGAATACGTGCTTTTTCATGGAATGATATAAAAGATTGTAGGTAGGTACATAATACCTAAGGACGTTGGTCTACAAATATATATAGTTTTCTTTATGAAAGTTTTTCCAAATAGTCTTTATTTTATTTTAATCGAAAAACATAGTTTATGAATAAGTAATGCTTCTTAAAAAACTATAACCAATTAACAGTTTTCACATATGCCTGCATATACACCAATAACAAAGTGTAGGTATTAAAGTATTGCAATCATTTACAAAATCAAAGAGGTGTTTCATGGGTTTCGCACACAGGTGATAACTATGGGTGGAGCGGCACTATATCATCGAAACCAGCATAGAGATTCCCTAGATGCGAAACCCACGAACCCATCTTGGACAAGCGTACTGGCTATACTGTCCGTACCCGTAAAATCGGCCCAGTGGGACGTATACAAGTTAAAAATGAGTTTATCAACTGATTTCATTGAAATTTAGCAACTATAGAAATCCTGCGTACGAGACCCCCCACCTTGTGCTCGAGGACGTCGACCAAGAGGGTTTGAATATAATTCGAAATAATTATATATTCGGACACAACAAAACAAGAAATCCTTTCTTTTCTCACCTGGATATAATAGAATTATGAACTAAATGACACTGACACACCACTCCAAATATATCCTAGATACGTCATCGGCCAATATATTAGATTGAGCGGAAAAATTCGTGTGAAAATGTATATTCGCACAACAGAAACTTTTTGTTTGATGAAAGTAGAATCCATCCATCAAATCGCACACGCAATATCCTTAGACAGTTTCCTATGAAAATATAATAAAGTTTTTGAGCATGGTACTGCCATGATACTGCACTTATCGACAATGAGGTTGCAGAAGCGAGTTTCTTCTTCGAGCGACTTGTATGCTTATTAAATGTTTCTTATCTGTATTTAGTAGTTTATGTCTAACTCAAAAGCCCTAACAAATGCATTCTTGCTGCATCAGACATAGCGTAGTATAATATAAAATTATATCAGAAAAATAAAACTATAAACAATATCGACAAATTGCAGGAACGGAGAAAGAATACAATTTCCTGCGGCCGGGTGGCCTGTCATAAGAGGCGACAAAACAACCCACAGCCAGTTGGTAGGGCATTTGCCCGACTGGATGGCTGGTGTAGAGTATGTCGCCATAACAACCTTGGGTTGTATTCCGGCATGTGACCAGGTTCCTGTTCCAAGACTGCAGCAGCGCATTTGTAGCATCTTTGGTGTTGCAAATGTCCATAAGCGATGGTAACCGATTTCCATCAAGTGGGCCGTCTGCCTGTCTGCTAAACTCCTGCAATAAAAAAACAAGTGCTTGTAGTTTCTGGCAAATCAGATTGCTTTGGTAGTGACGATGATTATCTGTTGTTTTTGTAGTTGTATGCAATGTTTGTTCTTATCAATTTCCAATTGTACAGCGGTTTACAGAAAAGGCTTTTCAAATATCATGCTTATAGTCAGTAACATACCTGTGACATACATAAGCAGGCCTTGATAGTTCATCATGTCTTGCATCAGAAATGACGACCTATAAACTTTCCCTTGGTGTTTGGCTACGAAGCTCTAAAGATAGTTAAACATTTCCTGGGTAGGTAAAAAAAACCGTTCTTAGCTTTTACGCTAACTAAATAAGTGTAGGATTTAATGAGGATACACTAAGGGTCGCTTGCATAACGATCGCCTTTAAATAAAATTAGTTAATCATATTAAACTGCTTAAATATTTTTTACAAAAAACGTATTGACAGTTCTTTAAACATATTTAGCGGCAAATTTTGCGGTGTGAAAAACGCTAATTGTATTTAAGGGTCATTCAGGGTCTTCTTCCTCGGTTTGTAATGAGGAGGTTGGGGCCTCGAGGTATACCTCTTTACTAACTACCCACCGGTAATTGGGTTTGGAGCTGCTGGAGTCTTCTCCGCATGGCGACGGTTTCTCAGCAGCTTTCGTTGGCCAATCTGCGGCGTTCGGTGGCCTTCGCGGGCTTTCCGCTGGCTACTTCCGCGGCTTAGTTGGTCATTCATTGGCGTTCGGTGGCCATCTCGGGCTTTAAATTAAGGGTGTTAAATACGTTTTGTTTCTTAAATAAATTTAAGCAACCTTATGCAAGAGGTTCAAAATCGGACAACGGTGAAAATGAAAACTAGGAATAGAATTAAACTGCTCATAGCTAAATTTGTCAAATTTAAGATAATACTTGTGAGTTGCAAATTTTTCGCGTAAATAATTTTTGACAACGTAACTTTCTGTGACGTTTCCTTATCTATCGATCAGTGACGGTATGTTATCGCAGTTCGTCACGATTAACTGGGGTGGAGAAATGTGCGTATGAGATGAGAATAGTGTAGCTGCTGATAGCATAGTGGTTGGACACAAACTAACATGAACTTGAGCAGCCATTATTTACTAATAAGATTAAAGTGTCAGTCTGTTATTTCAAAACAAATACCAAAATTTAAATAAAACTCGCTTGTTATGTTATGCCTATTCATAGAGGACGTTTTGTTTGTTAGTCTGTTTGAAAGCTTGTCTCGAATGGACACCGAAACTATGTAACTTCCACCTTATGCAAACCGTAATACAACCGCCTGGGACATAATCCTCACAACATTCACGACCTTTCCAGATGAACAGTAGAAAGCTGCGCGATAACTAATTTTATACAGAAAAGCGTCGTTTACGTAGCGACCTAAAGTAATTAGGCCTAAGTGTAATAAAAAGACCCTGACATATTAAGTTCGTCAGGATGGAGGATATTTCAAAAAACTGTAGATATCTAAAATTTCAACATATTATCGAAACGTATAAATGAACAAGGCTGTTTTGTAGAATTCAAATCCTAAATTTCCCAGATGTCTGCATAGCTTAACACGTCACACGTGTGTCAACAGTGCACAACAGCTGCTTGCGAATAGATAACTTAAAACTGCCGCGTGGCTGCGTAATAAAATGTACCGGTAGTCAACAGTCTAAAGACACTTCCTGGCCGCACGGATACGTATAGACAAAAATCGAACAAAGGTGTTTGGTGCGCGCACAAAGAAACAACATAGGTGGCTGTGTCTAAGCAATTCTAACATCAAGTTTGACCTTTGACCATCATCGGCGTCACTCGGAAGGCTTAAACTACTTAAAGATCATTTATCTTATATATAAAGCTTCCAAGACCTTTAGTTTCATTTTACGAATATTGAATTGCTTCAGTGAGATTAAAAGCTGAAGCTACGATCTTTTGGGGGCAGTTGTTGCACCACTCCGAATCTGTATCGCGGCAGCTAAATTATTAGCCAACAATCTGGCTATACCAGCAATATCGGTACTCATGTTTGGACTTATTTCATTCTTTTGAAAGACAGCTAAGAGTGGAACAGATTGATTAGGAAGGCGGAAACCTGGCAACCGGGAGGATTAATCACGTCCAATATAGGTTAGAACTTTGAGGATATACTACTTCGATTATCACTTTAGTTTGTAAGACTTCGAGCGCAAAATCATCCCACTTCTTATAAATATTTATTGTAAGAAATAATATATTGTTTTATCGGCTATATAAAGTATAAGGCATATTGTGCCGATCCTAAATAATTGGGAGGAGTTGAAAGAAAAGAGAGCTACAGCATAAGCACATATCTGCGTATGTATAAGCATATATATAGTTACATTTACAACGATATGTGGTTTTACAAAATAAATAATAATCATATCGATATTTATAAAAACGCTATCAGCGTATTACTAACACTGTTATATAATTTCCAAGACGTAAATGAAACACAAGCTTAAATTCATATTTTAATTAAAAACATTAGGGGCATTTTAAAATGTATCTAAGAGGAAACATAATATAAAAATATTCTAATAATCACCAATTTTGAAGGTTGAAATATACTCTTAAAGTAGTTTGAACAAGCTTGTTGAAAATATTCTCAAATATTATCTAGTTTCTAGAATTTTAAGTTATAATATCTATATATTAATACGTGAACCAAAAACACAGCAAAAGCTTTGTACCCCTTTTTACGAAAATTGCGCGGAGTATGAAATTTCGCACACTTATAGTTTATATAGAAAAGGAGAGCAGAATGCTATTTTTTTTTTAAATTATGCATAAAAAATACAATGAATCATAACAGTATCGCCTTGGCGAAATCTGTGATTATAGAAGTATAAGTCTTTGACAACGGAACCTTAATATTGTTCAAACTTATAATTTTAATTAATTATTATGGACTTATTTAGACCACGGGCGACCACTAGTTCATATTAATATACAATTAAATATAAAAGTGACTTTGTTATAGGATGTTTGTTTCTGGTTCATGATTTTAGGAATGAATGGATTACAATAAAATGTCGTATTAATCGTGAATAGAATAATTTTTACCCCAAAAAAATGCAGTTTCCTCGGAATATCGTTGAGAAGTGTTCCTAAGCGAAGCCACATTTTGAAATAGTATAAAACAGAGTCGCTTTCTGCGCGTCTGTATATCCGCTATCGCCGCCATACAAACATAAAACAGATTTTTAAGTAATTTTCAGCATCAGTTGGTTAATAAATCATTTTTCACTGAAGGAATATACATATAAAAACCCTATAAAGTGTTTTATGTCGGTAAAATTGAGCTATCTCTCAGAGTTTGACCCGCAGTAGAGCCGCGGGAAAAGCTAGTGCATGATGATCCTTTGTACGAATATTATATTTATTTAATAAAAAAGAATTAGTTTAAATCGATTACAATTTTATCTTTTTGTTTAGACGAAGGCTTTGGCAGATTAGATATTTTATGAAAAAAGAAAACATTTATAATAGTCTCCTACTCGTGTATATCATATAGAATCAAATCTTATTCTAAATATAGGTATTTGATCAACCTACCTACGATTAATCCATAAAACTTGGCGTAAAACCGAATCGACGCGAGGTTAAGGTAATCGACAGAATACATATCCCCCCTATGCACAACTATTGTTCTAGAATTATAGAATACGAAACGAAGACCCGTATTATAATTATTCATAAGTGCAAAGTGGTACTGACAATTACCATATGCAGACGGTGAAGGAAAATGCGATAGATGATATGCGTGTATACGACCTCATAATAAAGATTTTACGAGATGAAGATGATAAAGCAAGGATATCTGGCCGAAGAATCCAAAGCTGATGCTCCAGGCGTAAACGGGATTTAACGTGCAAACAATGATAACAGAGATTAAAGAACACATCGCAATGAAACCTGCACACTGAGTTTAGTGCGTTGTGGAAACCTGTGAAATAGTGGGAAACATCAACTCATAAGTGAAACATTTAAGTTCATCAACGAAATGCCTTTGCTTGTCTAAGACATCATAATTATTCACAAGCTATAATATCTTTCTTTATAGTATGCGGGTACATTACAATACAAAAGTATCCAGCTTTCTACTGATTTAAAAATCAACCGTAACTTATTAATATTGAACGCGCGCATGTTTTTCACATTTTTAAATGATAAGAATATATTAATAATTATATTAACTACATAACATAATGTTCAACTATAAAAGTAAGTCAGAAGTATAGACCCTATCAAAAATACTGTGAATATGCATTGGATATTATGTTTCATATATCTCATGTTTTAAAAAAATGACAATATCAGTAACATGTACCGATGCACGAATAAATCCAAGAGGTTTCTGTGCCACATACGAATATATTTATGTATATATGCACTCATATAAATATATGGGAAATAATAAAAATGGAAACCTGATAAACCAAAAGGTTGTTTCAATATTTGCATCTAAAATTGATAGTCCTAATATAAACCTAGCCTTGCACTTGTAAGCTTTACTCGAGTAAGCCTGAGCGCAGTGCTATTTATCAATGCGGGACTAAGATGTGAAAGGATAGGTCCGGTATTGATAATAGTAGTGCATGATTGCCCTTAGAGGCTTCGAAAGCAAATCTTACAACTTAAGCCGAAATTATATAAGAAGTCTTAATAGATTAAGAATCAACTAAACGATACACATGTAGACAACGCTTAAAATATTAAGACTGTATTCAAGTACATAAAGTATTCCACATTCTTGATAGCCCTTTAAAAAATTACATTAACATAGCTGGTATCCCTAAGAAATTTCAATTTTAGACAGGGATAAGAAATACTAAATTAAAATTATACAAGGATAGAAAGTTTAAGATAAGATATAGGAAACCGGAGTATCCTTCGATCCGAAAAGAACAAAGTTCAAATAAATGTAGTGGTTATATAAATATAACTTACTTAGTATAATACTACCCATTATTTACATAATTTTAAATGTTATGATTATTTTCTGCCAAAAATAGGTAAGGGTCATTAATCTTTGAACTCACTATATGCCAAATTATATAGTGTCGATTCACAAAAACAACGCCATTCGCTTGTATTATTAAACAAAGTAACGAATGCTAATAAGTATAGTAACTTTCTTTGCTCAATTAATAAAATATAGCGACCATAAATTTATGTAATACTATAAAATTTTAAAAATGACGTGTCTGTACATTGAAGCTATTGAAAAAAAAACAACTGGAATAGACTATATAAAATAAACCATAGAGAAAACGATACTTTTCTAAAAAAAATATCTCTTTTTTCGGGATTTACCTAAAAACACTGGACCGATTTCGATGTGGTTTTAGTGGATTTTTAAACTTCCCGGGAAACCTACTGGAATTTTTCTGTGAATGATTTGAAATGGCCACATAAAAAAAATACAATTCCATTTTGATTTTTTCACTAATCAGTAGGAAATTTGATGTAATAAAATATGTGATTTTTTATCCAGGAATCCCGGGAGTGGTTTGTAATTGTTCGGGTGCAAAAAAATTTCTTAGTCTTGGCGGAAAGGCCACCAGTAAAGGCTTACATAAACGAAAAAAAATATTAGGTTCGACTAGAGGTCGCTCCACGAAGTAAATAAAAGTGGCAGTTCTGATATTCAATAGAAATTTCGTAAAGTAGGCTGGAAATAAATTTGCAGCTTTAATTATGGAATATTTTAAATTTATTATTAAGTAATTACCTACATCGATTTACGGATTAGCAAATAATTACTCTGGCAGGATTAAATATGTCGATTGCAGTGCCGCACCTGTGGGATTACTTTTGTGGCGCTCTTACTTTTGGAAATCATCAAATATTTTTTAACCAGTGGTTTAACCTGGTTTGAGCGTTTGTTCGCCTAACACTTGATAACAGAGAGCCCAGTGCCGATTACCGGACGGGGTGTGCCCGCACTACATTAAAATAATCTTTTCGTTCCTGATTCAAATTAAAATTCAAAAGTTTTTATTCAATATAAGTTCCACTGGAGAACATTTTTTGAAGGTCATACATATAGGTTTAAATTTAATTTCACTTCCTAGTACATGTACACCGCTTCGCAACATGTTATTGCTGTTAAGGAGAAGAAGCGGCAAGAAACTCTCCAGCAACACGTCTAGCTAAAAATTGTTTTTCTTTATATTTCTCTTATTGTATTTATATCTCAAGTTCTTTTTTATGAGTTTCATACAGAATTATGTTACAGAATGACTTGAAGAATTAATGGAGTTGTAGCAAACAGTGCATATTCAATAAGACAGAGACACAATAAAAGTAAAGAAAAATATTACTATAGTTATAATAAACACATGAAGTACTACATTTTTATATTACAGTATAATTTTTAGATTATATTTTATTACTTAGTCAATGAATAACAACTATGTTTAGTTATGAGCAGAGAATATTGATTGCCAACACAAAAATGAAATTAAAGATATTAAAGTAACGTAATATAATAAGTAGTATAAAAAGTTCTAGTTGACAATGAGAATTGCATTAAGTAATTCAGCTTTAATTACCTTCAGGCCTGTCTGACAAGAACAGACGTTGACCTCAACGCAAAAATATTTGCCAAAATTTTTATATAAATTTGCCATCTATTTTCAACTCGACCAATGAGTAATCCTGTTCACACCATCACACCCCATTTTATTGGGTGTAAGTTTTTTGTTTTACTTAATACTTTTGCGGCTTCTGTTACCAGGAACGAAAGGTTCCCCTCGTAACTTTTAAACAGTGAATGACTGTATTTTATATTATAACTAGTTTAAGTTAATTCACAAAATTTAGGTTAATATCTGACCGCCATAAATATAAGAGCCATTTAAACTTTAATGAGCTAAAAGTGACAGATTACCGCTATAAAATGGATTTGTTATATTACAGATTAAATTGTCATTCATAAGCTTTCTAATAGAAACAATCTTTTTGATTAATATAATGATAAGTGTCACTATGTTTTACACTTTATACCGCGGAAACAATCTAAGTTTGACATGTTTTGCATTACAGAACCTGTTTGTTTATAGAGAAAGGGTCAACTTTTTTGAGAAAATATGAAATTATAGGTCTTATTATAAATATCTCAAAAATGAACTATATGTACAAATTAAAATATACTATTAAAAATAGCTAACAAATATACTATCAAAGATCAGTCATATATCGATCAATTTCATAAACAGATATTTTGAATTCAAGCGTTGGGTTCAGTTACATATTGTTACATTAAAATAGTGTAAAACAACTATAATACATACTAAATTAAATAGCAAAAAAAATTGACACTTGATCATCAGAATAGAAAATTCAGTAGCAATTTAGTAAGTTAATAATTAGGTTTTACAGCTAATCGATTTAGTGAATAGGTCAATTATAACCAATATTTATGTAAGCTGAACCCAGTACTAAAACATTAGAAAAGCTCAGAGGGAATACCTAAGGAAAAAGGAATTCATTCGTCCTGCGAAGATATAAAAAATGTTGATAACTGAAAGTAGCGGAGCGATGAGTAAAAGACGGTGCGGTGCACAGATACAAGTTTAGAAAAAACTGTTTCTAATCATTTCGTTATTTTCTAGCACAATAACAATAGTTATCTAGGTTATTTATATACAATGTAAGTAGTTGTTACTTTGGATGAAAGTATCGTCTATTGTATGACAACAGCTAGTCCTACAAAGCGCCCTTCAATTACAAGTATCAGGTAAAGTATCTATAAAATACAAGATAATTACATATTGTTAGTAACTCTTTTGTTCGTGGCCAGCAACTAGACGATTCATTTGCATTCGGTTGACAATACAATCACCGTTTGCTCGGTGTCAAAGTTTACTTGCTGTTTGGTTTTTTTGTTCGTTGAGCAATAAATGAAAACGTAGTGAAACCTAGTTTTGTACACGGAGTTACTGCAATAACATAATTGCGACGGATGATACAAAATGTCCATAGTGTCTTTGATATAGAGAGATAACAGGATTTTGGTTCGAGGTAAATGAGAGGAAACTTTTACATCGAGATAGCCATATCTCTGCATAGAGAGGAGATTATATCTGTTAGCCTTAAATAAGTAGAAGTCACTTTTAAATAATTGGTAGTCCCAAGTGTGTAACTAGCCTAGCCGTGGAACATTAAATCCGTAACATTTTAGCTTGCAGTCACGGGTTAATGTTAAAACGTAATTAATTAATTTTACTAACCTTGAATAAGTATAGTTGCGGTCCTGACAATTTATCGATCGCAAAGGTCTAAACTTTTTACATTCATATAGTAGTTTTAATTTTACATCAGAATATATGCGATTCAGATGTCTACTATCCAGCAACCCTTAACCAGAAAGAAGGGAGGAACACACGGAATCTCCTTAATAGATACGAACTGGCTACAGGCTGTGAAATATGTACCAAGTATATCGAATGCATACAAGTCATTATAAACAATACATGGAGGTTGGGTAGGATGAGATTCTAGCCTGTTTGACTAGACACAGCACTAGATAGAAGACGTATTTATCCGAGGCCATGAGTTTGTGTTTAATCGAATTACAAACATTAAGAATATGCCGACAGCAGCGTCACCTACCGAGTCCGAATGTGAACCAACTCAGAAACCTTCTCTGGCTCATGCACAACAACTTTGCTAAAGATCATCACATGATCAAATGTCTAGTTTACAATTCTATAAGGGACATACAGACAAACATTCATTTTTATATATAAGAAAAAGAAGATGTTGTTAAAGACAAAAAGAGAGATAACACTTTATTGCACACCAAAATATAAAATTACAAAAACAGATCATATATACAATATTTTCTAGGCAATACAATAGGCGGCCTAATCGCTCAAAGCGATCTCTTCCAGGCAACCTATTTGAAATTTTTTTAATCAGGTGATATAGGCGGTGTTACTAGTACGTCTTGAAATCATGAAATTCAGGGCGCCTAATTAGAAAAGTGTCAAGAGGTTCATAATTTTTTTCTAGTTTCTATAAAGACTATACTAGCATAGCGGCAAATTATAAAATCAATATTCGATCATTTACACAGTTGTAATAAGTAACTTGGGATCTTGGACCACTTGCAATGTTTAGGGGCTGCTTTTTCAATCATCAGATTGAAAATTTATTAGTCGAATAAATTATAACCTGCACGAATTCAAAAATGAAACCATTGAACTGATCTATTCATGAAATTGACATTTAATTTTTTTCCGTGTTCAAATTTTATTCATTGAATAACTTTTATCTAATAATTTGAAATTTCGGCCCTAAAAGGAGCAAAGTGTTTATTATTTCTTAACGTCCATTATTTTTAACAACACCTTTTTAACTACTAACGGTAAATTATTAGTCCATGTGTTACTTTTATCAATAAGATGTTAATCTAACGAACGTACTCTTTATAGTAACAAAAAGTTGAGAACCAGATAAGGATAAGACAGATAGATAACAGAATTTTTTTATAAAGTATTTGGGTATTGTCGTAGTAATCATACTGTAGTGTTAATTAATGTTCCAAAACATAAACACTTGGTGATAAGCTGTTGACTAAAGCTAGCTCTAAACTTCTAGACTAAATTTTAAAACTACTTTGAATGGTTAAAAAATATTTTTTTTCCATTATTATTTTTTAATTTTAATTTTTAAATCGCCGGACACACGTTATCTATTCCCAAGCTAAGCAAGTTACGCTTGTGTTATAGGTGATATGCAACGGACTACTCTGGGGCCGATTCCAGACACCCAGACCATAGTAAATAACAGAAAGCTCGTTTCCGAAATTTACCATACCAGGAATCGAAACCGGAGTTTCTGCGTTCTAGTGAGTTCTGCCGTGTAAGACTTAGCCCGCCCAACCATAGAAGCCGTCAATTACGACAATCAAAGTCGGAAATCACCGGTTAAGAGTGACGTTGGAATGTCTTGACAAAAAGCGGAGGGGGGAAACTAGGAAAGGAAAGTAGTGAAACTCATTGCCGGAGTCTGTCTTTCCCGATACTTATAACCTGAGCGTCTTCAAGTCCCGTGTGAATAGGTACCTTCTAGGTAAGCGTGCTACATCCTAGACCACATTTTCGCTCCACATAGGGCGAGGTTGTGTTCAAGCGCGAACCTATACTACAATAGAAAAAGAAATAAACTAGAGCATCTCCATGATCACAGGGTAAGGGACAACATGCTCGCCACGCTTATCTATCTCTTCTTATCTCGATTTTTCATCACATTTTTCTTCACCATAAGCACATGGTAATTGTAAATATTATGAAAATTAGGTCAGAAAACGTCTTAGTAGTACATGTATCTAGGCGATGATATGAATTCACGTCATTTGAAGTACAAGTGCGATAGTCAGTAACCTAGCAAACCTACCTATCAAATTAAAAATACCTATGTACGTAAACAGTGTGGTTTTTGTAAAGGTCACTTACCAGCCGCTTCGAGCAGGGCCTCGAGACGAGCCTGCATCTCAGGGTCGACAGCCCGCTCTGGGTCATCGTGGGATAAGAGGAACTTGGATGGCTCAGGACCACCGCCTTCCTCTTCGATCTCCGCCTGATAATACGAAACCATATGTTTTAGATAAGCCGCTACAAATTAAGACATAATTACTTGTTCAAAAATTATTAATAAAATAACAAATGATCTTGACAAAAACAGGCAATTTGAAGGTCAGCCTTTAAAACATATACAGTGTGCACTAAACAGGTTCGATGAATGGAATTGGAAATTCACGCTATTGTATAAAAACAAAACTTTTAACAATTAGAATATTATTAGTTTAATGACTTTTATATAGGCATCAAAATAAATGGTGCTACATCATAAAAATCACATGACTAAATTAAGTTAGGATCAAAACTTTTTAAAATTCTTTTCTGTAAATGGCTATTCATTATAAAATATTGTGTACAGACTGACATTCTAGAAAGTGTCTTATAAGGATGAAATATGTTAGTAGCACAAAAGCTACTTGAAATTAAGTAAAAATTAGCTACAATGAAAAAAAAAAAATGTCCCTACAGGGACAAGGAGATATTGTGCTTCTAATGTGAGAAAATTTTGTAAAAATTCATGGTGGTGGAAGTTCTTTAAAAGTAAAATTGTTCCAAAACCCTTGTCTACTTTTTAGGGTTTCATAGATAAAAGAACAGAACTGTGCAATAAATAATAATACTTTGTATAAAGAAATAATTATTAGAATCTAGTACCTTTTAAACTTATTTCTCTTTGTAACTTTTTGTTTTCAAATACTTGTATTTAAATTGTTACATACATCATAGTTCTTAAGGCACTGGACGGGACTAACATCTAAGAGACAAGCTTGACTTAGTTTAGATGTTAGTACCCAAACCATATAAATTTTAAGACAAAATATAAATGCAATTTTGGCAAAATTCTTATTATAACTTTCATCATATCTACACTTTAATGTGTGGATAGAATCATACTTGGTGGACTTCTTATCCCTAGTTTTAAAACACATACTATATTAATCATAGAAATAGCATCAAAATATTGTTTCAAACTCGGACAGATCTAATCTGAGAACACTTAGATAATAAGTCATATTACAACAAAATTAATTAAACATTACTAATGAGAAAAATAAAAAAGCAATACACAATAAAGAAAATTGAATTGTTTTTATTATGCCACTGCAATGATTCAAATAGTTTTATATCATATTATTAATTTGGACTGGGAAACCAACAGTTTACAAATAGAGAAACACAGTAAATAGCATCTGAGAAACCTACAGCCAACCAACTCATGCAAAGGAATATGGTGAATATATGGGCCCATTGAATACATGACAATATTTCATTCTCGAATAAAAGCAAATTATTCACCAAACCAACTTACTAAGATGAGTGTTAACATTAAAACAAAAAGCTTTGTGGTAAATCACAAGGTTCAGAGGGAAAATGAATTTGCCTTCTACAATAATATTGTAGCACATTAGAAATTCTTTAATATTAAGTGATGTAATTTAGGTATTTTACATAGTTATAATAAAATATAGCTGAAATCATGTATATCCCAATACAAAGATTCTTAAGTCGATATCTGCTGTAATGCCAAAATATAGAGTAATTTATAAAAATATATTTTGTAAACTAGCTCTCTTATAAAATGTTATATTTATCCCTTACAATATTCTTCCAACACAGGCTGGACATAAAGAATACATACACACAAAAAAAATCTTCAGGTTTTTGAAATCAAGCCAAATTAAATTGTTTCTTTTGATATCAGGAATAGAATAGGATAAAGAATGCTAAAAACTTTATATAAGTGAAGTTATATGGAAATGCCAAGTATACATATCGAGGGCTTCATAGCATATATGCTAAAATACCATTTTTTGTTGTTTACTAAAAATTGTGCATGTTACAATTAAAGTCTTACCCATATGACAAAGAAGGGTATTCCATATTTCAGTGATATATAATTGAGTACTTTCGATTTATTCACAATTATGTCCCTTGTATAAAACTGCACTTTTGTCTGTATGCCCATTTGTTACGAAGCCCTCGATATTATATATGTTTACAGGACCAATGGTTGGCGAATAGACAAGTTCCTGAATTGAAGGCAAGATAGTGTAGGACATAGGTCAATGACCTATGCAAGGTCACTAGAAACAATATTGGGAATGACTCTAGTACTATTGTTGCTTTTTTATTAAACTTTGTTTAATGTTAAGGAAGATGAAATTGTATCTACTGTTGTACTAAGTTTAAAAGATGGCAAGCTCAAGTGACAACAGTGCACATCTCTTATATAGAAAATGAATATGGGTACACTTTTTCAATGTCCATTGTTACTAAAACCAATATAATAATAGCACCTTATAAATATCTCACTACTTGGGGCTCCCACATTTTAGGGGAAAGGATGGTTTACCTACAACACTTTTTTAAGGTAGATTAGCATATTTCACATATTGATAATGTTGATGTGCACTTTCATAATTATATTATCTTCAACATCTAATAATAAAAGCAATAAGGACATTGGTTCAGAAAAATTGGCTAAATCATGTTTGCTTCATGACAAACTTACAGAATCTCACCTCATTGGAATGATACATGGCAGCATTAACCAGTGCAGTAATGAGAACAAAATAAATACTTACTTTACATTACTAATAAATATTTGTGTTAATAATTTATGTAAGGATAGGCTAATTAAGACATTGAGAATACCTTAGTTGACAATATTGAATCAATGTATATCTCATCTTACAACATCAAATAGCAACAAAGTTAATCAAGCACTATTGCATATCTGTCCTGAATCCAATTTCAACTGAAGGATCATACTATAAATGACAAAGTAAGCAATGGAAAAGTTCAGTAAATATTAATATTGCTTTACAAGTATTTTAGCTGGAATATGGCAGGAAGGCTTTCTGACAATTTACAAAACAATTGTCACTACTAACAAACTTAAAATAATTTAATGATACCATTTTCAAAAAACACAATGTGAAAGGTAAACCACCACATCTTATTCCAAATCCTTAAAACATACAAGAAATAATGATACTGAAAACCTACAGCTTACAAGAAGCAGCCTAAGGAAATAGGGATAACCAGCCAATTGCAGGCAAGGAATTATGTAGCAGTTATGAAGAATGCATTGATTTTTAATGTATTTATTATCAATGCAGGACTGGAGAAAGAATACAATTTCCTGCAGCCAGGTGGCCTATTATAAAAGGTGATAAAACAACCCACAGCTAGGTGGTAGGGTATTTGCCTGGCTGAATTGTAACCACCTCTGGTCTAGAGTATGCTACCATAACAACGTTGAGTTGTGTTCCAACAATAGTGAACTTCTTGTATGGCATTTTATTCTCATTTTGGGATCAGAGTACAAAAAATGAAATTCTAGTATATAGCATACTAATATGAATCTAGATTTTTACTTTATTCATTTTCATCAAGAACAATATTGAAGTACGTATTTATAGAAGTTGTACATACAAACTGAACTCAAACATTTCAAGACAACATGATTGACAAGCAACTAATTCAAGTTTTATTTTTGTTTTGTTTACTTTATGTATTTAAAAAAAATTGTCTAAGCTCTTTAACAATTTTTTTGCATATTTGTGTTTTATCTCATTGTGTCTAATTATCTGTGTATTATTAAATTAATGTCTTATGTCATGAAATAAAGAAGGAGATAAAAAAAATAGGAGATCAATATAAAGCACAAGAAAAGTGAAAAAGAAAAACCAAAGATGTCTTTTGTCAAACGAGAAAATCTAACAGTACTAAATTTTTTTCTTTTCAGATAAGCTGACACTTACTATGCTATGTTTTCCCATTCTTTGGCCTTGCATATAGTAGAAAATCAACATTACTGGATTGGAATTCGTTTAAATTAACCAGTAGTAATGGATTTGGATGGATAGTAAGATATAGTTGATATGTTTTGCTGGCTAGATTACAAGATGAGTGAATATTGTACACCTCTGTGGAATGCTTTGTTGTGCACGGTTCAACACGCACTTGAACAATTTTAATGTAAAGTAAGTTACAGTAGCTATATTTAATTATTTTATAACCTGTTGATGCCAGAAAAATAAATAAAATATGAAAAAATGTATGAGATAACTATTATAACTAGTGAAGATTGTACAGATATTGACATTAGTGACACAATTTGTGCATAATACAGTATCGGAAAACAAAAAGTATAGTGGTAAAATAACTATTATGTTCTCACATTTAAAGAAGAAAACAATAACAAAGCTTTCCAATTCACTAATTTCAAACATAAACATTGTTTGGTATATGGCAACACTATTTTCTTTGAATGTTATCAATGTTTTTAATGCAAATGATTGCTCATACATACAGTTAGTATGTTATTACAGGTTTAACAAAGCATACAACACATACAACAGTAATATTTCAAATTAGCAACAACTTTTCATGAAAATAATAGTTATAGAAAGCTAACAACAACAATATTATAGACACTGATCATTTCTGTTAGTGATATTAAGTATTACATACAACATATAAGGCACTGAGAAGTAATTGGCATAGTATGTTAGAATCACAAGGACCATTCAACATAGACAAAAACAAAAACACTATGTAATATTTATCTGTCCATAGCACACACATTATGCAGGTTAACGGTAAGATTCACTCAAACTGCAACAGCTATTGTTGGTGATGAAGCACTGGGCACTCGGTGGTAAAACTGTCTTTGACTTACCAACAGGTCTGGCCTGCTAAGGCACAAACAAGCCAGCAAGATCTATAACACCAACAAGAATCATGTGAGCAGTGGACAATGTGGTGCCTGGGGACGTGTTTAAGGCTACTGCCTACTGTCAATGGTCCTTGCGATTCACCAAAGTCGGTGAAGCAGTGGTTTTTGCGCGAATATTGGTAGGCGTCGAGTATGAATGACAAGCGCGTGTCGCCGCGCACCACGCACCATCCGCCACGGTATTTGTCACAAACACAATTGCAAATTATATAATTCGCACATTCACAACAAAATAACGTCATAAAAATACATTATTCAAATAAATAGATCCACTAAATGCATGTGATCCGAGAAACATGGCCACCGTACAATGTCTATCCAAAACATAGTTGGACAATGAGAACTATTCAAAGGTACATTGGTTGGCTTGTATTATGAAATTGCGAAGAATCAAGTGTTCTGTGTCTAGGAGTAGCTGGCATAAGTAATTTCATGCATTACTCAGAAGTACGTATGTACTTATGACTTTCTGACGTTTTACGGAATATTTGGCAAGCGCCGTACTGTACAGGGACCGTAAAAGATATTAGCTAGTCGCAGCGTGCTACGCATGATTTTGAACAAATATTGCTGCTGATGGAGCGATCTTGGTCAAAGGATCAGTTCGGTCAAACCAGACATGTACAAGATGTCCCTTGCAGTATTTAGAGCGGTACAGATAATCACATTCCCTCACTGCCACCGCCTCTGCCGAAAACAAAACACGTTTTACCTCGGATACGGAGTCATCCTCGCTTTCTGATGAGTCCGTCATGTATTTGGCAGGTGCTCCTGAATACGTTTCGGTTTCAGATTTAGCCGGACTTGAAGCCGAACTCTGAGGAGTGGACGATTTTACCACATCAAGTTGCACATTCACCTTATCGATATTTCGGTTTTCAGACTGTCCAACATTCTGCATCTTTGTCCTAATCCAATATAACTTAATTAGTCTTTTAGTATCAACACTTTTTCTATGTAATTAACACGTTCTTATATTAGCAAACAAATTTTATTTCGTCATTTAGCCAGGTTGATACCCGCCATGTCTACTACTATGGCGAGGTTCCCGGATGCTTCAAGTAGGCTAACCAATTATCTCCCTCTGGTGGTAAAACTATAAAACTTTGATACTGCCATCTATCCAGAAATATGCATAGCGTAATCTTATTACAAAAATTATTTTAATTTATATATGAGCTAGAGAGTTGAAAATATATTACCTTACATTTCATGTAGGTATTAGATTTTAAGACTCCAGGGAAGAGTTGCAGACTTAGATAATAGTTTATTTCAATGTAATCCAATGATAGAGAAATAAATTTTATAATGATTTGGTTTGTAGTATATACGACACATTTACCCCTGGTTCACAGTATGTCCATTTACATAGCAGGGAGTTAGAAGACAGCGAGGAAATAGAACAGCGCGAGTATGTAAGCACTACAGTCGTCCTGCCACTGTTCCTGGAGCTACCTTTGCCTTATGCGCCCCTTGTTGTCGATTTTCACGTGGGAGCCAGGCACCATGAGCGCTATTATATAACGTTTATATTTAGCATTCTCTCAACTGCTCCCGAAATCGAAAACATCAAATACTTCTATGACACCAAAATGGCGTCAGTTGTTGCCTACAATTTAACTGCGCTACTGCACTAAATTTAAAACGTTTTGCATATTTAGTGTTCTTAGTGTTAAGTATTAGTGTTAGTATTAAGTTTTTAGTGATCTTTTTAGTATTCCTTAATAATAATTATTTTTCTACATGTTATAGAGCGTTTGTTTTGAAGACTGTCAATAATGTAACGAACTGATAAGAATTAATGGTAACAATCGACTGTAATAGTTTATAAGAAAATTTATTGTCTCATAGATATTATAAAAATATCAAGCTGTTTGAGCCAATTTTTATTACATAAATTATTTTATAGTCGGAACTTGATTGATTTATGTATTCATTTTCTGTTTTATATTTAAGAATATTAATTATTGTGTGTTTCCCAAACAAATGTAATAAATAAATAAAATTAGCATGTATGGACTAAGATTGCCTTGCCTGCCTTTACTGATCTACAAAGAACATTTAAACTAGGCCATAACTGAAAATAAGGAGAATAAATAAGATAGGTTTATCTGGCTCAAAGACTAGTTCCGAAGCTATAAATCCATTAAAAAAAAATGTTTTAAAAAAATAAGACTTTTTTCGAAAACAGCAGCAAAAATGGTTGGTTTTCGTTACTTATAATATTGTTTTGAAAAATTACTGAGACATGCTCCAACTTCTTTCACTTGTGTATAAAAATATGTCTAGCACACTGAAAAATGTTCTCAAGGTGTAAAATTCGTTCATCGCGTTTGCGAAATCTGTGAATTTTATTGTAATAGTAGGTAAAGTTTCATGGTTTTGTGAATCTCTGAGTATCAAGTGAAGTACAGGGGTTGTTTATAATGAAGAGGTATGGTTAAAAGTAGTTGTGAAGATGACGAGGGATGGGGATTTGTCTACTATATTCAATCCTAAGCGAGTGCGAGCTCCTTCGGTGATAATCACGAGCGAGGAGGTGGAGAATGAGCGCGGCGGCGGAGATGGGGAGCGAATAAATGGGCCTCCCACTCCGTTAAGCCCGCGCGCTCCGCTTACACCTCAAGCTTCAGTCTGTTCCGCTCCTCCGCTCACGACTCAGCCGTCACTCCAGCAAGCCTATAGTGAGTCCGCAGGAAGTAGTCAAGATGAAGAACGACAACTGCGCGACAAGAAATGCCCACGATCATGTTGCTCAAAATTTGCTAAAAAGGTAAGGGTAATTCTAATTTTTATTTTATTTTAATAGTTTTCTAATTCTATCCCAAAGCGTTAGTCTTGTGCTTGTTCGGTGTGCACTCCTTTCCAGTATAAAAGAAAAGTATCCGTAACCACAGTGAATTGGTTCACCTTAATAGTGGGTGTCATTTGTAATTTAGTGGCTAGTTCAGCCTTCTCTAATTATTGTGGTACTTTAAAGTTTAGTATTGTTTCTGGCATAGATCTCGAGCAAATAGTAGAAATCACTTTGTAATATTAAGTGTAACCAATTGAATGGGATTTATTGATATAACAATAACATTATATGTAGTCCCTTTATATGAAAAGTACTAAAGCACAAAAGTACATATTTTGAAAAGATCTGACACTTCCATTGTGTGTTAACCCAGGTGACTCAATAATTGTGCCGGGGAGTATAGTCTAATAATAATGCCATTAGGTTTTAGCACAAAACAATATATTAGTAGAGATAATGTGTGTTAAAAGGCTATGTAGTTTTAGCTGCACTCTGATTAAGAGGCTTTCAGACTACACTATAATGTTATTTTTGAATGATTAAAGATTAAAGTTTTAGCTGTATTTCCACATTGATGTACTTGTTTGTGTCTATGGGTTCTCAGGAAAATATAAGCGTAAATGTATCATTTTTATACAAATAAGTTTAACTGCATCAATTTGGAAATACAGCTAAAACTGTAATCTTTAATAATTCAAAATTAACATTTTGTGGGTTGGATCCTTTTTGCGTAACTATGTTCAATTATACACCCACTTTCCATGAAGTGGGCCATCTGCCTGTCTGCTGATCTCCTGCAATTAAAAAAACAAATAAAAAAATATAGTATTTTCTTAAGTTTTCATGAATAGTATGGATAATGAAAACTTTATTTTAATGGTTTTAAGTGTGGTGTTTTATTTGATTTTTCTTACAACCATTTCAGTCACCTTTCAGTAATTGAGACCACAGAGGACAAAGATTTCAGGTGTCAATAACTAATGTTAAAATTATGATGTAGCCTACCCTCAACTTCTTCATATTAATTATTTTATTTTGTTTTTAATCATGGCTATTATTTTACTCTATGAGAGCCTAATATAATTTACCATTGCTTTGCAACTTACTGTGTCTAGAGGTGAAAGATGTATTAAAAATCAAATAAAATACCACCCTTGAAACTTTTACAATGTAGAGAAATTATAATCTATAGGCGAAAGATAAAATTTTTGAAATCTTTTCTTCGCCTTATTCTACATTTGTAGAAATAACGACACTAACAATTGAGAAACTAAAATGTTGACTATAGCTAACTTCAGGGTGTCGGTTTTTAGTGTCTGTGTGCATCGTAAAAATTTACTCTTATCATTTTTCCCTAATGCGCCAAAAGAAGTATAACTTCAAAAATGTTTTCAGATCTACTATGGAATATGTGTAACAGTCACTCTCACATCATCTTGGGTGACAGTGACACATTGCACAAAACACATGTACCTGGAGGAATATGAACCATTAGTCCAGGAGATAACATACAGCACTGACTCGTCATCTGTTATATACAGTAACATATCTGCAAAGTTTCAAACTCATGTAAGACTATATTATTTTATATTTTTTCATGTTGTATTGTATTTATGAATACCTTTTATCTGACAATTGAAAAATCGGCCCTAACAGCAATAGTGTAAATTAATTGTGATTTTTAGGAAATATATTCATGATGGGAACAATAATTAAACAATAGTTTTAAAAAATAACAAAAACTGTTTATAAATCAAGTTAAACTACAATATAAATATAACTATACTACCAAAATAACAATCTATAATTAAAAAATAGACTCCAGGTCTCTGTTGGCGAGGAAAGTGCCCAAAATGCTGGCCATATTTCCACTTTGGATGGCAACGCTGATTTGTTGCCCTAGATGCAAGCCAATATACTTTTTATATATTTTAAATTATTTTAATTGACCCAGACTTTGTTTGTTCTAGCAGCAGTACAATGCACCATTCTTCACAGCCTGGTTCTGTACCAACTGGTTGATACTGTTCTATCCTCTATACTTAATTGTGATGTTAATTCATAATAAATGTAAATCAGCCAATGATATAGTGTTTGATGCATTCAGTGACTTTCGGGAGAAGGGATTTACTTTTGGTAAGTAAGAAGTTGGTATTAATAATATATGATAACTTTGTTTAAGTTCATTCTGAAAAACCTCTTAATCTGAGAAGTGTATATGTGACAAAATTTATGAAATACTCTTTCCATGAGTGAACTAACTGATACATTACCTATGTGGAAAAAAGCCTCATAAATGTGATCTAATATTAATCTCAGCCTGTAAACTGAGCTGGGCTGAGCTACAAAATTTCAAGAGCAAGTAGACAGTATACCGTCATGCTTTTCGAATTTTGAGTTATTGGCTATCTCAATGTGTAGGTTTCAATAAGTACTTATAAGGTAATTGTAACGCAGTGCACATTAGGTCAGAAAACAGCTTAGTGGTACATATTTTTTATACATTTTTTTATCTAACTTGCAAAAATTTGTTGCGAAGAGAGGTTATAAAGATAGCACAACCTATACCTAGAAGATACATATACATAGAAAGGTGTAAATTTAAAACTATTAAGCTGCAATGAGAAGTAGTGACATAATCGATAGGTATTTGTTGTAGCTCGGTTCATAAGTCGTTGTGGCCTATTCTGTCTCCTGTGGGTGGTCACTATTTACATGTACATCTACTCTTTGAAGATTCTACTGTCGACTGATGTTGTGGCACTATTTGCTACCAATGTGTCATGCATATATCTTCTCTCTTGGGTCATACTGCACGAGCAGTTTGTTGGAGTAAGGGTAAGTATCAAATAGTTATAACACCATCTCAGCTGTATGTCGTTTGTATAATGATTTCTGCTTCTTTAGATTTGATAGACAACAGTGAATAAACTAAACCAGAAAATAAGTAAAGTAAATCTGTAATAATATTAATTAGTGTGTGTTCCATTATTAGTGACCGACCAGGTTCTAGTCTCCCTTAAGAGAACGTAGCACCCTTGGTGTTGCAAAGGTAGATAAGATAAGATAAGATAACAAGTTTACAATGACATATATACAGCAACTAATTTAGACAAAATGTTACATATAACTTTAGCAAGGTTATACCATGCCAAACGTTTTGTTTTTCCATGACATGTTTTTATTCATGTTAAAGTACAATAATTTAAACTTTACGTATACCTCTTGTGTAACAAAACGCGGGACAAATATAGGCCGTTATTATTATTATTATTTTGTATGTCTTTCAAGACCACGGGCCATGAAAATGGCCCGGACTTTTGGAGGGCTTGCGTGGGGCCATGGGGAGGCCAACACGTAGAGGCCCCTTGACAAATTTAATGTAAATATGTGGCGTGACAATGACCGGCGATTATCCCTGTTTACACCATATAATGATGCACCCAAGGACAAGCCCCGGCCAGTGTAGGACTATTGTGGGAAATGAGGACAAAAAGTACCGGGCTATTGGGGTGAACTGTTAGTGGTACTAGCAGTCTGGGAATATGGGGACTGACGTCTGCCCGTCGCAATGTTCAGGGAACATGGAAAAATGGGCAGACGGTGACTTGCCACTCCCTGCATGGGCCCCTAAAAATGCCATAAAAGGCAGGGGCAACATGGGTGTGTTCACCGAAGCTACTTCCGACGTTAGGCCATTTATCACTTCCACCCCTGGAGCTTGAGTCTTAGCTCTAGCGATCTCCACTCCGTGCCGGCTGGTTAAGGCAAGCACGGAGGCGGGGGCCTTGTCTTGGCCCCCGGAGTCAGGTACGAGGTGTCGCCACTCACCTAAGGCTTCGCCACAAAGCCCCCCTGCGGGTTTATTATTATTATTATTTTAATAATAACAGCCTATATTTTCTTTTATAATAACTATTCAAAATATGAGATAATTTTATAAATACATGATTTTCATGTTTAGATTGTTGCTGCGATCCTTTGCGACACTGGCATAGCCCTGCTGGCCTATATGGATGGTATCACAGGCAGCTCGACTCTTGGAGGAGTGGTATTATCAGCATGTGCAGCTGCGGGATTCGCTATATTCAAAGTAAATTGTTGTTGTTGAACTGTAAAATTGCAACACTTCTACATAAAACATAATTAAGTTGATTGTGTATTCAACACTACCTATGGTGACGTATCTGCTCACTTCGACTTGTTAAAGTATAACTTTTGTATTTTCTATTTCATTATCAACTTGAAACTTAAATGAAAAATGTCTTTCTAAACGACGATAAGGGCTCGCAAGTTAACTAAATACTTAACTAATGGAAATGTAAACCAGCCTTAACACACTAGCATCTGCTAACGAAACTTCGTTCGCATTTTCATTACGATGGCGTATATGTCCATTAATTACGCGAGGCATTTTTAAGAATTTTTCGAACCCTTGGTGACATTTTGTAAGACTACTCGACTCCCTCCCCTAATCTCACGCGAGATTTTTCAAAATCTATGTTTTGACTGTAAATGTGTTGGATTATTGAGAAAAACAAACAAAAACACGTTTTGTTCTATTACCTATATTGAAGACTATGAAAGACTAGTATTTGTGAATATTACCGTCATTTAAAATCACAATTATAAAATTGAATATTAAACAAAAATTTAGAAAAGATTTATTGTAATTCAGTACATGGAGTTATACAACTATTGTGTCAGATTTGGCCATATTTTATTCTAGAAATAATTATTCACGCAATTATACACCGTTTTCTGCTAGAAAACAAATTACGCGACAATTGCTAAGACTCCCTCCCCCCCCAAAGTGAGATTTGGAAAGATTTATCTCGATACCTTCCTCCCTTAGAACACCTCACGTAATTAATGGACGCCACTATATGTTAGTGTAAACAGCCTTGCAGAGATTCGGGTAACAAAATACCATATATACCAAATGTTAACTATTTGAGCTGGGTTTCCCCTTTATTGTTCAGCCTTTGGTGTTATTCACACCGCACAGTAAGCAATGAACCCCGTCTACCCGCCACACAGTCTTTTTATACGAAAATACTACGAAAACTACCCTACAAAATAATAATATTACATCATTGCTAAAGATAGCAATTATTTCATAGTGTTGGCAGGATCATATTATTATCTATGACAATTGTCTGTGTGATATTAATATACTCTATGGTTCTCATAACTGCTGTGATGAACATCGCGTAACATTAGTGAATTGCAACCGTAGCGCCACCTTTCTCGCTTTATTCATCTATTCTACCGAAAAGTCATTAATCTTGTTAAAAGTATCCTAAGCGTTTACCCGTTTTCATTTTCGTGTAAAGGTGTTGTTCCGTAAAGTGATGGGCGAAGTGAACTCTGGCCAGCGGGCGTTGTTCTTCTCCATCCTTGGCATAGTGAACGCCTCCCTGCTGTGGCCACTTTGCCTCGCCCTGTACTTGACCGGCTCCGAACTACTGCCGTCCCATCGAATGCCATGGATATACTTACTTGTCACCAGCATCGCTTCCCTGAGTGAGTTATTATTTATGTACAATATCGTAAAGTACTAAAACTAGAAAAGTAGGAAAGCGGACCCTGGGCGTCGAAGTGATCGCTCCGAACGCAACCGGGATTTAACGCTCGGATGATGATGATGATGATCGTAAAGTACTAAATATGCCTGTACCTTTAAGCTATTAAATAAAAACAACTGAAATAGACTGATATAAACGATGGAGAACACAATGCAATTACTTTTAGATTTCTTGACTGTTTTTCTGTATTTTTGGGATTCACGTAAAACTACTAAGCTTATTTCGATGCGGTTTTCGCTGATAGAGAGCTAATTCTTAGACCTAAACTTTGCGCGACTTTTTATCTCGAGTATCCCGTGGGAGTTCAAGTCAAGCGTAGACGTAGTTGCGGGTGTATTCTAGTTTTAAATATAAATGATCTGAAATGCCTGTGCTACAATTGTCTTATTAGCCAGTGTGAAGTATTCATAAATATTCAAGTTTTAAACGCAATTCTTCACTCAAAACTATCTACATACATAACATCATTGTTATCATAAAACTCATTTAATATTAGTAAAAATATTAGATATTTTTGATTATACATTTCCGTTCCCACTAAAAACTCTTCATTTACGAGTATGCATAATACAATTGATTGGGAAATAATCATATTACATAGCAGTGTTCTGTTTTAGTCATATAACATTTATAACATTGATAATGACTATAACATTTTTTTGCAGTATTCCACTTGGCATTCCAATTTGGGAATACAATAACATACAATATATTCGTCTCACTCTCTCTTATCACCGCCGTTCCTGTTTCAGCGGGTAAGATTTAGTCATTTTAAATTATATTTTAGATTAAATCATCATTTTTATAAGTTTCTTTAAGTTATAAAAAGTATGCGTGCGTCCCCATTAAAGAAAGTGTATCATTGGATATTGTTTTTTGCACGTTTTTAATCATTCCAGTCACCTTATTGGGATGATTACATTCCACTCACCTCATTGAAATGATTACATTCCAATCACCCCATTGGAATGATTAGATTTCAATCAGCTCATGGAACAGTTCCCGGCCGCAGATACCAATATCTGCAATAAGGAACCTAAGTAAAATTAGTTAACATTATTTTTCAGCACTTGATGTTGTACTCTACGATGTCCAATTCGAGGGTATGAAGTTGTCGGGGATAATACTAATCGCCGTTGGTTTCTTCCTCGTCATGTTCCCAGACAACTGGCCCGATTACATCATGAGACTGCTGCGGTGAGTGGCTTAAGGTCTCTTAAATCAATTGTTACTTTTATGTGTGCAATAACGGAGAAAGAATACTCGGAACATTTCTCAGCCAGGTGGCAGGATATTTTTCCGTGTGAAAGGTTTTCCTGACAAATACAATCTTGAAGTCTTCAAGTCACGAGTGAATAGGTATCTGCTAGGTAAGCGTGCTCCATCTTAGACTGCGTCATCACTCAACGTCAGGTAAGACAGTGGTCAAATGCAAACCTATATTTCCATAAAAAAAGGTTACCACCACTGGTCTAGGCCATGCCACCATAAAAACCTTGAGTTTTGTTCCGGCATCAGTGGTCAGGTTTTTATTTCTTATTGCAAGAGTTCAACAGACAGGCCGACGGCCCATTTGATGGAAAACGGTTAACATCGCCTATGGACATTTGCAACACCAAAAATGTTGCATATGCGCTGCTGGTCTCTTAAGGGAGAGAACCTGGTCATTAATGCCGGAACACAACTCAAGGTTGTTATGGCGGCATACTCTAGACCAGGGGTGGTAGCCCTCAAATCGGGCAAATACTTGTATCCCGGGAATTTTCCAAAGAGTGGTTTGTTGTTATTCGGGTTCATAAAAATTAGCCTATTCTTATTAACCCGAACCTTACATTTTTAAATGTACTTTGTTTCCCGAGTACACTGATGATGAACTTAGATGAAGTCGCTGGCATAACTTAGTATTGAATAAATCGACTGTGTGAGCCATTGGGGGGATGCCAACGATGGTACTATATATTAAAAATAGAAGTACATCAGTGCATTACCTTCGAGTACCAAAACTCTGTTCTATTATGAGGAGTGAATAGTAAGGTTATTGTTGTTCATGTGTGGTATAGTTGGAGTCGCCGTCGGCAACGCGGCCACAACGGTTCGGGACGCAATCGCGACGCGATGGACTATCGCACGGGCTACATACGATCCCACCTCAGGTCGCCGTCGGGCCGCGTCAGGTGACCGCCTTCTATACACGTGTCGGACGAACAGTAACGTACGAAGGATTCTCAACCGATTCGGTCAGGAGACTAATCGCCAAAGTATGGAAGCTAAATTTGGCTGATGAATGTACGCCTATTTGAATGATGATTATTTCTTAAAGTAATCATTACTAATCTCATTGTTATGTTTGCTTAGGAAGGGTCCATTGATGGCTTATCAACGAATAATAATTTCTATACATCTGTTTTAATAGTATATGACAGCCAAAACATTCGGACGATACACACTTATGCGCACAATAATCTGTACGTTCAAATTGCTACAATACCAGAGGTTGTTGCGCGTGAGTCTGATAATCTCAAATCGTCTTGAAATATATCTTATACCAAAAAAGATCTCTAATTATACACTTATTATAACTCTTTCCAATCATTTATTTTACTTTTGACGTTTTCACGTCTATCAATTTACATATTTTTGATCGTAAATTTCACACGCTCCAAATGTCACAATTGCCATTCTTTATTGTTCCAGACGACGTACTAGTGACGTTCTGTGATTCATCACAATTTCAATTCAATTCACAGACTAAAAATTATAGTCTTCACACCAAAATTTAATTGTAATTAATCGATTTGAAATATTAAATTAAAAGGAAATAACATTGTAGGCATTTATTTAGATTCAAAAGGAAATAATTGTGTTTAATTATTAAATATAAACATGTGTAGTGTGTTTATAACTTGTTTATTACGTAACATAGTCTTTTTAGCCAATTTAAGTGCACTAAATTGATTAAAATTCTTGAAACCCGATTTTAAAACAAAATCGAAATGGTAATGGTTTTAGGTATCACGAAGTGATCAATGATGGAACTGTCAAAAGTAAAATAAACCCTTGGACGGAGTATAGAATCTTACAGCGAACTGTGACCTAATACGAGTTACAGAGACTCATATTGTCTTATATTTAGCATTAGCTGAAAATGTATCATGTTCATAGAACTTTGATTTTATGTTGTTCTGTGTAATACCACATCATCGAGTTGATCCTGCTATGTATTTAATTGTCATATTTGTGTTAATTAAATATAGGTCTTCGAGATTCTCAAAATGATTGTATTGTTTCATATTTCAATGTATTTATAATTTTACATTCAATGAAGGAGTAACGAATTATATTTAAATAATGAGATATCACGACGTCGGTGTCTTTCAACTGATGATTTTTCAAAGTTGTAATATATAGCTACGACATTTATTATAGGCAAAAAGTACTTATATAGTTCGTGTTATGTCTTACAACGATCCAGTTCTACGTATCTCTTTCATACGCGTCCAAATGTGTTGCCGTCTCGCTCGCTCGCAGATTGCTAGCGAGCCAGGCGAGATATGTTTGTATGCGAGTGAGACGTAAATAGTGTAGAGACTGTGTACGAAATTTTATTTGCATAGCTAACATAGATTATATACAGACATGAATATGTATGTGTACGATAAATATGGAATAGATTATCGCATTAAATACTCAAGTCTAGTCAATTGAAATAATATTCTAGTCATACTTTGTTTTATTTAATTCTTATTCATAAGCTGAAATCGGTAGTTGTGCGGTATTTCTAGAATTTATGCAATAGAACATTTTAAGGAGTATTAATTAGGGTTTTAACCCGGTTCACGTTGGTTATGTTTCCGTACAAGAATACAACGCAACTATAATATTTTCATATTGTCGTCGTCTAAAATCAAACGGATAGTATTTTGGTACTATTTTATGAAGTGAGTTGCTAATTTATTTCAGTCATTAAGCATATTCACTCATTCAGGAAAAAGGGGATGAAATGGGATTGTACTAATCGTGTTTCATACATTGAGTAGGTGTACTTGGGTTCCGTTTATGTTTATTCTTAAACTACTCGTAAACTATTTTTTCCTATGTTGTTAAACCTTGTACAGAGACTTAACAGAAGTGAATGATGGATCTTTTAATTGAACTACTTTACACTATAATTTTTAGATAGACTTCACACAATAAAGTGCCACTGCCTTTAGCCAAACGGATGGCGTAATCACTATCCCACTAGTAATGTTAAGTAAAATAATAATTGACATAAATCTAATTCTTTTAATTGTTGTGAGTTAGCAAACTAAATCATGTTTTTCTTTAAGCGAAATATTGCGTAAGGTATGTTTTTTTAAAATTATTTAAATGTTCTGTGACATACGTTTTTGAGGATGTTGTTTGCTAACTAACAATAAGTCACTACATCATTTGTTCTCATCATATCTCTAAATAACGGCACTTTGATATAAAAGTACGGTAATTGCATACTTTATTCAATGTTGTGATTTCCACCATTTTAGATATCTAATATTATATTGTAGATATTTGAAACATTTGAATAATATATTAGTAGAATTAAAGTAATATTATCACATATAGTGATAGTTGAATTTTGTTTGGCGAGACAGCTTTCAATTATTACTTTTTTTGTAAGACTGAAATTCATAATATGTGAAGTTACGTTCCAAATTTTTTTTAAAGTTCGGTTATAATAAATGCACTGCAATGAATTTTTGTTTATCGTTTATTTCATATTTTTGAAAATTTGAATTAAGTTTTTTGTTATGTTTTTTCCACTAAAAAGACAAAACAATCAGGCGCGTGCGCCTAGTACATTTTTTCTTTCGAAAATATGTACTGCTCAAAGGGTCTGATGGTTTACTGGCCGTTTAAAATTTTGTAGCAATTAGTGCATTGAGATTTTTACATCGATCATTTTATATAGAAATGACGTCTCGCCAAACTTGTTAGAAGATGAATTTTATAATAATAATCACGGATAATGGCTTCCGAAATTGTTTATTACAGTTTTATAACATCACAATGTATTCTAGTTAAATGTAGCCAGGGTATATAATACATTCACTTGATCATTGTACTTTAATGTAATAAAATTTATTTCCATCTTATAGTATGTTGTTAATAAATGCAACTGCCTGAATCTCTCTAAAGATATTGAATATATATATCTTAACATATTAATTTGCGTTGTAGATTGTGTTGACATAAATATTATTAAGAAAATCATATTATTCGGTCGTAATAATTGAATGATGATATTATGTTCTTTAGGGGTATTTTTGACTATTAGACAAATATAAATAATTCCCTTGTAATAATATAATGTCGAGCCATTTAGTGTTTTGTTATAGGCCAATATTTCGATTACTATAAATAATACTTTTTATTATAAGTATAGTCTAGATAGCGAAGTCCATCAGTGGGGGGTTTGTATACACCTCGTTATCGGCCAGTAAAGGTAAGAAAGACACCGTTTCATCCTATGTTTGAATTGTAGTTGACATTAAATTTAAAACAGGTAAATAACGAGAGGTATACGACGAACTTACCTCTGACTTGAACTACACCTTGACTATAATATAGCAATGTTTAATTTTGTTTTGGAATTTCAGCTCAGTTTGATTCTCACGTTGTAATAGATAATAATCGCCCCAACGTAGTATTTAAATAATAATTGTAGTAATACCCAATGTATTTACGAGTTCAAACCGTTAGTCGGTAGATTTTGAATACATTATCCGTATTCGGATATTTTACTGTATTGACGAAATGAGAATAACATTTATGATTTCATTTACATCGTTATTAAAAAGAAAATAGTTTTATGCAAGTAAAGTTGTACCAAAATAATTAAAAACAAATTCCATCATGTCTAATTGAAGCTGGTCAATTGTTAGCTTACTGGCTTCCAAATTATGCAGTAAGATGTTTGGTTTGATTTAAATACATTAAATAACATAACTATGTAAATGAAACTCTACAATGATTAAGACACTCTTCGTTTTCATCGGAGAATCAGTGTAAAATCAATTTCTTCTTTTAATTTGTTCATTAGAGAATGAATTCTTATAGTGAATCATCGCTACTTGTCTCTTTCAGTCGCATACAAATATGCTGTCGTTTCGCTCGCCCATTCCTAATGTGCAAACCTGATGGATATACATTTGTACGTGAGTGAAAGAGATGGCAGTAATACATTGTGTGAAATTCCGCATTGCGATTGGACTACTGTTATTACTGCTTTATTATAATATAGTACACGAATAATAGTTAAATCTACCCCGTTTCCATTTAGTAAGCCGACGAAAAAATTTTGAGTTTTCAAATATAAGTCTGATTTGCCGATGTCGAAGTATACATAATTATTGTAACGAATAAAGCAAAAATATAATCATATAGAATTAAATAATACATTAAACACATAACCTAGTGACCATTGTTTTGAATGGTTTGTTTATAGTTACGTGCCTATACGAATTTAAAAAATAAATTGTATGTACCTTTGTTATGAACTATTGATTTGTTTGTATATTTGTATGTGATTTTGGAAAATTCATATTGTAACATTGTTTTGAAGGCGGTTGTATATTATAGTCGTAGTACAATTTGTCACAATGGCAGGCAACGAAACTTGGTCCATACAGCCTCGTTTAATGTATAAAGTCTTCAGTATAGTTTAGCTGACTTGTAAGTATGGCTTAGACGAAGCCAATGTGTTGGCGCCTGTTCTACAGATAAGCCACCGCTGACTTGGCTTGTGTTGTTTTTCTTTATACGGACTCTAGTTTCGTACCCTTTTTACAATTTAATTTAGTAAAAAGTGAATCATAATGTAAGCGTATTACGCGACACCTTTTTATGAAATTTTACGATGTCGCTAAACGGGTATGTTTTGTTTTTAGGCACTCACACCGCCGAATTTAATTTGCGATTTCCCGATCGTACTGGTTCACATAATATTTTCATAAGTTTTCACGACATGTATAAATGTATACAAGTCGCGAAATCTTAAGGAAATATTATGTTATACACTCTTAAGGCCTTACTTATAATAATCTCGTTAAAAGGATTAGCCGTCTCTTAAATAAAAGACTCTTAAGCCCCTAATCAATAGCTGTGTCAAATAAAACTACGATCTTGCCTATCGATGTTGGTTATTTGTGATAGTTATTTATGAGTGACTTTACCATCACCTCTTATCCTTAAGAGAAGTTTATGAGTAAGATTTTCGTTAATCAGTTGCTGAGCATTTTTAAAAAAATTGTCAAACGATTATAAGTAAGGCCATTATTTGTTAATTTTATTACTACGTGTGATATTTAATGAATGTATGTATGTGTCATGGTATACCTTACTACATTATTCGACATAGTCATCAAGGCAAGTGTCAAATGTCTGCGCGGTTAGTAAGCTTGGGCAATACTGACTGACGCGAGAGTGTACAGTGATGCACTCACCTTGTCTCGCGAGGGCAAGCGAGGCTCTTTGACTCGCGCACAAAAAACCTCGGTGTGCAGAGCAGACGAGGCGAGGCGAGACGAGTGGACCTTGTCAAATCAACATTCACGTGACGTCGTCCGCAACTCGGATATGTACGCGTACTCGCCGGCCGGTGATGCTAACAGTACGGAGTGTTCGGCTACGGTTCCGTCACCAAAATGGCGGCCAGGCGCCATAGCAACTTGCGGGGATAATACACTCTAGCACTCGTCATGCCGCGAGGAGAGTGTACAGGTAGCATAACAATGCATACACGAGTCTTTCCCCATCGTAATTTATTGGTTTATTTAAACTCAAAAGTTTTTTATTCAAAACAAGTTCCACTGGAGAACACTTTTTGAACGTCACACATATAGGCTAAATTTAATTTTACTTCCCAGTCTATGTACAGCAGTTAATGCGGTTAAGGAGAAGAATGTCTTCTTGTCGTGTTGTCACACGTTTGGCTAAATATTGTTTTTCTTTATATTTCGTATTTTATTTATACCTCAAGTTCTTTTTTTAATGAGTTTTATACAGAAGTATGTCACAGAATGGCTTTTGAAGAATTAATGGAGTTGTAGCAAATAGTGCATATTCAATAAGACATGGACACAATTAAAGGAAAGAAAAAAATATTAGTATACTTATAATAAGGACATGACGTACTAAATCAACGGCTCTTAGTGTTGCTATCATCTATTGCCATCGATAGTTGTTGTAGTTCGGTAAAATAAAATTGTATACGACCGCCTTCAAATTTTAATACGACGGATGATTGTGTTATGTATCGTCTTAGCTCAATGTCTTTGTTGTGATTGGTATTTCGTATGATTGCTTACAGTTGATGTCGTTTTTGTATAGTCCCCCATAATTTGTAGATTAATAGACCCAGTTTGTATGGAAAGTTTAGTTGTTTTTGTCTAAACTACTATAAACGATGATGTTAAAACGAGTTTCATAAACGAATATTGGAATTTCGATGTTAAATTGTGATGATCTTGTTTTTATTGATGCAAATAATGTTATATCGATCAATTTTCAGCTGCTAACGGTACTTATAGTATCAGGTTAATAATAAAAAAGAAATATAATAATAATTGGAACAAGTAAAATGATCCCGCCATCTCTCGTCCATTATCGGCATGCGGCCCCGATATATGGTGGATATTTCACGTATAAGAACAAAGCGCTTTGCATTCAGCTTCATCATAAGCACCGCAAAGGACTGGAACTCATTGCCGGATTCTGTCTTTCCCGATACTTATAACATGGGTGTCTTCATGTCCCGTGTGAATAGGTGTCTATCATAGACCATGTCGAGGGCTTCATAACATATAGGCGTATATGCAGAAATCCCATTTTTTTATTCACTAAAAACTATGCATGTTAAAGTTTAGAAAGTCTTACCAGTATGCAAATTGTACCTAAAAAGAAGGGTGTTAAAAATTTCAACCCCATCCGATCAATTAGTTTTATTTCATTCACAATTTTGTCCTTTGTGTAAAACTGCACTTTTGTCGCTACGCCTATTTGTTATGAAGCTCTCGTTATGTTCTCTCCACATAGGCGAGATTGTGGTCAAGCGTGAACCTTTACTAATGTAAAAAAAACACCTAGGTATACTTCGTGCTATTTGAAATACGTGGGACATTGAAAACTTCTTGCGAATTAAAAAAAAGTCCATCCATCTTTCTTTCAATCAGATACGATAATTTAAATTAGCTCGCAAACAATGTTGTGGGAATTTTAGAGATTTAAACGTACCTACTTTTAGGATTTTCAAAATGGATTATAACTGACCAGTCTCTCATAATAAGATTTTTTTTCGCGACACTTTCTGAGTGGTCTGGTGCAATACGCTGTATTAAAATGCGAATACTGATTATAGTATCGCTAGCACATATTAACACGTTATATGTACGAGTATATACCGATTCTGTTTCTTGATCCATGTCCACGAAATCTTAGAGGAATCATGAATGAAAAATTTAGTAATAATAGACAAGTGATTGTTGTATCAATAAATACAGGATCGTACTATAATATTTAGCAGTCTACTTGTGAAAAAATTAAGACTGAATTTAACGGCAATTGACTTGAATTCAATTATGCAGTCGTGGATGTTGTGTTAGCGGGTAGCGTCGAGTTGTCGTGACATATTTAGTGATCAGTAGTTTATAGTGTACAGGTAAGGAGGACCATTTAGGTGTACAAAAGTTACTGTCAAAAGTCATAACATTCGCTATTGATGCCAGAGAGTACATTTAAAAAAAAAGCGTTTATAAAATTCAAGACGTCGTCAGCCATTCGCTGTCCACTGCTGGACGTAGGCCTCCCCAATATATATATATATTTCTATTTAAAATATACAATATTTGAACTCTGCGCGCATTACTGCGTCTATTACTGTTTAGTAATAGACTGGATTTGCCAATGTTTGACTCCCATATAAGATGGGCTTCCTTACTCGTACGCACCGTACATTAGACGTATACATCGGTATTTAGATTTTAGGCGGTTACGGGTCTCACGTAACATTAAAATTTGAACTACAAAATAAACTGGTTATTTTTTCTAATTAAAATACTGAGTAGTGTCATTTCTATATATTTTACAAAGCACAATGATTTATATTGAAAAAATTGGAAGTCTGCAATGCGTCCACAAGTTGACTACAATCATTAAAGAACGTTAGGAATTGCAATAGACTAGTTAAATATGTTTAGGGTGCTACTTAACATCATTCTCACGCATTTTAATGTTTTTTGTGTAAAATAAATTCTTTTGAAATAAATCAGTAAAAAAATGAAGATTTCAAATTTTTCTTACTGATTTGACCTAATTTTTTTTTTAATATCTAAACATCAAACAGCGATGGAATGTTCTGGGCCATCTATAAAAATTTTCATTCTGAATTAAGTTTTATATTGGGCTTGTAGCAACGCCAACGTTCTTGAACATTTTTCGGGCGATAGCACGGGGATTCCATAAACGCGGTAAATTTTCAGATGCATTATTATTTTATTGTGAATAAAATAAAGAAGTATTTAAAAACATACAACAAAATTATTCATATCTCTTTTATAAAGAATTAAATTTAAATGTTTATATCCTGTTTTGATAAAAAAAGGAGGAGTGAAATGGTTTCATGACCATAATTCGGAGGTTATTTGGTGATTTTTTTTTCCTAACTTAAAATAACTAGAAAAATTACGAAAAACACCACGTTCGAAGATTGATAAGAATTTGAGTAAGTTATTGATCAATAAACACCATCGCAAAGATGTTTCGTTTGCACCCAACTTTCTACCTTTCACGGCAACAGGAGCCTTGAGAATTTGTAATCAACTCACGCGCAGACTACTTTGTATTAGGATTTTACATCACCCTAAGTGACCCCTTTTACAGTACCAGTGTAACCGATTGACGACATTGTTAGTAATTAGAAGGCTGATCATGCCCCGTGTTTTAGTTTTGCGTGAACCCTGCCGCTTGAGAAGCGAACTCGAGATAACACCTTGACCCCTGTGATTAGTTTTGTTAATTACCGTAGAAGTATTGTTGGTCATTAAATAAACATTTGTCATAGAAATATCATGTTGTTTTATTGGTTTAGTATCCAATCGTCTTTTTTTTGCTTAAGCCCGATTTAAAGGAGACTGGGAAAAAAGCCCCCGTCTATTATATATTTCTTTAGAGCAAAACGGCTAAAGAAATATATTGATTTGAGATATTGCTTAAAAGTTATATTTTTTTATAAACATGGAAAACATCTGCTATAAATTCTGCCTGGAAGATGAGATATCTTAAAATTATGTTTACAAATAAAATAAGTGATCGATTATTATAATCGATTTGAAGGTTTATTTTTGATTATTAATTGTTGAATGAACTGCAATTAATAATATGAAAAAAATATAAATAATAAAAATAAATCTCAAAATCCCTCCAATCTTGACCACTTAGGCTCAAAAATGTATAAAAGCTTATAATTTCTTTTGCGTTAAGAGAATCAACTTGCGAAACTGATAAAACTTTATTGTTTGAATCGACAACTTTTAATTAGCAAATTTCTGTCTAAACCGATAAGGGTTTAATTCGCAAGTATACTAGATAATGCGCAAATAATGCGACTATTGCTATTATATTAGAGAAAAAAAAAACAAAAATACAATTTAAAAAATGACTAAAACCAGTCTTAGTTTTTATTACAGTTTAACATTAAATTTCAGTTCAAATTTATTTAGAATAATATTTCACTAAAATTATACTAAGTAGCTTAATCTAAAAATGCATTTATTAATCGCAATGGTGTTTCAGAGTTGTTTTTGAGATAACTCCCTTACACTTTATAAAGTTTACATAAAAAAATATTATATACATTAGTGACATAGCTTTCTATGTCTGTACATAGAAGAATCAAATGCTTCCATTATTAACTCGATCCCACCGCCAGATGGTGCCGTCGTCGCAGCACGCTAGCAACACCTTGCCGTTCCTTGACAATGTTACCTGTAATAAAAACGCATTGCAATACGGGTAAATCCCCCAATGAATAGGTAAGCATTCTTCAGTAGACCATCGCTGTGAAACGCGACTATGATAAGACAAAAAGTCTAATCCGACAATGGTAACAAGTAATCATTAAGTCAATTAATAGCCTAATAAGAAAAGTATAGACCCAAACTTTTACCTTGCCGAAGGTCAATAATGGATGTTAACCGGATTTTAAAAAAAACTTGACAGGTATCAAGGGTCACCCGGATGGAACGAACGAATTTCCTTTCGATTAATTGATGAAGGAATTGTAATATTTTTTTGTAAGTTATAATAATATATTTATTTTTACTAAAAAATGTAATATAAACTTAATCAGTAGGCTCAATTTTAGTAATAATGAGAGAGAGAGAGAGACAGAGAAATACGCGCACGCCGCACGGCTTACAACTATAGCAAAAAGTGTCGTTACAACTTTTGGTCTTAAATTTTTCCGTCTAGCCCCCTTTCGCAACGCGCGATAAGGAACTTCGTTCCAATAATGTATCAATTGCTACCGATTCATTAAACTCGGATAGGATATTGAACCAATTATATTTGAATAATGCATTGAACATACACAAATACAATCATAATTTTTGGTAAACAATAAAGTGTTTTCATTCATTTATAGTTAACTTTATTGCATATTATATTTTGGTAGTACAATATTTATATTTACAAAACTTTCTATCTCTATCTTCTTCAATCTTTTACGGAAAAACTATTGGGCCGATTTGGCTGAAATTCGGTATATATGTAATTTAATACCGATGGTGGACAAGGGATACTGTTCATCCCGGATTATGGGATAGATTACGATATAAAATAAAGTGTCTGGGGTGCAAATAGCACTAACATAAAAATGTATTAATAATGCTTGCTCTTTAAACAAGAGGCACGCACTAGGCTTTGGCGTGCGATGGAAAAATCTATTAATAATATCACTGAAACTAATTTGGATTCCGTCTTTATTCTATTATTTTTTGTTGGAATAGAACAGACAGACGGTCAGCTGTTACCATCACTATTGGACATTTGAAACACCAGTGGTGTTGCCAGCTTCGAAGGAGAATATAGTCTAATCACAGCTATTATAGGGTTCTAACACACGATGGCTAAATTATATATAATAAACGATAGGAATATACCTGTCTAACTGCAGCAACGCACCGCGGGTGTACCAGCTGCGAGACCCTCGACCCGCCGGCAACGTTCCCTAACTCCCACACCATGGTCTTACCACATTGGTTGCCTAATGCTATTACCTGCAATTGTAATAAAATGATTTCACATGGCCTGCCCATCTCATTACACTTAAATGTGAGAATGATAATAGGATGTTTTTAACTTTAGAAATAAGACTGCCCCCATGAGATATGAATCTAAAATTGTACGAGTAAAGTTGTATTGAAAGTTATAATATTAATGTACAAGAAAGTAAGAATGTAAGAAAGGAAAAGATTTATTGACTTATAAAAGACGCTGTACATAAAAACACATAATGCATTCGCAATAAATTTAACACAAAAACAAAAAAACCTGATTCACAAAACACAAAAACATATATTGTATGAGTCAATATTTGCTCGTACAGCGTATTTTACGTATAAATACGCAACAAATAATATACTAAAACAGACGTAGTAACATCACCATCACGTGCGACACTTGTGCACTGCAAGTTGTGCGTCTCAGGTCATCAAACGACCTTAATAAACGACATACAACCACTCAATGTGGTTTGGCTTGGAAACACCCTTGAAACGGGGTCCATCGTTAACGACGATTAAGCCCGGTATTTTTGGAAATGTACAAAGCGTACATTTAATGGTCCTTCGAGCCGGATTGTTATCCGTGGGTACTTAGCGCAGCATTCCCTCCTTTACGCTATTTCCAATCTCTCAATGCTCTTGTTGAGACCCGCTTGTGAGAGGCCAATCGCACCGATTTGCTAACTTCACTGGGAATTACCACACCAAGCACTATGCACAGATATCAATGTGGACAAGACGATTCCGAAGGCGATCTATATATAATAAATAAATAAATAAATAAAGCGTCAAGTGTTTTACAATGCCACCTCCAGTTACTTTGTTTATTATACATACATACATAACTTCACGCCAGGTCCCTTGCGGGGTAGGCACGAACAACAGAGCGCCATACAGGCTTATTCTTACACACCTCACTTGCTTCTTTGACATTCATAGCTCTTGTCATGCACGCTCGTATGACTTCGGAATTAATAAATTGTCATGAAATTTGTTTGATTTATTATCATTGTCATATTTACATTTGTCACCAAATTTAAAAAAAAGATATTAAGAGTCACAACACTTTTTAAATTCGATTGCTAATGGAAAAGTTACAATAATTGTAAGAAAACATACTATTATTGTCTATTGAAGCAAATGAGACTATGCTTGCAGAATCTGTCTGTTTAGTAAGCCTGTAATAACCAACAGTTTGTTTTGAAACTACTTGGTTTTATTTTCAATATGTTTTTATTCAACCTTTCAACAACGCCAAGGAGAGAGAGGGTAAAGAGAAAAGTATGGACTACTAGGACAGGTTTTTTATAGTTAGGAATGGACAAGAATCCCTTTGAGCCTTAGTAACATACAAAATTTTTGATAGTTTATTACATACTAGCTGCGCCCCTCGGTCTCAACCGCGTGGTGATGGATAGTCGTTATATTTTGGATATTTCACACTATATGTTTATAAATTATAGCCTATGTGTTATTCTGATGTGTAAGCTATATTATTGTAAGTTTCATCAAAATCCATTTAGTAGTTTTTGTGTGAAAGAGTAACAAACATACATACATTCTTCCGAACTTTCGCGTTTATAATATAAGTATGAAATAGGATTACGATAGTATGTAACATAGAGGATACAGATAAACAGTATTAATCTTCTAAAACTCACTCTTTGGCTATAATCAACTGCGAATCTGATGAACCAAATCTCACACTCTTTGTAGTCGAACCGGTGAACAATCGTGACCGAGTTGTCTCCAGGACGGAGTTCGGCCTCCTCCAGCCGGCCGGGCTTCCAGCAGATTATCGCATTCTCACACGACTGCAAAATGAGATATGCCTATTAAACGTCGATATCTCAAATATTAGTCAAGCGAAACCCGAATTTCGTAATTGGTTATATTTCTTGTGAAATATAATGAAGAATTTAACCGAAAAGTGATGTTGTTTTATATAATTACTAGCTTCTGCCCACGACTTCGTCCGCGTGGTTTTTTTTTCATAAAGTGTCCTATGTTACTTCCAATACCTCCAAGAATATGTGTACAAAATTTCATGATGATTGGTAGTTTCACGTGAATGCGTAACAAACAAACTTACATTCACATTTATAATAATAAGTAGGGATGCATGTTCCAAACAAGGCCCACATGGGAAGGGTATAAATAGATAACTTTAATAGACTGGAATAACAATAATAATATGTTCCATCCCTATTCACGTTTTTATATCAATTAGTTTCCGTTACGGTATAGATAGATTTTTAACCGACTTCAAAAAAGGAGAAGGTTCTCAATTGAGAAAAAGAAAGATCTTCCTTTAATGTATGTTCACCGATTACTCCGTGATTTATGATCCGATTTACGTGATTCTTTTTTGTTCGACGCGGAATAGCTGCCATTTGGTCCCCTAAAAATTTGACATAGTTTGGCCCAGTAGTTTTCATTTTACGAATATTTTTTTGTTCTCGTTTCATGGGACCTACATTTTTTAAGAAGCGTGGCACCATAGCTAGACACTAAAAAGTAACAAATAAAAAATAAAAACTTCGTTTAAAAACCAAGTTCAAAAACTAAAAAACTAGAAAGTATAAAATAACTTATTTCTAAAGCTATTATTATTAATACATATTATCTAAAACATCTTAAAGTCGGTGCAAAGGAAAACATAAAAATTACTATAATTTGAAAATTACTAAGTACTGACTTTAAGATGTTTTAGATAATATATATTAATAATAATAGCTTTAGAAATAAGTTATTTTATACTTTCTAGTTTTTTAGTTTTTGAACTTGGTTTTTTTAAATGATGTTTTTATTTTTTTATTCAATACTTTTTGGTTAGAGTAACATTCTTGTCTTTAGATTATTAAGCTCTTTAAATTACTTATACAAACCTTAGACAAAATGAGATCGCCCATCCATCTAACACAGTCCACATAATTCCTATGTATATCCCTGGTGGAGAAGTCAGGGAAATGCTCCTTCAATGAATTGAAAGGTCTCAACGCTCTGTGTGGGTTGAAATTATAACTTTGCTTGATCGCTTCATTCATTGACGGCTTGTCTAACCTCCACAGCTTCAGAGAATGATCCATCCCACAGGACATGATACGCTCCCCTTTCAAATCGAAATCAGCACTCAACACTTCATCTCTATGGCCTTCCACACCACCAAATATAGCTATGCATACATCGGTCATAATATTCCAAAGACGGAGCGCATGATCTTTGCTGGCAGATAGGAGTAAGTTTGGATCTCTTGGATGGAATTTGACTTCGTTAATAGCATGTCCATGACCAATGTAGTGTTTTATACATGTTTGCGTTGATGGTTGGAATATACGGACAATGCCCCTTGAGCCTGCCACGGCCAAGAGTGGTAGACCTGTCTCCTCTTCATATGACCATGCGCATGTGTAGAATGTCTCATCAACCTATTGGGAAATATCAGGAAACTATATAAGTTATTTGAGTACCTATGTTCTACAACATCATAAATAAAATACACATAGAATGTGATGTTCAATTTTTATTATTTTCTTGCTTTCTGTGATCAATGGTAACACTTTAAGAAGAAATGATGCGAGAAGATTTGACAGTAGAGATTTGTCTTAATAGTAAATGACCTTTCTTAAGAAATACACTTGCTAAGTCTGACTTCTGAGCTCACAATATTATAACCAGTGAGGGCTACAGCTAGTTGGTTTGTGAGGTTAGTCAGTCTTTGTAATGGATAGCTTGTTAATATATATATTTAATTATCATTATCATAATTATCATGAATGTCAAAGAAGCAAGTGAGGTGTGTAAGAATTAGCCTAAATGGCGCTATGTTGTTTGTGCCTACCCCGCAAGGGACCTGGCGTGAAGTTATGTATGTATGTATCATTGTACTTTTCAAGTATCATAATATCAATTATTTTATGATTACTATTTAAATATAATAGATAAGCTAATTAATTCTGACTTATTAAAATTAGATGATGTTACAACTCAGTATGTTTATAGATAATCTTTTCTATCACTTATTGTAAGACTATTGGCATATCAGCTTTCATAATAACAATCCCAATATATCTTGATCTTACTGCTTTTACTGAGATGTAGCCCAGAAGGTTTGGTTAAATATTTATTCCCCACACAATTTATCAGTTTCCATAAAATATATGTATACTTGGAGTTTATCTGCTGTGTCTATATATTTATCTATGCAGGAACAGAAAAAGAATATTAATTCTTCAAAGGTCTGGATGGGTACCACCCTGGGGAAGACTAGAGTATGTTGCCATAACAACATTTGAGTTGTATTCTGGCAGCAGTGGCCAGGTTCGAATTCCCACTACAAGCTGGCAGCATGTTGTTAGCATCGTTGGTGTCACAATATATCCATAGGCAATTGTAACTACTTTCCAACGGGTGGGCTATCAATCCGTCTGTTGTCCTCAAGCAATTATAAAAAATGAATATATGTCATGGACATAACAACATGAATGAATGCCATGAATGTGTGACATGTTAATGAAGTCTTCTGTGTGACTCTATATGAACACTGCAGAATCTTAATTCTCATGAAATAGAGCTCTTCTTAATATCACTTAAGCATAAATCCCATAAGAATAGGTTTAACTATAGAGTAATTGATTGTACAGAATAATAAAACTTACATCAGGATCTGCGTAGCACTGCAGGAATTTGAATCCTCCAGAGTCAGGGCATTCAAATACAGAAACTCTGTTGCTGCCAACAACTGCGAACACCTGTGGCTCCCCCTCACCAAGGTGGTGATTGAATTGACAACCAAACAAAGGCTGCCCATGGTCTTCTTTTGCACTACAACTGTTTTGTTCAAAGACATTGAATACCTAAGATTTTATTACATTACGTGTACATCCCCACATATGCAAGATACCTTTGATTATGTGTTATGGATAATGATTATACAAATGAAAAATTCTGGAAGTTAAATCAAGAACTCTCACTAACAGAACTTACACCTTTTTTCTGAAACGTCTTGCTAAGAACATAGTAAATTTAATGACATATCAGTTCTAGACAATATTGTGGCTTGATTTTCTGATAAAAATACATTATAGGTAAATAACATAAATATTAAATAAAGTGATATAGTAAATTATGCTATTTTTTATTTGGTTAACATACAGTATTCACTAGCTGCAAAGAAGTCATAATACTGAGAATTAAAGTTCTTGTATTATTATGTTGATTGCACACTGATATGCAATACAGAAAAAGATGAAACAATTTAAATAGCTTACAATTTTTTAAATTAGGGAAATCTAATTTAATACATCTGAGTAGCTACTCATATGGGATATAAGCTCTGAGTGGACAGTTTTCATAGTAACATCCCTTACATGACAGTTATAGTTAGTTAATACAACAATTATTGACAAGACAATGAGTACTGATTAAAAGCTAGCTCATATAACAAGTTTGTATAACTTATCAAGTTATCTGAGATGTTTTACTGTAATTAAAACTAAAAATGAACTGTATGATTTGAACAAGGATACAGGTTGTAGGGCCAGTATCAATATATTTTAATGAGAACATTAGATGACTTGATCTAAACCAGTATGGTCTTTTATTAGCCTAGTTAGTTCAAAGAATATTAAGTCATGTTCTACAGATATATTTCTCATGTTGTCAATCATGAACATAACCTGACATTTACCTACTTGAATTTATATGGAGGCTTGACTTGTTTCGTAACTTTTTTCTTTCCTCGTCGTCGCTTTTTCACACGAGAATTAGTCGGTGTCTCGCTACGTGATGTGTTGTCTGTATTCGAAGTGCTATCCACGCTTGAAGTGTCATCCTAAAATATTTTTTAAGTTCATTTCCTTACAAAAATAACCTAGTTTTCTTGCTAATAAACATATTATTTTATAAATTATGCGTATATTAACAGGTAGTTTGCAATGAGATAAAAGCAAAAAATCTCGTTTACTAATAAAATTATTAATTTAATACAGAAAAGTAGCAGTGGAATCAAATTTCATAAATGAGTCATACTCACAGCTTCATTTTCGGAAAAATTCATGCTAAAATATTTTTAACACCAATGTATAAGTTTCTAAAAGTAATTCGATAAAATTTCATACATTTAAGAATAAGTTTTCTCTATAAATGTAATTTGCAAAAGACAAAGACGCGTCTGTTTAGTTGTCAATTGTCAAATTTTCGCGGGAACTACTGAACTTTTCGTTCGGAATTTGATATCGATATTATCAGTCAACATGGTTTTTAACATCAAGATTTTTTAAAGATACAAAATTTAATCATATAGGACTGAAATAATCAATTTTCAATTGATTTTTGGGATGAAGAAATTATTGCTTCACCGACTTTGTCACTGAAACCATAATTTCTAAACCTTACAACATGTATTGTACGGCCACATTCCCCGCGAATTATACTGGGCGCGTTCCTGAAGTGTCTCACAAAGCCCAAAATGTTCCATCTGCCGTTCAACATAGCGACCACGGTCGTTATGGTCGTGGCGAAAACGTCACTAATGACGTCATTACTTTCGATCAACAGCGCTCACAACGCCCTATGTCACGAGCTGGGTGGGCGCCGACCACAGAGCATTAACTCTCTATCGATTGACATTGAAAAACCAATCAATCATTGTTTGTTTATTTCGTCGCTAATAACATCCACGTTCCATAATCTATTCCACTAGATTTTATAATTGTAACGTCCTCAAGCAAGTGGCCGTTCCACAAAATCGCCGTCGTAAATTATCAAATTCCATTATCAAATTTTTGTCCATCCAAAGGTTGTTTGGAAGAAATCGCTAATAGCGATAACTGCGATAAGACCGCCTATTGTATTGTAAAGTTTTATTTCTGTAAACTGTATCTTTTAAAAATAACAAAGCATATTTTTGTTTTGAGTAAGGTTAGGGAGTTTAAATTCTTCCCCATTGGCCCAGCTTCGCAATGTTGGTCCCTAAAATTTACCCATGATATTCTTATTCCTAAAGCCCCCTTTAGCACTAGAACCCCAAAATGAGTAAAGCCCAAATCTGGAGATCCTGCGCCATAATAAGTTTCAGATTACACTGGATGTACTTATTATTAAAGTTCATTCATCTTTACTAGTAATTTAGCTAGGTACAGCAATAAAAGTGATGGATGTAAAAATAAAATTGCTAGTCTGTGGACATTTGATGTCATTGAATTTTATATTCAATGTCTTTGAACTCTGAATTTCAATGTCGTCGTTCTTTTTCAACCAAATTGAATCAATTTGGTTGATCTGTATAACATCAAATTACAGCGCCAAATTGCATTCATGTCGTATAATGCCAGTATTCCGAGATACATTACTATCATCACTATCACCTATGCCTATAATATCAGACAAATAGTGACGATGTAACTGTATTATCTATGGAGTGATGGACTTTTAATATGGAGGGTAGAGGTAAGGAGGACCATCTAGTATGATATTTGAAAAAGTGTCCACCTGTAAACAGCAAGTTATGGTTCGAAAACTCAAAAACTCAAAATAGCGCTAGTGTAGGAAAAGGAAATGATATGAATTTAGGACTTATAAACGAAGTGAAGTGTGCTGGGTTGAAAAATTTAAAAATTATAATTTGGAAAAGTACTGAGACTTTCTCGTATTGAGGTTTATGTATATAAATGTGCGGGCGCGATGCGATGGCCGGGAGAAGGCAAAGGGACGGGAAGAAGAAGCAAGGAAGGAAAACTCACCTCGCCACCAGTCCGCCGCCACGTCCCCCGGGGGTTCACAATCTCACTAGGATTCCGGATCTTCTGATAAAATTCAATTGTAGCAGTTTATTTACTTTATTGTGTGTCCCAACTACCAGTATATATAAAGTACTCTGTGGTCCCAACAAATTCATATGTTAAGTATTTTATATGCGGTGACAGTCGTGACAGTTCTGTCTAATATCTCTCGTTTAGCGCATTCTTCATTTAAACTTTTATTTTATTCTTGATGGCGAGGATGGGGAAGAAGAATTTACAAGGAGGTGTTCCTCGGCGCAACCATAAATGCAATAGTTACGTTTTCGTAAAATGCGCGGTGACAAAGAGGAAGTCTTTCTTTCCTTCTTTAATCTAGTATCCTACTCTAATTATTTGTGGCGCTATTTTTTAAATACTTTCCACTTGCTATTATGGGGCCGTCTTAATTTGCTGCCCTTCAGTGGACACTTTTTAATATACTGAGATGGTTCTTCTTACCTCTAGCCTCCCTGACTTGTAACTATTTGATGACAAAATGATTTTTTTTTAGATTATGAAAAGAGATTGACAAAATGGTTAAGGAATCTTAAAAATCGTAATTAACATAAAAAAATATGTGTATTTTCAAAATGTTAGTTTATTTATACTTTTTATATTATCACATAAATTTCTTGTTAAGAAAAAAATACATTTATTAACATATTAAAAAATATAGGTATACAACAATATCTTACTTCTAATCACAGCCGTAATTTAACATAATATCTAACTAGTATATTTAATAAAAATATAGTAGACGAGAATAAGTATTAATATTGTTATATTTTGTATAAGAAAAGATAATATAACTAATTTCAACAATGTTAACTAATTTTAATACTGATAAAATGTACAAAACGCATTATTTTCTTGAGTATGATTTTTTCCATTTAACAAACATTCAAAATTATTTTTAATGCCTAAACTTATGATTCTTTTCATACCGAACATTGTTACGCTAGTTATATCTATGTATATATAAAGGCATATACGTATTATGCTAAGATCTATCAAAACTTAACACTTACAAATTTATAAAGCCAAACAGCTTTGTCTGCGAAACTGGTGGCGTGTTTAATAATAGAAACCTGCCAAGCCTTCATCCGTTGTTTGATTAATTAAGTCTAAATAATTAATCAATTTATTGTTTTATAGACAAAGTAATTGAAAATCAGGCCTTTTTTGTCACTCCTTTTTAGGGGGAACGCTAATTCTCTAAAGTTGTATTTGTATTTTTTGTTTTAAAAAACACAGACCACCAAGAAACCTATCAAAAGAATAGTTTTTTTTTCGTAAAGGTTACTAAGTTTATTTCTTTTTCATTTTTCAGCCTTTATGGCAATTTTTCGATATTTTCAAAATTTCCTTTAAGGGCACTGCATACCCCCCGCATGCCAAAAAAAAGCCTTGTTATAATTAATGTACTAGGTTATTTCCATTCGTATAAAATGTAACACCACTGCACACTCTAGTTATTAAACTAGGAACAGCTATAACATTAGTAGGAAGTATTACTAGTAAGAAATAAAAGCCCTGTAAAAAACATACTAAGTAGCTCATAATAGCGTTCCTGAAACAGTTGGTGCCATTAGTCCATTTCGATTTCATAAAATTCGTGAACTTGAAAAGAAGAAAGAAAGAAAGAAAAGAAGCTTATTAGGACTTTGACTGGACTAAGAAACATTTTTGCATAATAACATATTGATTACAAATTATGTTTGAGATTTAAAAAAAAACGAATTAGTAATGCCATTCTGTCAGAAGCGCTTGTTAAGATTTACGTTTACTGGGCGATTTTCAATAATTTTCGTTCTATAGGTAGTTTTCCAATTACAGAGCATAATGCGACTCAGTGGCGCACAATGCCGAATTATGCTGATGCTTAATTGGAACGCGAATTAGTTTTCAAATGCACCAGCAGAGTGCGACTCAGTTACAAAAGTATATTCCTGTAAACAAATTTGTTTGTAGATTCGAATTCTAAAATGAAATTGTATTCACATTTTAAATGTGAAACATAAAAAACAAGTCAATGTTTGTACCTTCATCCATACTTATATTTATTTTTTTAACACAATTTGAATTAACTTTGATTATTTCGAAAAAACTACAATGAAACGAAAGCTTTAAAATTTTTTCCAACAATTAATAATATTACTAACGATAATATATAAACAAAACATTTCGATCAATGCCAACTTAAAGGGGAATACACTTGTTAATTTTCTGTCACTGAGTTGGCATCGATTGTACGCATCACTTTTAAGAGTGCTCGATTGTGCGAAGCGTTGCTGTAGTTGAAACATTCAACGTTAAGCATTATGCCGCATAATGCGCTCTAGTGCTGTAATTGGAAAACTACCTTAGAATACTTTATACTAAAAGTATGGTCTAACAACAGATTACATACTCAAAAATGGTATAACACTGGCCATAATTTTATCTCGTAGGAAACCATAAGTGCGCTGACACGATTACAGTCTGTTCGGACCGAATGAACTCGGACAATGGCGTTTCGTCCGAGTACCTACCTACATCCCGTGATCAACGTTTACGAGTCTGCTAAGATTACTTTCAGAAGCAACATTAGGTTAGGTTAGGTTAGAGGCAGAGGCCCTTGAAGAAACCTCCATGTATTTTGAAGTGATGACAAGTAGGTACTAGGTATAAGGGCGCGTTGCCACTATTACGTGACGACAGATAATCCTGTAGTTTTAAGTGTTGTGGCTTATATGTTTAAATAGAGGTGTTCACATATAGAACGAGGCGACTTACTGCGTCTACGACTTTTTTTGCAGTAACGACAGATTGTCATGACAGTGGGAACGGCTAGCAGGACAGTCGTAAAACAATAAAAGATCGTTACGACTAAATTGTGACGGCTAATTTATTGTAGCCACGTCGTCGCGATCTATTGGGAACAGATAGATACACGACGACAAATAATCGTTATAATGGTAACAGCTACAGACGGCAGTCGTCCAACGATAAATTAATCGTTACGACATAGTGGGAACGCGCCCTAAGACGTTATGCAGGCTGCAGAACGCAGCTGCCTGCTGTTCAGATATAAATATAAGAATGTCGCGTAAAATTCTTGCTCAGGGCGTAGGTAGTGCTTAAATAAGCGCCGATTAATTTACAGAAACAAAATGGCGTCCGACTTATATATATTTGAAAATGAAGAGATTGACACTCACACTCGGTCCAAGCGTACTCTGATAGTGTCGACGCGACTATTCTTAACTTAAAAAATTAGCATCGTTCACGGCAATGGCGAGAGCATAAAAACAAAACTTTCTTTCATTCAAAGGCAATTATTGATATTTTTATCCATAAGATGGTGGTTGGCATGTGCAGGCGTGACGCAGTACTACTTTGAGCCATGGCAAGAATTTGTCGACGCGTGCGTAGACTCCTGGATAGCCTTGTCTTGCACATCCACGACCCCATGATACGATCCCTGCAAATATGTTGGACAATTAAGACTTCTGCTGATTTAAACATGGCTTAACAAGGTTAATGTACCCAGCCAGTGTAGATATTCATGATCATTATGAATAAATATGTGTAAGTATGTGTAATAAATCTACACATACTTTTACATTTACTTGAAAGTAAATACGCAGCAAGCTAAACGACAGAGTTCGTGTAGAATTATTTAAAACAATTTATAATTTCTATACAAGCATACCATACTAACATATTAATAACTAATATATTCTTCTTCTTTTTTCTTTAACCAAATTTATACGTTTTTGAAAAAAAATGAAAGGAAAACTGTTTGAACTAAATAGTTAAATACTCTTCAATGTTTGTTATTGGTAAGTTATTAAATGAAACAATACTCTCTAAAAGCATGAATTTTAAATTGCACGACGAATGGTGAACCTCCTCCTTTTTTTGAAGTCTGTTAACAATAAGGTAAACGTCAGCCAAACGTCGTCCACTGCGAGACTGATGCGTGCTCAGGTTTGCTCCACGTATGTTCCACACTTAACCCACGACTTTGTTGCAATACAATAAAATGGAAATAAAGTAGCTGATTTCAAATATTTGCTCTCATTTCAGTTACAATTTATTGGCCTCATGAGAAATAAGGCCCGCATCTCAACCTAATAACGTGGGTTTAAATCTTTTGTGGCCTCGTTTTGATATTGTTATTATGAATATACATTGCGATTTTTTATTGTCGAAAGCAGGCAAAGACTTAGATAGTTCACCTAATGACAACTGGTTACCGTTGCCTAAGATCGTTTGGTACAGCGGGAGTATTGGCAATGCCTTGTCGGCGTTGCAAAGTTTTTATGACGACCTTTTTAAACGGTTCCATGTCGTAAAGCAGAAGAAAACCCTCGTGTGGAAGTATCCACCAAGTGGTTATTGTACGTGGGATAAACGTTATAAAGAACCGTTGCGAGATTAAGTGTGGTAGCTTAAGGACGGAGATGAGAGCGCGTCCGTGTTCCTCGTGCGCTCATCTCGCCTCCAGTGGAGCAGTTGCCGAGGGCTTGGTGCCCTCTCCCCCACCATTGTCCCTCAATTGGTGCCCCAATGGACAAAGCCTGGGGCTGCCGCCTGCCAGAGCCCGCAACGTTAGGTATGGTGTCTACCCACCTACCCCAGCCCTGGCGTAAGGCGAAGGAAGAGACACTGAAAGGTTTTAGTGGATATCTCCATCTTGGACGGGAATAGCACAAAACAAATGGTATTGCCAATCCAGCGTGGCGAATGCCACACTTGCCTAGCGAGATTCTCCCATAGTGGGCAGGCCTCAGCCAGAATTCTTGTCATCAAAAATTAAAAGATTAAATTATCTTAAATTAGTATTAAGATTAATGTACTGGACATTGCGATTATACGTCATACCTGCCTCGGTATGTTATCGAAGTGTAGACAGGAAGATCAAATCTCAGCAGATGGACGCTATATACTCGCTGATATTATGACAAGGAAATGACCATATTAATAAATACTCACCGACAAGTGTGAAGTGCGGTTGAGGGAGCAAAAGAGGACCGCCGGAGTCACCCGAGCAAGCATCTCTTTCTGGAGCGTTTGCGCATATCATTCGCGGTGTAACTTTCCTACGTCCATAACCAGCCCCAGTACACTCTTCCTGAGCCCAAATTTGAACATCAGCCTGAAACGAATTATTTTATACTATTATTAAACAAAAAATTTCTACGTGGCTTGCGTTAAATTTGTATTCGAAACCACTACATACTATATCGTACTTCAAGTTAAAAAAAGTAGGTATACTGTTGGTTCTCATTATTGAAATTACATTTCTTGATAATCGGTTCAATCAGATTCAATCCCGTAAAGTTCGAATTCTTATTATGTATAACAGCGAAACTCAACTTTTTTCTTATAAGGGACACAGGTGTATTAGATAAGGTGCTGCCGGCGACAACATAAACTTATTTAGATGTTTTTTTATTGCTAGAGTATCAAGGAGGCTTGCGACGCACCTAATGGAAAGTGGTTTTTTTATTGCAGGAGTTCAGCAGACAGGCAGACGGCCCACTTGATGAAAAGCGGTTAACATCGCCTATGGACATTTGCAACACCAAAGGTGCTACAAATGCGCTGCTGCTCTCTTAAGGGCGACTGGAACCTGGTCACTAATGCCGGAACACAACTCAATGTTGTTATGGCGTCATGCTTTAGACCAGGAGTGGTAGCCATCTAGTCGGGCAAATGCTCTACCACCTGGCTGTGCATTGTTTTGTCGCCTCTTACGACAGGCCACCCGGCCATAGGGAATTGTACTATGTATCTATGAACTTTTACACAATTTGTACAATGTAATTGTACAACTATTAGTCTGTCAGACGGGCCACATACAAAAGCTCGGCGGGCCACATGCGGCCCGCGTGCGATGGGTTCAGTATAAATGATTTATAGAAACTTATATATCCGGAAGAAAGTATACTACGCACTAGCGGCGTCAAGACAGGGCGCCCAAGGGCGCAAGAAATGACAAGACACTTGACAACATAGCCTCTCAATACAGGCGTCCTTCGAATGTCTTTTAAATACAAACTACAACAATAAAAAGATGTGTTAAAGGCTAAGCTACTGAAATTTTCATTGCCTGCTGTATTTCCTTTTCAATTGACGGCCTCTGTGTTTGAGCGGGCTAAGCCTTTACCTGCTGACTTCAATAAAACAGAGGTTCCGGGTTCGATTCCTGGCATGGTACATTTCGTAAACGAACTTTCCTCCTTTATTTACTATGGTCTGGGTGTCTGGGATCGGCCCCAGAGTGGTCCTTTGTATTAATTACCTATAACACAAGCGTAGCTTGCTTAAATTATATACAATGTGTGTGTTTGTTTTTCTACCCATTTTTTTAAAGTAGCCGTTGATATCTCGGTCCGTACTCTGATGATACTAAAACCTGCATTGACACTACACACATCTAGCTATCGTAATTATATAAAAACAATTACGATTTCACTATAATCAGTTAATTTCCTAAGCTATTATTATTATGAATAGCAAACCGACGTGGATAAGGATATTGTACTCATTTCAAAATCACACTTCGAAACAGTTGTTATAACCGAAATCTTTATTACTTTTTAGATAAAAACTTATTTCAGAGAATCGCGTAGATATTATACCTTCATTGGAATATTTGAAGCAGGTCCTTTTTCAACTGTACTTCCCCATCCAGAAACTATAGCATCAACTCCTTCAAGAATGTCTCTTTTGTCAACATCTGTGCAGGAAAAGTATATTCTTATAATACCATCGTTGTTTTACAAACTCAAGGATGTAAAGATAGCTTGGTAGGTAATTTCTTAAAATTAAAATAAACACAATTATTAAGAATCGTCGTTTACATATTACATATACAATCACAAAAACAAACTTTACTTAACTTTATATTTAATCATTTAGGCGGCCGTATCGCTTAAAGCGATCTCTTCCAGGCTACCCAATTAAAGGAATATCTTAGCTAATCTGGCGTTGTAGGTGTTGCAGGAAAAAGGAACAAAAAGGGGATAACGATGGGGTATTTTTCATCGTGCATAATGGGAAAGTTTCAGCTGGATATGAACCCAGAATTTACGTAAGAGAAGCCACGTGAAAGGTTATAACTACATCTGTCTTGTAAACAAAAATCATTGAATGTTTTTCCAGTTCTTTTCTGATGTGGTATCATTATCTTGAATGTAGCTCTCAGGGTTGGCTCGATCGGTGTGACACCACGCTCCTAAGGTAACTGTTTCACGCCGATATTCTCGGCGTGAAACAGTTAGCTTTGACCGAATCGTGTTTCGTCCGATGACTGAGAGTTCTGACGGCCAACTTCCTCCTCTCTCTATTCCATCTTCCTTATCTGATCCTTCGATTCCAATCCCATATCGCATCCCCTCTACCCCATTCTTCCTAGTGTTGAAAATGTCTATGGGGATGGTAACCACTTATCATTAGCTGGGCCAGCTGCCTGTTTGCCACCTTCACAATAAAACCTAATACAAATAATTACTTTAAAAATTCTCTCTAAGTACTAATTACAAACCTACCTGGCAAGCAAGCAGGTCTGTAAAGACTATCGGGCAAAGGTTCAGCAATCCTGAGTACAGCGATGTCGTTGTCATAGGTAAATTTGTTGAAGTCCGGGTGCTGCACAACATGGGTGACCTCGAAGCCGTCTGATCTTGAATTGTTCACGTCATATTCACCTACTAGAACCGAAAGGCGAGTTGCTTCTATCCTGAAAAAATATTACAAAAATGTTAGTAATTTTGGTTAAATCTATATAATAATACGTGAAGCAAAAATGTTGAACTCCTTTTTATGAAAATTGCGCGGATGGAGGAGCATGAATTTTCGCACACTTATAGTTTATATAGAGAAGAAGCGACGAATGCTAACATTTTTTTTTAAATTATGCATAAAAAAATGGCTGAGTCTATTCGTACGGGTACCGTACGAATAAATATAATTTATTCGTCCAGTACCCGTACAAATAGTCACGTCGAACGGCTGAGTCTATTAATACGGGTACTGTACGAACAATTTATAATTATTAATACGGGTACTGAAAATGTTCTTAAAAAGGCTCGGCCAAAAAAAACCTAACCTAACCTAACCTAATTAAAGATTGAAAATAAGTATTTTACGAAGTTCTTCCAATCCATACAAGAGCAGTACGCAAATACTCGCGTATACTTTGTAGTAACATATAAGCAGATCTTGTGTCGTAATGTACAGCGCCAGTACACATAGGGACTAATCGTGTATGTGTCGGAAAGTTATTTTTGGGTGGTTATAAAAAAAATAACCAATATTAAACTTCTAACCTATATTAAAAATGTTCCGATTTGTTCATAATAAATAAATGTGCCGTGTATCTATACCCCACCCTCATTTTAGAATTTATTTATTTATTTTTATTTTCATGTTTTCAATAATTCTTAAAAACATGTCATTAAAAAAATACCTAACCTAACCTAATTAAAAAACAAGCTAATCATCCAATTCATTCTTAATTTAAAAAAAAAAATTGAATGTCTGTACGAATAAATATAATTTATTCGTCCAGTACCCGTACAAATAGTCACACCGTAAAAAAAATACATTAAATTAATAAAAAAACGTTACAAACACTACCATGTATTTGACACACGCATATAAGTATACTCTTTTGTTTATTGTTCAAGTCAAATTAACAGTGTAGCCTTGGCAAAATCGGTGATTATAGAAGTGTCTTTGACATTAATTATTATGGTCGAATTTCAACCACAGGCGACCACTAGTATTTAATTATTTCATGACACTGATTATAACAGCAACTCGGTCAAGTAGGTATGTATTTTCACAATTTTTAAGTTACCTATAATTATACATGATTGTCGACTGCAGAGGTTTATAATTCATATGTTAAGGACTGAAGTACTTGAAATTGCAACTGGTTTATTATCGAAATTACCAATACTTTTCATGTGGTAGATAGCTATTAACCTGGCGAATAATTGTGCATAGCAGGCGAAATATGTTGATTTACTGTACGGTTGAAGAAATTACTTTGATGTCAACAGACTGTTTTCGTTAGACCTTGTTTATTTTAGCACCCGTACGTCTGGCGGGAGCAAATATATAGCATACAACCACTGAGTTATTCTAAGTATACAACACTGGTAGGAACCTTTTTGTTAATGTAAAGAATTCTATTTACGGCCTATCCATCGCTCCTGGATGACGTATGAGAGTAAGAGAAGGGACTCTCCAGCTTATTGTCAGAGTACCACCGTGCAAACGTTATATTATGCCGCCATGTAGATGCCACGAATAGTGGTTTGGCCGAATACCAAATATCGAACACGTTCTCGATGGAACTGCTGAATATTCGGCTAGCGAAAGTTCGGCGTAGGATAAGCTAGTATTGAAGCAGTAATTTGTAAAGTATTTTCTTACGTTCTCGAGAATGGTAGGTACGCATAATTAAGACTATGTTTGAAAGGTTTTAAACGCAATTTTAAATGATTTTTTCATTGATTTTGACATTTTGAAAACTTACTGAAACAGAATATTCAAATAAAAATATAACTCAAAACGTATTTAACTATAAACTTTTGATGGAAATATATACAATTTTGAGCAATAAGTGCGTTTTATTCATATTTGGTACTCGGCCGAATACCGAATTTCAAGGATGATCGTCAAAGATTCTCTTCGTAAATATATTGATAAGAGGAAAGCGCGATTATCATATTATTATGTTCGACATATTATGTTGCGTCTACTACTGTCTACTTTCCTGCTTGTGGCCCAAGAAGCGAGCGTGATACAAACGAGGCAACGAGTAATCCTAATTCCTTATTCTCCAAAGAAAACAGTATTTTACCGATACATTCTCGAGTAAACGATTTCCCAATAGGTAATTCTATGCTAATTGTGAATCTTCGAACACCTTTGACATCTTCAAATATATTGATAGTACCGTTATATAAAAAGTAGGTTGACTATGCGGGTTAAAGTATGACCCCGTAATGACTGTGGTTTCAAGGTTACGTCACACCAATGGGGTCAAGAGCGAGCGCGTCAGATGCGCCCGCCCACCGTTCCTTTCGCGATCTGCAAAGCGAATCGGCTGCGGTGACAGTGCCGCGCAATAGAACGCGTGCTGAATTTTAATTATATATATGTCGTTTTAGAGTAAAAAATCTTACGCAAAAATGAAAATAAGAGTAATTACATCTTCAATCTTTCGAGCTTGTATGAAAACGTATGATAACCTTGATAAGTTTTGTATTTAAGTTTGAATAACAATATAATATGACAACTATATAATATAAATAATTAATTATTTGCAATAATAACTATATTGCAAATAATTAATTATTTATCTGTCTATTATTTTTATGATAGAAAAGCTCGATTGTACCTTTTATAAGCTAACCATTAAAAAAAACAGCTATAAATTATACAAGTCGTACTCTTATATTATTAACGTTTCTATGAAAGAGAACAATGCATTTTTTGTTTAAATATTTTATTACGCAAGCGCGATTTAATTTGTCGATCTAATGATCACACTTAACTAAGGCCAGAAAATAATGTGTTGATTTTATTGTAAATTATTAATAAGTTACAATAAAATCAAAAATTATTAAAAGAAATTAGAAATGAAAATAGTTGATTCGTTATAAATACCCAAACCGTCAACTGGCGCTTCGTTTCTGGGTCGTATTGATAAATCCAGGACTCATCACCTGTAATGATTGTAAACACGCCGAGACAAGCCTTGTTAAAATTTGTTTATCATATCTCATATCACAGTACCATTCCACCCAGGCTTGCTTCCGAGCATCGTTGAGGTTGTGCAGCATTCAGCGTGAAACTATCCTTACGCGAAGATGCACGTTTAGAATCTCTGGCAGCCTTCCCAATCTAATCTGCAGTACGTTCTGAATCTCTCATACACTTTCCCTTGGGATAGACTTGGAATGGAATTCATGAACGATTCGTCCGGTTCCAGGCGACACTTGGAATCGTAAAAAATCATACAGCGAAAATGTTTCGACGCAGAATCATTTTTCAATGAGACACTATAATTGAAATTAGCTCACAAACAATGTGGAGGGAAATTTTGAAATTGGAACGTATCTATTTTTGGTTATAGATAATCATATTTTCAAAATAGATTATAACTGGCCAGTCTCTCATACATAAAAACTCTTTTTCGCAATACTTACTTCCTGAGTGGTATACTCGTAATAGTAAATTTAAATTGCGACAATAAAACTTAACACTACTCAATGGTAGTCCAATGACTATACAAATGCTTTACACAACAAAATTTTGAAGGAGCTTGGTAGCTATCTACATATGTAAATATTGCAAACATGTAAACAAGAGATATTTTGTTTTACGTAACCTTTGTATAGAAAGCGTGTATCTTTAGTGGGGTCAAACAATATCAATTTGGGTCGCAAGTCAAGCAGGCCCTTAAGGGCTCGTAAATATTTGGAAATATGCAAATAGCCTGTAACCAGACACTGGGGCTTGTGTAACCGTTGGCAATGAAATGTTAAGTTTCATTGTTTACGAAATATTGTTTTTCAAAAATTTATCTTTGATTGTTTCGTTATTTATTTTGTTAAAACGAAGTATATATTAATATATTATTACGGGTTCTGTTTGTATGCACCTATAAGACTGTTAATGAAAATACTGTTAATGAAAATACTACCGGCACACAAATACACATGTATATCTCTAAATTAAGTACATATAAAATTGTATATGGGTAATATACAACTGATCACTCAGTGGTTGATCACAGACGTCCAGACCATAGTAAATAGTAGAAAGTTAGTTTACAAGAAATTATCCAACCTAGGAATTTTACGTGTGGGACTTATGCTTTCTAGTGAGTTAGGCGGATACATTATTAGTCGACTCAATCACAGAGACCGTCCAAATTATATAACGCCTTTTGCTTATTAAATGGTAAACTGAATTGTAAGTTATATATTTTTGTACGAATAATATAGAATCTTACTTAAAATGTAGACTGTTCGTTCCGCTCCGAGGAATAAATAATAAAACATATTAATTTAAATTTCTAGATACTAGTAAATAGTATTTATGTTAAAATCAAATCAAATTTTTACCCGTTTACTTTTCTTTTTTTTATTGCGGGAGTTCAGCAGACAGGCAGACGGCTCTCTTGATGGAAAGAAGTTATCACAAATGCGCTGTTGCTCTCTTAAGGGAGACTGGGACCTGGTTACTAATGCCGGAACACAACTCAAGTCTGTTATGGCGGCATACTCTAGACGAGAGGTGGTAGCCATCCAGTCGTGCAAATACCCTTCCACCTGGCTGTGGGTTCTTTTGTCGCCTCTTACGACAGGCCGCAAGTAAGTTGTATTTTTTGGCCTTGCTAATTTTGCGAGCCCTGAAATTTCCAGCATGACCCGACGACAGTAGTTTCAGTGGAATATGGATTTGATTTATACGAGAACAAAGCCGGAAGAAAAATTAATGTTTTATAATTTTTTTACTTACTGGATTACAAGAAAGAATTTGCTGCGTATTAAATTATGTTTTGGAACGAATCCACAGGGAGCTTGCTAGTTTGTTGCGACATAAATAAACGAACAGTACTTAAATCAATTTAAAACGCAATTTGAAATAAGAATGGTAATAAATAACATTCAGTACCGCGCCATACTGTTTGCTCAAAGCAATTTATATCGCATATTGCAAATAAATTGGAAGGCACCACGCATGAGACAAATCGTTCCAACCACATAAATTAACGTTACTGTATTTGCGTACGAGAATTTTTATATACAGGATCTGGATAAGCTCTTATCTGATTTTAACAGTTATTTTGAGAGTAGGGTTACTAGATCAAAAAAATCAACACGTTCGTACAGAATATTATACCATTTTTTACTAGAGGCGATAAGCTTGAGGGCAAACCAGGGAATCGGGGTGGGGCAAGGGCGATTCTCCTTGTGTGGGTGAAGAAGTGCTATTGTGACCCGCGGTCAGGTATACCCACTACAAACCCTGGCCGTTCCTCTACACGTTCCGTGTCTGGGCTACAGGATCACTCGCACATAAACCTCCAGCCCGGACAGAACAGAATATTATGTCTAAATCAATGAATACATACCGCATAAAGTACAAGTCGCACGCAGAAAGTTTGCCGACAACTACTCCTATCTACTTACTAGATAACTATGACCGAGGTTTTCGTTCTTGTATATAAAATACCACGACTAACACCACTTTTGCATAATCCATCCATCTGTTAACGTTATTATATTGTATGGAATTATACTAGCTACGTGATTATAGATTTATACTTGTGTATAACGGTGGGTAAACAACAGAAATTTAAAAAACTTAGCCATCCGGCTATTGGCTATTTGGCTAACAGTTGAATATGGTCAACAGCTAAGGCTGGTGTGCACCAACTTTTAACCCACGATTAAAATCAAATAATCGCTAAAAATGTATGCATAAACAGTGATTATTTTATTTTAACCGCCGGTTAAATGTAGGTGCACATCAGCATAAGTCGTTAACCAGTTGGTTTCGATTTTATTTGACAGCCATTGGTGACGTGGTTGAGAATTTAGCCGTGGCTATTTTGTAATAAACCGATAATTAGCGAGCTTTTACAATTGCTGGCCATCTTTGAGATAAATGAACGTGCGAAAAGGGTGATATCATCGGCTAGCCAGCTCTTATAGTATCACAACAGAAAATTACTAAGAATGCCACAGATAAATGCAACGATACATGAATATTGTAACGTATCACTTTTCTGAATTTAGCCTGTGATGAAAAGGTCGCCCACAGTAGGTACTTTTTTATGTACTGTATAGCTATAATTATTCATTCATTATTCACCCAACTTCTATACCGGGTCCCACATACTGTATTGCATGTAATAAAGATATTAGACTATAAGAGCAGTGTTATTTGCATTTATTTATTTATTTTTGTCTTTCGCGTAACAATACCGGATAACTTATTACTATTTGTGTCTCAGAGACCACGGGCTATAAGAATGCCCAAAACTTTTGCGAGGGGCCATAGGAAGGCCAACACGTAGAAGCTTGACAAATTTAATCTAAATGTCGCGTGACGCTGACCGGCGATTGTTCCTGCCTACACCGTATTAAAATGTACCCAAGGACAAACCCCGGTAAGTGTAGGACTATTGTAGGGAATGAGAACAAAAGGTACCGGGCTAATGGGATTTACTGCTAGCGGAGTTACAAATCAGGGACTATGGGGACTATTACTATTTTCAGTATACATGTTTATTACCGGTCATCTAACTGTATTAAAATACACATCTTGATTGTCTGGAAAGTTTTGAACGTATGGAAACCCTATCTCTAAGTGGGCAGTGTTAATTAAAACATAACTTAAATACGCGGTTGTGAAAGTCAAAGAAATGCATTACAGACCAAACCCATGTATGCTTATGGTTAACTGTATCCTCATTGTAGCAGTATTGTTAAAACTGGTTCTGTATTTTATCGGGTTATTCAGCCTTTGAAATGTACGTCCAATTTTTGTACTGGTCGTACAGAGATACAGTACTCGAAAGCGAGTTGACGAGGCTCTTACACTGCTTATTTGTATCACTGGAAATGTATATCTTTTTTCACTATGATTCATTTACCGTCTGCACAATGGTTGTTATATTGATTTGATTTATCAATAAATCCGAGGGTAAGTGGAATGCGCTAGATCAGAAAAACAGCCTAAGAATGCTTTTGGACCAGTAGTAGAATCTACTTCTTTGGAATCAGCGGACAGCTCTCTCGAGCCAGATACATTTTCATCCGTGCAGGAACGGAGAAAGAATACAATTTCCTGCGGCCCGGCGGCCTGTCGTAAGAGGCGACAAAACAACCCACAGCCAGGTGGTAGGGCATTTGCCCGACTGGATGGCTACCACCCCTGGTCTAGAGTATGTCGCCATAACAACCTTGAGTTGTGTTCCGGCATTAGTGACCAGGTTCCAGGCTCCCTAAAGAGAGCAGCAGCGCATTTGTAGCACCTTTGGTGTTGCAAATGTCCATAGGCGATGGTAACCGCTGTCCATCAAGTGGGCCGTCTGCCTGTCTGCTGATCTCCTGCAATAAAAAAAAAAAAAAAAAAAAAAAAACACGTTATAAACCAAAGATAAATGATTGGCCTCTATGAACTTTGAGTTAGTGTTTCAAGGTTCAAGTCAAATGAGTGCTTTAGCAAGGATCAGATAACGAGGGTTTAAACAATTGGCGGTCAAATACCACCAATAAAATAATTTATTTGTAAATATGTATCTACTCTATTACTTTTATTAGTCACTGTACCGTTTGCAAAGTGAATGTATTACTGAGTACTGACTTATTCATATCTGTTACAATGTTTGGTATTATAAAGTATGACTGTGCGATAATTGTAACGTATGAATTGTCTCGCTCTCGTGAACCTTAAGGTGGCGACTGACCTGTAACATTTCGTCGTAGAGTAACGTTACGTTACGACGTAATGTTACAGGTCAGTACAGCGAACCGATCCGCTCGCTGCGAGCGCCGCGTGCTCCACGCGATTATTCCTGTCTACACCATATGAACATGCACCCAAGGACATCTCGCTCAGTGTAGGACTATTCTAGGAAACGAGAACAAAATGTAGTGGTCTATTAAGATGGACTGCTAATGGAACTAGGGATCTGAGACTACTATTATTATGATGTGTGTGCGTTGTAGTGTTCGGGGAAGATGGATAAAATGGACAGACGGTGACTCGCCACTCCCTGCATGGGCCCTAAAAATGACGTACAAGGCCGGTATGGGGCAATTTGGCTGTGAGTGGCTAAAGGGTGGGGAGAGATGGTGTGCAGGCTCACTGAGGCCATTTCTGTAATAATGTTTAATTATTATTTGTATGTCTTTCAAGACCATGGGCCATAAAAATGGCGCGGACTTTTGGAGGGCTTGCGTGGGACCATGGGAAGCCAACACGTAGAGGAGGCCCCTTGACAAATTTAATGCATGTGGCGTGACACTGACCGGCGATCATCCCTGTCTACACTATATACTAATGCACCCGAGGACAAGATCTGGCCAGTGTAGGACTATTGTGAGAAATGAGAACAAAAAGTACCGGGCTATGTGGGTGAACTGCTAGTGGTACTAGGGGTGTGGGCATATGGGGACTATGGCGTCTACCCGTCGCAATGTTCGGGGAACATGGAAAAATAGGCAGACGGTGACTCGCCCCTACTTTATTTATTAGTATTATTATTCTGAATATTGCTAGAAAAGTAATTTATAAAGTCTTATACATTACATACATTACAGTCTACGCTCGATAATTTGACACTCAAGGGATCAGAGAAAATTTTAAAATTAACAAGAGTTCAAAATAACAGAAGTAAGACTGTCTCAGTTATAACTATGAAGAGAGGGTTTTTTTATCATTTTAAACATTTGTTTTACTAAATTTTTTCAAATGTTCATCTTGAAAAGAAGTCCGTAATTTTCTGTCGAGTGAGCGACCTCAGTCTATCGTTGTCCAATGATTTTTCGATAGTAGTGAAAGTTGAGAAGAAATCAAACAAATGACAGGTCTGTGCATCATAAACGCTTCAAATTATAGAGAGTAGGGAGAAGCTCTAACTTCGAATTATAGCATGATGGCAGGCGGGCAAGATACTATTCCTTCAACTTAAATTTACCAAGGGGACCAATGAGCATTGATTTTATTCAATTTATCGAGTATTTAAAATAACGAAAGTCAATTTATCGAGAATCGATTGTATATGTCCTGTCGCAGGACCGATGGCCGTTGGAGCAGACGTGTCCTGGAGTGGAGACCGCGTCTCGGTAAACGTAGTGTGCCCGATGGACCGACGACCTACGCAAGGTCGCCGGTAGGCGCTGGATGAGAAAGGCAGCGGATAGGTATGAGTGGCGCCGTCTTGGGGAGGCCTACGTTCAGCAGTGGACTGTGAATGGCTGACGACGGCGGCGGCGCTTGTATATGTTACTAGAGATACCCACGCAGCTTCGTTCTCTAAGTTAGATAATCATTCATTATGATCTGGCTCATAATGTTCCTCTGACGATAAAAAAGGGCTTTGGCCCTTACAATAACACTGACGTAGGTATGTATATATCTTGTGTAACGGAACCCTTTTATGTCAGAAATCGCCCACACACCGGTTCCTCCAGTCCCTTCGTAAAGAGTAGTTGCAGTAAAACCACATAAATAAAAGTAACGTCACTTCGAAAGCAATATGCCAACTCAAAATGCTGCCGGGTTACAAAAATTCGTTAACGCCTGTACCATTAGGTCGATCTGATCATTATTGCGTTGCTTGATTTATTGATTATACATCTTAAAGAGTGAATAAAAAAATCTTCTCTTGTCATAATAAAAGCAGATTTTTTAAAATATGTGGTGATTAGCCGTGCCGACAATACAAACACCATCACGGGCTTAACCTTCTACAAGCTCGGCCCCTTGTTATACAGTCCGTGTCGAATGAGAACTGTTGTGGTGTAAAATAAAACTAGAAAGAAAAAAGTATCATTAAAATCATTTATTAAAACAGAATTTGAATACATTATATTCTAACACATTTTCAATATATCAAGATTTACAGGTGGATTATAATTATGTAACAGAATGTAACGGAATAAAAACATAACAAGTATGGTCACTAAGCACAGCAGTGACCTCAAATCTTAGGACAGTTCTTGTCTCACACAGCCTCTATCCGCAATTAGACTCATAGCGAATTATCCTTGTAACTTCATCCACCCTGTTTAGGAAAGATGCTGAGAGGTCGCAAGTATCCCTAATGCCTTCACCGATACGTCACCGGTTACCTAAAGCACCGGTTGGTCGATGGCACCACCTCAAATATTGTAACATCAAACTGGAGGGTCGTCGCCCTTTGAGCTGACGTCGGGGCAAAGTGCACAGACTCGAGGTTCCATCCAACTTTTTACCAAACTAGCAACGCTGAACTTAGTTAACGAGTGAGTCGTTACAACGCAACAATGATGTGGCCAAAATGATAATGATGTAGACGTTTCATGATACGTCAGAAGCTATATGGCTTATTCAAGAAATAGGGAAGGTTTCTCTTTACTTTTAGTGTTCCGTTACCTAAAGATGAATATGAATCCTTATGACTTCACTCAGTGGCTGTCTGTGTGTGCTAGCTGATAATCGCAATAAAGCTAGAGGTATGAAACGTGACATGCTTTCATGTTTTTTATTTAGTTTATAAATTGCGAAAACATTTTGTTCAAAATATTAAAGGGGACAAACCAATAAATGTATATGAATTAATTGGGTTCATTTTGCACATTTCATGAATATTTTTATTTTATTTCTGAAATTGTTGTTTATCCAGTTAAACAACAGAATTGTTTGGCCCTTGTTTTAGAAGTCTACTGACATAAGTTTTTTGAAAATTTGTAATAATAGATAATATTAGTCCCTAAATGATACATAGCTGGTCCCAATCTTTTTATTTAAGGACTATGAATAATATTAATATTTTTCATTGATGCTTACTTAATGTTCATCACGCCATGTTTTGAAAAAATAAAATAAAGTAGAAATAAGTAATTAAACAAATATTTAGGTAAACATGTTTTGAAATGATTATTAAAAACAATTTAATTTTTAACTCTATTTACTTTTACTTACTTTACATAGTAGGCGTTAAGTTTATTTAATTATATTACTGAGAAAGTTTACGGTAAATATGGTTAAGAAGTTAAGTTAGCGACGCATATTTGTAAACCCATAGATCTGCCCTCCGTATAGCAAACGCAGTACTTGCAAAATGGCAGTTTCGGGAGGTAAACATATTTTTAGATATCTAACTTTACAGTGTATCTAAATACTAAGAAAAACATGAAGCTTTATGTTATTAGCGCCTTGGTATACTAATTTTGCAAACAAGTGAAAAATCCAAAAATGTGATTACTGCAACTGCAATTAGTAGGGCAGCAATGTCAAATACTACCCGTGCGCAGAAGGATGGCCGATAGCCTCATGATGTTACCTGTTACGCGTCTATGGTCAGTAGGGTTGACAAAAAAGGTTACATAAATGGTTGTTGCAGTAAATTTATGCTTTTAATTTACATAAGAATAACGTAACGGTGACCCTCAAATGTCATTATTTCGCCGCCTGTGGGCCCTAAAGTGGCCTGGCCAGACCGAATTTGTTTTTAAATCCCGGCTACATATCGCACAATTTAGTTGGCCACCGGCGTTGTACGTAGGATATAGCTATAGGAGGATATTCTACGCTCTTCTCTTCGAAAGCCTTGAATTTTATAAAGATTATGGATCGCCAAGAACTCCTTGCCATAGCAAGCTCTTCCCATTTTGTCGGTTTTATGTCGCATGTTGTTAGATGACGCTCATGCACGCTTATAAAGTAAGTGCGGACCACCTTTGTTTTCGTTTACCTTCCACCAACTCCGAGAGGAAGACCGCTTCGGGTAAACGGTGGTCTTCCATATGAAGGACGTGCTCACACCACCTAAGTACTAGTAAGTAGTCATCGGCAAACCTTCTACGCGCGGCTTATAGTTAAGAACACGCTGCCGGCTTCGAAGGAAATTTAAGATAGCTTTATTGAAAGACCATAGACAGAGTTTATTCCAAGTCCCAACGGTGAGTGAGAAAAACTTTCTTGTTATTACGTTAATTTTTATTTATAACAAGTTTTCTTAGATAATTGGAGTTACAGAGTACAAAGTTATATTCTTCGCTTTCAGGCAATATGTATTTAACAACAGAATTAGTTAGCACATTGTGAGTTCTCAAGTACTTGCCAAAAATGTTTTGGGCGAAACAAAATAATTTGTGAAAGTTAAATGCAAACAATACAAAGAGGAAGAAATGTTATAAGAAGTTTCATTATTACGGCAATAAAACCTTTTATCGAATCATTCATCTTTCTCAGTAATCATAATATTGCGTTATAAGATGATAATTAGCGTATATAAAATAAAACGCAGTAATATTTATTTTGCTTATGCAGTTTGGAAGCCATGCGCCGAATTGTTTTTTATATGGAAGCGTAAACAGAATCTAGGTGTTACGGAGATAAATAAATATCTTCTTGTCTTTAAATAGATATTACGCGTATCGAAGCGGTTTATATGGGATTAGTTTTGTATTGCTTATAACTTCTAAAATGTTCTCCAGTGTAAGTTAAGTTTTAATAAAAACTTTTGAATTTGCGTTTGAAATATGCTGCGGTGGACATGTGATATCACGAGAAATTACCGCGTTAAGTTACGTACCTTTAAATGTTGCAAATGTAGGCGACGATAGCCGCTTTCCATCAGGTGGACCGTCAACCATTCTCTTAGATAAAAGAAATGAAACTTGTCTGCTGTACTCCAGTATTAAAAAAGCTTGTAGAGTGTTTCCTACCATTATGTAATTATGGAGGGTCTTTCAAAACGCGGATGATAAGGAGGCGCCAAAAGTAATTTGAGTGAGATAGAAAAATAAACAAGGACCGAAAAAATTCCGCTTTGTTTTTTATTATTAAAAATTCACAATAATTAAATCACTACACACTACTAGTATACTATTTTAGACTACAGAAATAGTTTAGGTTTTTGTACTGGCGTTTTATTAATTTTATGATGTTTCAAAAATATTTAATTCTTATCTTAATTTTTCGCACCCCAGCGGTACTGCGGCAGGTTTATGAACCTCTATTTTCAGCATACTACTGGCCACTTTCACCTTCGCCTTCATGTAAGATCTCCTTATATATATCCGCCATATTATTATATGTAACACAGATGCAACAAATGCCTGCGATCAGGCCTGTTCTTTAAATACTGATACAAATATACTACTACCACTATGGAAAATGCTATTGTTTAATTTTTATTTTATTGATTATAGGTTCGTTTGACCACGTACACGCCCTATGTGGAGCGAAGATGTGTTGGATGGAGCACGCTTACCTAGAAGGTACCTATTCACACGGGACTTGAAGACGAAGATAAGTATCAGGAAAGACAGACTCCGGCAAAGATTTCCACTTCTTTGCGGCGCGTATGATAAAGCTAGATGCAAAGCGCTTCATTCTTATACGTAGAATAACCACCATATTTCGGTGCCGCAAGCCGGTGCGTCTGGTTATCCGATGATACAAGGGAGATGGCGGGATCAGATCGAAGACCTCAGCCGCATACTCTTCAAAGATTCAAAGTTGGTCAAAAATTATAATGTAAATTCGCCTTAGTAATTAACTAAACGGCTCTCTTTCGAATCAACCGCAATTAACATTTTATAAGTACCATATTTTGTATCGTTATACCTTCCTGCTTTCGGCAAGTACAACTTATTAACTGTAAAAACGTCATCTATTGTTTTGAAAATTCGATATTCGTTTTAACCGTTATTTTGCCGATTGAAAAGTTAATTAAATCTTTCATGGCGCCATTATGTTTTTATTTGCGGTTTTAATATTAAATCTGATAGTAGGTATTAATAAAGGATTTTTGTTTAACCTCATTTGTAGATTTAATTTAAAATATTTCTTTTAAATCATGTAAGTTTGGTTTAGGTTGTCGCCACTTCTATATTTGATAATAGAATTCGTGAAACTCTCTGTTTAAGAAAAAGTAGAGATAATATTTTCTTAAGTTTTATTCTTCTGTTTCGTATTTTTTTTATTAAAAAAAAACTACCATGCCTAAAACCGTTAAAAAGTAATTTTATGAAAAGGTAGAGAGACAAAAATACAGTCTATTTGAAATAGGACGGTATGGGAGATGTTACGTAAATAGATATACAAACATCCTGAGTCTAAGTATAGATAATAATTATATTAGTTGAAAAGTATATATATATATATATATATATATATATTTGTTGTAATTTTTTTTATAGTAACAACAGTATATTTAATATTAATAATAATAATTTAGATGATTATTACAGGATTACATATTTTGTTATTTAATTAAAATTAATATTCTTTTCGTATTTTAATGTCATTAATAAAATGTATCAAATTGCATTCAGGAGCACAGCAAGTATATATTATATTTTTTTTTTATTGCAGGAGTTCTGCAGACAGGCAGATGGCCCACTTGTTGAAAAGCGGTTACCGTCGCTTATGGACATTTGCAACACCAAAGGTGCTACAAATGCCCTGCTGCTCTCTTAAGGGAGACTGGAACCTGGTCACTAATGCCGAAACACAACTCAAGGTTGTTATGGCGACGTACTTTAGACCAGGGGTGGTAGCCATCTAGGCGGGCAAATGCCCTACCACCTGGCTGTGGGTTGTTTTGTCGCCTCCTACGACAGGCCGCCCGGCCGCAGGAAATTGTATTCTTTCTCCGTTCCTGCACGGATAAATTTATATAATGTTTTATTTTTGTATATTCATGTATGTTGGCAATATGATATTGTTTTATATCTTCTCACATAGTTTTTAACTGTGAAAATATTTACGGTTAAAAATTATCTCCGAGAGATAAGTCACGTATTGTTTCAGGGTGAAACGAGAAGGTTAAAGTCATAGAAACTAGGTGACGGTTGCACATTTCACATTATGAGGGTAAACATAATGCCATCAAGTGTAATTAGGAATCATAATCACAGAGCTTAAGTAATACTATCAATGGTTTGTATTTGAAAAGAATATATTAATATCAAATTACTTCTTAAATTTACATAATAATTAGCGATCGCGCGCAGATAATTTCTTTTGTTATTTGACAAAAGAAAGTCCGGAAGAAAAAAAAAGCTTTGTAAATGTCTAATATCTAATGCTTATCGTGTACTTTACTGCTGTAACATCTTAAATGAGAAAATGAAGCGAGAAATTCATTGTCAATTATCCGATTCTGTGTACGTACATAACTTAATATTGACTTAGTTATAATTTCTTTTATATGATAATATCGATATAAATATTTTGATTACCAAACTGACTGAAAGATATTAATTTATATTAGAAAAACTCCCCTTAATATCTGGGTACTTGATACGGTAATCAACCATATTTATTTTTGATACTAAACGTAGAAAATAGACTGTAATGTGCGATTAATAGTAGTGTATGTAGGATTAGTTATATGTTTTCTTTGTAATTTAGAGAATTGTAAATGCAGATGGAATCATTTTTATTTTTACGGTAGGGTATTTGCCCGTCTGGGTGGCTTCCACCCCTGGTCTAAAGTATGCCGCTATCACAACCTTGTGTTGTGTTTCGGCATTGGTGGCCAGGTTCCAGTCTCCCCTAAGAGACACACAGCCCATTGCACCTTTGGTGTTCCGAAATGTTTGTAGGCGACGGTAACCTCTTTCCATCAGGTGGGCTGTCTACTTGTCTGCTAAACAAGTGCAATAAAAAAATGAGCACTAACTGTTGATACTCTCGTACTTACCCGTTGACGCAATGTGTTGCTGTGATAAGATGGTCTCTGGATACGACCGTGGCTCCGCAGATGACACTGCCGTCCCTCTTCAGTGCAGCCAGCCAAGGAAACTCGCCTGGAGACAACGCCACTCCACCTACGACCCGAGCGCCACGAGTCACCCCACATGCTGGAAACAAAAATATATTTGTCTGAAAACAACGATCAAATATCTCTGAGTGATTTTCTAGAAGTAGTTAGTGATCATCCCGAGAGCTCAACTGGTTATGGAATATAGGTTCCTAATGTGCGCAGTATCGGAATACTAGAATTGCTGGAAGCTCCCAGAAAGGAGTTTGAACACCTATAAGCAATCGGCGGAGGTTACTGCAGGAAATGTGGGAAAACATCAAAAGAGATGAAACAACGGGAGGGAAGAGTAAAATGTATTTTACTAGAGGCTTCTACTGCTAACTTTTATAAAACTTGTGCTTTTATTACGTTATGATTCGACTAAAATTTATTCAAGGATTCAAATGTCATTTCAAGAGTTGTAGTCAAAACATTTAGGTCATAGCCAACAACATATGAGTTATTGATGATTATTATTTGGAATGGGCTACTGCGGGTGAATTCGCATCAGTCCGTTGATCACATAATTATAGGGATTTCAATTACAAATTGAGCCGCGTTTTAGCACATTTAAGATACAACGTCGAAAGCTCTAATAAAAGGTCAATAGTTTTAAATTAACAAAATACCTGATTATTAATTAATTCATACGAGGATGAAGATAGTGAAGATATTAATGATTAAAGTTTTTAATTCTAGCAATGGAGCCAACTTCGGTCAAAGGCAATCCTATATCTACATTGGCCAATATTCACTGCTAGACATTGGGCTCCCTAAAGTTTACGTCACATATTCCAGTCTTCCGCTCCTCATCCATCGGTATGGAGACGTTGCGTCGTCAGTCCACCGCACCGGGCTGAAGGACGTCCTATATTACACTTATGGAAAGGCGCTCTCGTCATCAGAAATTGACTGTTCCATCACCCATCTGTTCTGCATCAGACATGACCAGCCCATTATCACTTCAACCTAATAATTTGCTAACTATGTTACTTTCTTTGATTTCTTACGACACCTACCTGCCTAAAAGCTCGCTAAAGGACTTAAAATTAATGGAATGCCCGCCAGACACAAAACAGTTTACGAAAATTTTTAATGCTCAGACAATGTAAATCTATACATATAATAAAATTGTAGAGGTCAAATTTCTGTACAATAAAAAAAAAGCTAAAAACCGAGTCAGAATGTGGATGTAAGAAGTGAAATAGAACTAGAATTTCGATTTTATTCAAATTTTTTGTTTCTCTGTTTGTCTGTTTATCTGTTTGTCTGTCTGTTTGTACCGGCTAATCTCCGAAACGACTAGACAGTTTTACATGAAATTTTGTATGGTGATAGCTTATATACCTGGTCAACATATAGGATAAAATGATCCCGAAAAATTAAAGAGCTCCCGTGGGATAGTTAAAAAACCGCAATACGCGGACGAATTCGCGGGCAGTAGCTAGTACAAAGTAAACTAAATCAATGCATTTCTTAATCATACATTCCACTATTATAAGAGTTGTTATTAGAGATTAGATATTAACTTTAAATGATATTAATTATGCGTGGGCGTTAATAGCAGTCGTAAAAGTTTAATCAAAACGTGCATTTTGAGAATTGGGTTACTAGATTTGTGCACCTATTGCGTTTGCCACTCACGCGGACTAGTTGACATTGACACCTGAATGTTTAAGGATTATCCTTGTGAGTATCTTTAAATAATCTGCTTTCTATTTAATTTGACACATTGCCAAATAAAAGTAGGTGGGAACTTAATTTACATAAGCAAATGCGTAGTAAAGCAACACGTGAAACCAAACAAAACGTTGTGATTTGCTTTTACGAGTCTATCACGTTATATGGATATTTAGATTATGAGGGTGAATGTATTTATTTAATCACGAAGATTTCCTTTGGAAATTTGGGGAAGCTTCCGTTCAGCAGTATATCGTCTAGCACATTATCTTAGGTAAACTATTTACAGGTATCCCGTGGAAATATCGTATTTTCAGGGATAGAAAATGTACTATGTTAGTCTGAGTCCATTGATGATAGTCAATTTATGACGTATCTTTTTATGAAATTTGAAAATTGTCACTTGAGAGGCGTAAGTATGTTTATTCGTTGTTAAAAATTACATTTTAATATTAGAATTCTTGTTGGCGGTAAATGGTCAAAAAAATGTACACAACATTCTGCCGGAATCGACCTACAAACAGTCCAACTTGACACAGATTTTAATAAAATTGGCAATCAATGTAACTGGATACTTTTTTCAAAATAAACAGGTATACAATTATTTAGTTGACATAAAAATTAAGGTTTACGAGTTCGCTGACTTGTAAGCAAAATTAGTAATGAAAATCGTGCATTGCACTTATCGTTATCACGCGATGGTCGGTTGACCTACTTGGGTGATAATAAATTATGACATGTGTATGCAAGGCATAAGCCTACAGTGATGCAAAAGGACCGTGCGACGGTCACGTTGAATGCGCGATGTATTGCAATTAGTTTAGCTTATCGAAGGATACGAGCTGATTTATCGACACGAACTGTTAATGTAAATACGCATTTTTCTCCAGTTTTAAATTTGATCAGATCAGATCAGATCAGATCTATCAGAAGTCAAGGAGATATTTGTATATAAACAACAAGTGAATTGAGTTGTGCTGATCTATCTTCATGTACATTAAGATCCATCTGTTTCAATGGAGCAATCATCAATAGTGTCATTATCATCAAAAGCATAAAAAAATCAGATGACTTATATATAAGTAAAAGTTTAATTATTATTTCAAGTAAACAGTGCGGGATTGTATCTTTCTCTTAAGCACTTTGTAAACACTATCTATCTAGTCTTTATCTATTGCATCTTATGTTACCTCACAGACAATGTATTTTTAAATTAGTTTGACCAGATCTTAATAAGAGATGTTCAAGACATACACTAATGTTCCAATTACCAACCTACTCAAAATCGTTCGAATAGTCTGACTTTGATAAAAGCTATGCAACAGAGCTTGAATAAGATGAAGCAAATATCAAAAATTCGCATTCTAATTATGTATATCCGGTGGCACTTAACACACTTGTTGAAATACCAAGTGTTGGCACAAGAGAACGCACTCTCTAAAAGCACTTATTAGCACCTCTGTGACATAACTACATGCTCGCTATTGAATAACGCTGCAGAAAATAATGAAAGAAGATTATCTTTGATAGATGATGAATGGTAATAATTTATACCTAATGAGGACGAAATATTTGTGTCATTCTTTATAATAATTTATTTTGAATAACATTTCCGCTAGTGATATGTGTTACGGAAGCACGTTGTTTGCAAAATCATTAATGGAAAGGAAAGGTGTGATTAAGTTGATTATATTATAACGATTGCTCTAATTCTTCAAACAATTTTATAAGAACCTGTGATACTGGATTTCGGTGAGCAAGCTCAAAATCTAGGTCATTAAGTTCAGACACGCGTTTGTCAAATTTGCATCAAAACTAACGACAACATAAATTTGATCATTTCGACGATAACGGAATTCAATTATACTTTCTCGTGATGTTTTAAATCAACTTTGATTTTAGTCCTCGACACTACTCACCCTCAAAACGCAAAGTATTGTACTTATATTGATTATGATACTTAACACTATTTGATATTTTTTTTACGAATATGCACATAAAGGACAATATGTGTACAATAAAAACAAATTGGCAATTTCTTAATGAGATACACTGATCACGTGACACTGAGTTCTTCAGTGCTAATGTTGACACTCACTGCAGGGTTCACAGGCGCGAGCGACGGCTGCAACAGCGAGGAGACAGAAGACGCGAAACATGTCTGGCGGAGTCAGAGCCCAATCTGGAGTCAGGGGGAGACGCCGGCCCAGCTATTATAGACCGCGGGCGGCGCCTCCGATAACGCTTCGGGGCCAGGGTGACGGTAGATCAGGCCAAGTTCACGGCAACGCTACGACTGCGGCTGGCTCGGTGACGGTGGTAGGAGCGGCCGCGCGTCACCCCACTGCGCGGGCGCAGCGCATCGGGGAGCGCTGTTTTGCACTCGCTGCCATGCGTTTAGCGACGTGCTAGGTCGGCTGCCCTACGCAGGGATGTTGGAGGTGCATATGTGAATTACTCCGATAATACCCTAATTTAAAAATTTAAACACGGCTGTTCTGATTTTGTTTACTTTTTTGTTTTCTTAGTGTCTGTAATGAATAATTTGTAAGACTAAATGGAAAAAATTAATTAATTATACTATGCAGATAAGATATTCAGTGCACGGTATGAGCTCAAAAAAGTTTTGCTACAATAAATGTGTAATTATCTTTTATCTAAAATTTTGATCATCTTCCTTTGATAAATTGCATCTTGAAACAATCCTAATTAAATTTGAAACTTCTCCACTGTAATTGTTCACTTGCAAGATTATTTTCTCTTTGTTCTTTCACCTACTTTTGGTTATTTGGGATTGATTTTCCTTTCATATTCAGGGGCGTAGCTACTGCCGTATCAATGATACTGTGCCCCAGAAGTGTACCAAAAATTCTTGAAATGTTATCCACGATCTTTTATAGATTAACATTTTTGAATATAATACGGCCGGCGTATCTTGGCGAATGTGAACATAGGCTCTGCGAACTTTAGCGCATGTGAACTCGTGAAGAAAATACAGTGACCAACTAGTACAAAGCAATGAAAAAATACAGGGATGAAGGGCGACCAATTGTATTCACTGACGAGTCGTATGCCCACTTATCACACGAGTGTACATGCTCTAAAGTTCGCAGAGCCTATGTTCACATTTGCCAAGTTACGCCGGCCGTATTATAACTGATGGGCCAACAGGAACTGCTATCAGACTTGTCATTATTGTCGATATAGGGAGAAAATCAAGAAAAACTGGTCATTTTCAGCTATGGATGATTTGATAAATAAGCTTACCGAAAAAAAGGTGAGAAAAGTGTATCTTTGATTTGAATTGTTTGTCTAACTTAGCTTCTAGGAGCATTACTTATACTCATACTTATAATCAATATATAATAATTCAATTCAATTCAAGCATTTATTTTATTAAAAAAACTAGCTGTCCCGGCAGACGTCGTTCTGCCCGGAAAAGCTTCAATCGACATTCATCACATGATCAAATGTATAGTTTACGATTCTATGAAGGACATACAGAGAAAAAATCATTTTTATATGGTATATAGGTCCCCCAATACATTTTGATTAAGGCAAGCTACGCCAGTATTCATATTCCTCTAGTCTCGCATAGGTCCTTTGTCACAAGTCCTGTAGCCTTTAATGAAATTCATCCACTTCGACAAATAAGTATTGAATATTGTAATATAAAAACTTTCCCTGGCAGCCTTCAACCTAAACCTACATTATAAAATAAATATACAAATAAATCATCAATTACAATAGAACGCGGCCTGAATTGACCTTGCCTGTTGACTAGATAGTGCAGAATGCAGATCTGCGATTAGTCAACTGATTTACGATGCTTCTAATGGTTCATTCATTTCACAACTAATGTTAATTAAATGTAAATATTTATCTAACACACCTTTTGCCCATAATAGGGGCATCTTTGTAAATTAGAACAAGGTTACTTTTGTTTAGAATGGATGATAAAAAATCTGTATATACAGTTATAAACTAGTGCAATGAAGGAAACTTATATTTTATTCCACCCATAATGCCTTAAGGCTATAATTAGATTTAAATTTAGGGTAGATAGATTATTTATATAGTAATAATCTATATATATAATAAAACTGTAGAAGTCGAGTTTCCGTACAGTGAAAAAAAATGCTAAAAATAGAGTCAGGGGGATGTTAAAATGAAATAGAACTAATTTAATAATTAATATAATTTAATAATAAATAATTGAAGACATACACTATTTGTTATTGGAATGTGCCCGGCAAGAGGGGCCTGGTGGATGCTATGGGAATTATATGGACGGGGGTGTTTTTCAGAGAATTTGGCGCGAACACTTTTTGTGGCGAATGATGTAAACGTATATTTTTGTTGAAATGATATAATTAGGTGAAGTGGGGCTGATATGGTAACTCCATCACTAAAAGCCCCTAAATAAATTAGATAATAAAAAGTCATATCTCCATGTTTCCTAACAGTATAATCCGTGCGAATTCAAATTTCATAGAAAGAAAGAAAAAAAATAATTATTTCCAATTGCGACTCACACAATACAAACTGATGAGAAAATAACAATAAATGAAAGCCGCAATATATGAAATGAGGTTGGCCCTCAGTCTTTCGCAGTGCCGAACACACAGCTCTGGTTTTCAGTGCCCACCTTCAAAATCTAACATGTCCTAAGACCCTAAGTATCTGGGCAACTTTGACCTATTACATTAACTAAAAAATCTATATAGGAATTATACAATAACTAGCTGTCCCGGCAGACGTCGTCCTGCCCGGTAAAAAATAGGGGTTGATCGTAGAGGGTTGAAAATCTAGGGTTGTATGTATTTTTGTATGTTGTATCATAAAAAAATAGAAATTAAAAATTTTGTCTAAAAAAGAAAAAAAAAAATTAGGGGTGGACTACCCCTAACATTTAGGGGGATGAAAAATAGATGTTGGCCGATTCTCATAGATACCGGATAAGCACAAAAAATTTCATCAAAATCGGTCAAGCCGTTTCGGAGGAGTATGGCAACGAAAACTGTGACACGAGAATTTTATATATTAGATATGCCCTAACCAAACAACAAAATGATAAAAAACCTATAACTAACTATTTGTGAATTTATCCTGGAAACTGTAAACAATTTTAAGATATAACATAATATAAGATATATTATGGCGCTCTGTTGTTCGTGCCTATCCCGCAAGGGACCTGGCGTGAAGTTATGTATGTATGTATGCAACTTTAAGATATCATACGTATTACTTGAACATTCAAATCATGGATGTAAAACTAATTACAAAATTCATTAATTCCTATCCCCAGGTAAGTAAAATGATATGTTTTATTTATATAGAATTTTGGTAAATAAACTATAAAAGTCATCAGAAATAAATTAAATAAAAAAAGGGAAGAGATGTGTTAGTTGCATGTAATGGCGATGGTAAGAAAAATAATTCATGAGATTAGTTGTTTCCTACGTAAGAGTCGCTTCGCCTTCGACTTTAGAGTATTGTGGTTAGACAAACACTGCCGAATGTTGATTTGGTTTCGGTACAAGGGCTATGCGTACTTATTTTTACTACCTCCTACTACTACTAGTACTAGTAATAGCTGTCCCGGCAGACGACGTCCTTCCCGGTAAAAAATAGGGGTTGATCGTAGAGGGTTGAAAATTTAGGGTTGTATGTATTTTTTAATGCTGTATCATAAAAGAAAATTTAAAAAAAAACTAAAATTAAAAAAAAATAAATGGGGTGGACTACCCTTAAAATTTGGACGGATGAAAAATAGATGTTATCCGATTCTCAGACCTACCATATATGCACACATTTATAGAGAACCGGTCAAACCGTTTCGGAGGAGTATGGGAACGGGAAACATTGTGACACGAGAATTTTATATATAAGAAGATTTGCCTAAGGTATTGTAAACTGGAAGACGAAGGTAAAGAAAATGGAATTCAGAGTCAAAAATGGAATTTTAGACTCTACTAGCATAAATACGACGATGATCATTATATATTTATATTGAAATATTTTTTTACCTCTAAAGTTTCTTAAGTATAATATTTTTCTATATTATTATACCACAAATATTTAATTAAATATATGTTATTATCTATGTTTCGCGTGGAAGATGACGAAAACAATAGATCTCTACTTACTACGAACTTTGCATATGTCTCTTATTAATTACTTCATAGAAACATTACCTACCGTACAGATTTCAATATTTTACAGACGAAGCTGTGGAACATATAAATTGATATAAAGCAAACAAATTTGTGACTGTAATCTAGAATAAAATATACAACTGATTTCTCTTTTTTCAGTATAAAAGTAAGGACGATAATGTTAACCACGTTCTGTTGCATCACAAACAAGTATTAAATCATAAATATTTCTCAGAAATATGATTTCGTTATCAAAATTTATGTTGACATCATTTAATTCAATGTCCGCTAATTGATGTTGCATACTGAGCAACATTCATCATCTTGGCTGACCACGTTGTGTTCAAAGCTTTTAGGTGTTGCCAGTCCATAATTAAGATTACACACATTTTAAATGTAAAATGTGTGTAGTGATTGGCAGTGGCCAATCATTCATTTCATTTCACAAAATAGTAGTACTCTACTATATAAGCTTATATATATATATATATATATATATATATATATATATATATATATGAGTATATATAAGCTTATATATACTCATAGATGCTATATTTTAGAATAGCTATATTTCTCACATCAATGACAGCATCTGTAGTTAAACGGGCTAAATTGTGCCGGCCTGCCTCACTGCAACGCAGAGGCTGCGGGTTCGATTCTCCATTATTTACTATGGTCTGGGTGATTGGAATCGGCCCCGGTGTAGTCCGTTGTATATTACTAATAACACAAGCGTAACTTGCTTAATTTTGGGATATACAAATATTATGTGTTTGTCTTCTGATTATTGTTATTATTAAATAAGAATTAGAAAAATAAAGAGATATAATATAATATTTTTGGCACAATAAAAGAGGGCCTCACTGCATAAAAATATTTCTTTCAGAGTTTTCAAACTAAAAGACAGATTGTAACAATCTGACGAAGTTGGTGGTGTTCCGAATGAGATAAAAATAACTTAGGTATATATCAAGGCTTGTACGAACTTTTTTTTTGCAATTCATTATTTGTTAAGATAATACTTGATTTAATAGCAACAAAGTCTTGAATAAAAACTTGCGGAAAAAATCCGCCACAAAATGCTGACATTAGACGGATCACCCGAAATGTGAAAGACACAGAACTGAAATGACTCGACGGTATTGAATAACATGGAATGTTTCAATTTTACGTCGCTATTGGTTACCATGCTTGATTTATAATTCAAAGACAGAAATATCCTGTTTACTATTGGTTTAAGGAATTATAACGACTGAATTCAATTTCTGTACTATCTGATATAATTAAATACTCGAATTTTATTGTAAGTGTAGTGTTTTATTGATAGTCTGTACTTACCGACAGATTTATAACAGTAAATATTTAAAATGGATCGGTTATTTTTCGCTGGTTTTCATATCTTACTATTCATCCACTTGCCCTACATTGGTCAAATTTTTACATTACTTGTATTGAGCTTATGTCAAATTTTAACCGATAGTAAGGCAAATAATCGATCGGTAAGATATAGGAACCGGGCCTATATCAGTACCTGATGAAAGCATGTCCAGCAGGTTAGCTACATTGTCACACTAAATGCCAATGATAATTTCTTGTGCAATGTATTTTTTTATAGCTGGAATAAAGCAGACAGGTTGAAGACACCTGATGGAAAGCGGTTACCACCGTCGCCTATGGACGTTTGCAACAACACAGATGTTTCCAACGCGCTGCTGGCCTCGAAAAATATTATCACGCCCTTTTTGAAAAATATCGTAGCGCTGTGGGAAAACCTCGACTGGGAGCTCATTACAAATCTCCACTGTACGCAGGAGAAACGTTCTACAGAACCGTTGCGTAGATGAGCGCTGTATATATGAACCAACCCTCTGGTTATGGGTAGTATTCTTCGAGAAAAGTCCTCGCCGATGGACTCCACGGGCCCAAGTTTTAACTCCAAACGCCACAAATGTGAATACAATATAATTTAAAAATCTGCAAACTGTTGCAATTATATTAAACATGGCAACTCAAACTTGCATGTTTTAGTGCCCTTATAAAATTACGGTAAATCGCCATTCATGAACGACTGTTAGCAAAAAAATCACCGTAAGTGCTTTAACATGTTGCGTCAGAAGTTCCAATCGCATAACTCACCGGTACTCGCATACCTGTTCTTTTTGGTATTAATTAAAAAGGCGTTTGAGCACGAGTCAGCTATATTTCGTGCTTAACATTGCTGCAAGTTCTTGAGTCCAAGACGACCATGTTTTCGTCATGAGTATCTTAACCAGTCCCTGTCCACTGCTGTACGTAGCATAGGCCTCCTCAAGCTTACAACACATATCCCGGTGTGCCGTCTTCTGCATCCAGCCCCTGCCGGCGACTTTGTGACAAAAATACCCACAGCAAGGTGGTAGGGTATTTGCCCGATTGGATGGCTACCACCCCTGGTCTAAAGTATGTCGCCATAACAACCTTGAGTTGTGTTCCTGCATTAGTGACTAGGTTCCAGTCTCCCCCCTTAAGAGAGCAACAGGGCATTTGTAGCACCTTTAGTGTTGCATATGGCCATAAGCGATTGTAACCGTTTTCCATCAAGTGGGCCATTTGCCTGCCTGCTGAACTTTAAAAAAACCCTCCTGCCTGTTTCCTCTATTTATACCCTTTTATTGCATTCCTCCTTTTTTTTCAAGATGCAATCCATTATGGACAGCAGTAGGATAGTTTTAAACTCCTGGTGGCCTACTCGGACTTACCAACAATGTTTCATCTCATCGCCATGTTTCAGGACCTCGGGGAACAGAGACGCATCCGATGCTCCTCATTATCCAATCCCTCCTAACGCATCCTCAAGGGTGACAACGCATTGGCTTCTCCCCTGGTGTTGAGCGGATTCACTTCCCTATCGGAACCATGTCCGGAAAACATGTTCGCGGAACTATTAATTTCTTTTACTACTAGTTACATTAGTTCAGATGTTTGATTTCGGTCCATGTCTTAGAATCAGTCCAGTCCATATTAACTAAAATCGTCAGTTTATTTATTTACCTTTATACTTTTAGATAATTATTTGTATCTTTAAAACACAATAAAGCATATTCATTTATTAATTCTATATTATATATATATATATATATTTATATATTTGTTGGCACGTGGTAATTGTAAAAATATGCAATAGGTCAGAAAACTGCCATGTCGTGCATGCTTTCCGGCCAGGAACGAACCGGGGCCCTTTGCAATTGGGACGCGTGCCATTACACTACCACGAATTCAACCGAAATGGGGTACTTAGCGGGAGTCAAGGCCATAAACTAGTCAGAAACTAAAATCAAATATAATAAATCAATTGTCGTCCTTAAAGAAAATTATTTATATGTTAATACGTCAAGCAAAAACTTTGTACCCCTATTTATGAAAATTGTACGGACGGGGAGTATGAAATTTTGCACACTTATATTTTATATAGAAAAGAAGCGACGAATGCTATTTTTGATTTTAATTATGCATTAAAAATATATTAAATCAATTGCCATACAGCGTGGCAATGTAGCCAGCCGCAGAGGGGCACGCTTCCCTCTGGCAACAATTTGTTACATTCTTGATATTAATTTATTTATTTTAAAGATTTAGTTAAGACATTTTTTTAGTCAATAAAAAATTACACACACTGGCACAATTACACATTTGGCACACACGCGTATAATTATACTCTGTAGCGGTAGTGTAACCTTGGCTACATCCGTGATAGTCTTTGCTCACAGAACCTTAATAACGTTCAAACTTATAATTTAGATTAATTATTGGATTATTATAAACGAATACTGTAAAAGAGCTAAAACATATATCCTTTAGAGCTGTTTCCAAAGTAATTACTCCGAAAAAGTTTCCAAACGACTCGACTGAAAAAACATCGAAAACATATTAATATATTTAGTTTCTGGAGGGACGTTGTGGAGGCTGATCTGCGCGAGCTTCATGCCGATGACTGGCAGGAGACAGTGCTGAACAGGAAGGACTCATTTTGGGTCTGTGAGCCGCAGCATTTAGTTAGTTAATTAAAAAAAAATAGCATTCTGCACTCCTTCTCTATATAAATTACTAGCTGACCCGTGCCCACTTCGCTGGACAATCAGAAAAAAATTAACAAATACTTATTATTATTAATCATAATCAAATATACCCAGTGTACCCAGGAATAGTAGCTTTCCACTGGTGAAAGAATTTTCAAAATCTGTTGTGGATCCAGAGATCCCTACAACGTCACAAATTCACATACTTTACCTCTTTATAATATTAGTCTAAATATAGATAAGTGTGCGATTTCATACTCTTCGGTTCGCACAATTTACGTAAAAAGGGAAACAAAGTTTCTGCTTCATGTATTAATATAATGATACAACAGCATAAAGGATTCGTCGGCCAAGTCCCAGATGAACAGCATACAACGATATCCTTGCAGAGCCAACTTTTGTTATGCAACTTGCGTTTAATTTTGCTCGGTGCCGGATGGCCGCTGCGGTTCTCTTTAGTTCTTATACATTTGGACAATATTGCCCAACATTTTACGTAATGCAAGGATTATAACGATGTTTTCAATGTTTTGCAATTTTGATATTTCGGAACAAACTTTATGCATTCAGTGTTCAGATTTTTTCAAGTTTCTTATTTTACATAGTAGTGTTACAATGTAATTAATTTTTGATGTACGTATAATAAACGCATGTCATAAAGGTACAGTTTCATCTTTCATTTATTTGGTACTTAGTTCAATAATATTGATGTCGTATGAGTAATAAAATTTCTTGCGCAATAATTTATAAGCTCCGATTCTTTTACGAATGATTTAAAGTAAATAAAAATATTCACCGTGATAGCTTAGTGGTTAACGGAAAAGACGCGGATCAAATTTTAGTTCGTTAAAGTTAACAAAGTTAACCACATAGGTAGGTTTCGATTCCGATTTAACAGTACTCATTACCACTTGATGTCTGACATTGTATATTCTTAAAATATATAAGTTCGCTTGGGTTATGGGTAATAACATATAATAGAATACTCTAGAAAGAAAAATAATTATTTTTAGTTATTAAATTCAAGTACCTAACTACTAGTCGCGGTGGCGTAATGGCTAGCGCTCGCGTCTCGAAACTCAAAGGGCGCGGGTTCGATACTGACCGGAACGCATGCATACACCACTTAGTCAATTTCCTCATCTACTGTGCATATTGGTTCAATTACCACGTGCTAACAACGGCGACGAACATCAAGATAACCGATGTATCAACCTGCCAAGCCGCCTTGGACAAACATGGCGGGGGTATACTGTCCGTTTTCCCTGCAATAAGAGGCCCGAGCTCAGCAGTGGGGCTGTGGGCTCATATTGTGTTTATTATTACCTGCCTAGTATTTATTTAATACTAGATGTCCCGGCAGACGTCGTCCTGCCCGGAAAAGTTTCAATCGATCGGTGAAACCTTTGGCTCATGCACAACCACTTTGCTAAAGATCATCACATGATCAAATGTCTAGTTTACAATTCTAAAAAGGACATACAGACAAACATTAATTATATTAATAACCATAATATTAATAACCACTTTGGTTAGGTTTAGAAAAGTAATATATGTATGTAATCTTTATTGACCTTATGTTTATATTTCAAGGTAAATTAGTGGAAAGAGCCGCAGCAATGAATCAGTGGAAGATGATGACAATCGTGTCAAGGGTACGTACGGCTCCACCCGTATGCTGATAACGCTGTAAAGCCTTCTGTGAATATACAATTGTAACGTTACAGCTAATCTTGAAAATTTGTCAATATGAAACATGAGTGGCGGTTTTATATACTATTTCAAAAATATTAAAGTTATTTAAATCTAAATATTTTCTTAAGTTCGCGACTAGAACACATAATAAAACTACATATTAACGGTTTTAAGCGTGGTACTTTATTAGATTTTATTTCACTTTTCAGTAGCCATGATCACGGAAGAAAAAGCTGTCAAGTATCAATGAGTAGGTATTGTTAAATTGGTATTATTTAAACGTGAATTTTCAATAATACCTGTTATATGTTCTATATTCCAGATTAATGAAAACCACATATTAATTACAAAATAACTGTATTTCAAAGTTTAGCAAAGTTTGTACAAAGATCTTTAACATAGAAGTGTTTCTTCATTTTCTTAAGCTTATGTGTAGCACAGCTGAACTGTAGGTAATCAGCTAGTACCATTCAACGAAGTTCTTGTGACAACTCAAAAAGCCAAATTTGACCAGACAGTTCACATTTCTCACAAAACACATAATTACTACTCAAAAACTATCATTATCCTACAACTATTGTTCGTTTTAGAGGTATTTTACACATTTTTAGAAAATAAAACTGCACAGCACAACATCTCCTTTCAGCTCCCGCCAAAAACTCCAGAAGTGGTTTACATTTTGACAAAGACACAGAGTACAGACAAACAATAGACAAAATTCAAAATGACCACAGACAAGTATTAAAATAGTTTTAATAAATAATATTTACAACAATACCCTTGATGTGTTGATGCTGTGATAAATTATTTCTTTAAAATGTACCCTCTAGCTACAGTAGCACCACCAAGTTTGTCTTTTATTGGACGAATTTTAACAAAGAGATGACCCTCCTTACTTACACCCCTACGCTTTATAATTTGCAGCTTTCAAACAAAGAACACTTAGCCCGTTTACGAAGAAAGCTTCTTTTAATCTGCGAATTCCTCATAATTCACAATTATTCCGTGATTATATTTTAATTGGAAATAAAAAGATTACGTATTTCGTTTCGAATAAGAAAGGCCTTCCAATAAAATTTTGAATCATCAATTTTAAGCTTTCGGTTCGTATTTGGCAAATTAGGTGTGGTGTGTTTAACACTTTTCTCTGGTCGCAACTTGTTTTGTATTTAATTAATCGCCTTGTTTAACAAAAATATTCGGTTTTGTTAGTCACTGTGTTCTACTATTTGTGGATGAGTCACTTTTATCACTTTCATTTAAAGTAGACGGCTTGTGTTGTTCTAAAGATTAAGGACATTAATGGAGTTGTTTATTCTTCTATTCTATGTAAAATAATGGAGTTATAAACACAGGTTTTATCTGTGCAGGAACGGATAAAGAATACAATTTCCTGCGGCCGGGCGGCCTGTCGTAAGAGGCGACAAAACAACCCACAGCCAGGTGGTAGGGCATTTGCCCGACTGGATGGCTACCACCCCTGGTCTAAAGTATGTCGCAGCCGCCTTGAGTTGTGTTCCGGCATTGGTGACCAGGTTCCAGTCTCCCTTAAGAGAGCAGCAGCGCATTTGTAGCACGTTTGGTGTTGCAAATATCCATAGGCGATGGTAACCGCTGTCTATCAAGTGGGCCGTCTGCCAGTCTGGTGAACTCCTTCAATAAAAAAAAGGTTAACCGTTTTTATTAATTTAATGAAGTTTTCAAAACTTCAGATTAGAATGAACCGTTAGAACGTGGTTTTCAGGATTCCATAGTAACTTTGGCAACAATGAGAGCCTCGCAGCCTTACGTATCTAATATATAAAATTCTCGTGTCACAGTTTTCGTTGCCATACTCCTCCGAAACGGCTTGACCGATTTTGATGAAATTTTTTGTGCTTATCCGGTATCTATGAGAATCGGCCAACATCTATTTTTCATCCCCCTAAATGTTAGGGGTAGTCCACCCCTAATTTTTTTTATTTATTTTTTAGACAAATTTTTTAATTTCTATTTTTTTATGATACAGCATTAAAAGGTACATACAACCCTAAATTTTCAACCCTCTACGATCAACCCCTATTTTTTACCGGGCAGGACGACGTCTGCCGGGACAGCTAGTATATTTATATAAATTCGTCACTTCTGCTCGTTCCTCTTTCTATGTATGTCACAGATATTTTTTTTCCGAAAATTACTCGGTCTATATGCATGTGATTTCGTTGGAAACCGTGTGACGTTGTAACCGTGTACACTAACTAGGTATTAAGTAGTGCAGTAACTCATTGTATTAGAAACTAGCTTTTGCCCGCGACTTCGTCCGCGTGGAATATTTAAAAAAGTAAGTTAAAGATTTGTCTATGTAAAAAATATCGCACGATCCTCGTGGGTGGATATGCTGCGATCCGTTATGCTTTTAACAATTATGAGGCCCGAGCCCAGCAGTGACCTTTATACGCTGTTATTGTAACTAAATATTATAACTGTAAATGTGACTATTTCTGTTGGTTTGTTTGTAACGCTTTTTCACCTGAACTTCTCAACACGTGTTGGGTGAGCTTTGGGTCATGTTTAATCCAAAAAAAATGTACTATTCTCGAAAAATAGAAAAAATGAAATATGATCGAAATTAAAGCAAAATACTTTGTGGTTTTTCTGTGATCTAAGACAAAAAGTACATTGTATATATAAAGAGCCTAAGACCAATTTAAAGATGGTATGCACGAATGGTATATGTCGCCTTGGCTCAACGTGGACCTGCATACAGGCATGCATCATCAACACCGCCGACCCAGTTCTCCACATCATTTACATTGAAACGTCTCATGAAATTCATTTCGAAATTATGTTAGTAATAAAATTAAAGGACATCGGGGGATATCGCCGGTGTGCAACGGTATTTAGTAAATAAACGACATTGTATTCGAGATATCGTCATGCTGCCTTTTTGGCCTAGTTTCATTTTGTATTTAAGAAAAAAGTTTGCATTAAACTTTTAAGCTGCTAAAATTTTAAACCATATATTTCGTTTACATGAAGGCCTAAGTTCTGTCTTTCAATTTATGTAGAAACGAGACGTAAATATTTAAAAAAATAAAACGATCTTAATAATTAAAATGGTTTCATGTTCATAAGTGACTTTTTGAACTGCGTTTTCGTTTTTTGTAAAACGGTTCAAATATTTTTATTCTTTCATTATTCTTTATTGTACTCAAAAAGTTATATACAAATTTTAGAATAGTGGTGATGTACAAAGGCGAGCTTAACTCTAAAAAGAGTTTTTTTCCAGCAAACCTATGAGTCTAGCGAGAAAGGGAGAAGCAAAAGACAGGGTTGTGTACAGTAAAGATATTTTACGATATAACATATAATATAAACAGATTAACAAAAAAAATATATACGAGATATACTTAAGATACATATACAACATATATAATGTAAAATATAGATATATAAGGATAATTTAAGATAGATAGTGCTCTTTGACTTTTTTTTTGTAACAGCTCTCCGTCATAAACTGTCTCGACTCGTATGTTGCATTTTATTTATATTTCTATTGATTACTTAAATTATGCAAAAGTAACCTCTTTACTTCATTAATGTGTTATTTTGAAAATTGAAATTTTAGAGAAGAGTATTTAGACTTTCGTAAAATTCTGTATGGAAACGTATAAACTTTTTTCTGTCAATATACAATGTATTTTAGAAAAGACCAAGCTATTCCTAATAATACAATTATTTTTCGAAGATTAGGAAGACTCCTTTCTAAGGTTAAAATTTTAAAGATAACACAATGTTGAAGCAAAGAGGCGTATACTTTAAAAATAAGTAGTTAAAAGTCACATATGAAACCTTTTTAACAATCAAGTTCGTTTACTTTTGAAAGTTGGTATTATGAAATAAATTAAATGAGAGCTTCAATAAAATATTAAACTTTTAGTAGGTATAATTATATTATATATATTATAATTTAGGTAGGTATAATAATCAAGTATAGTATCATTGGAAATGTGACAGAATTTTTGAAATCAGTCCAGTCCAGAATTTGGTAACCTTGCATGTCAAGTTATCGTGAAAGAGAAATGGAAATGAAACATTAACAACTTTAAAAAGTAAACGAACTTAATTGTTACAAGATTTCAAAAAGGTGTCAAAATGGCGACGAGACTTTGAAAATTATTTAGTGTTATTTTATCGACCTCATAAGTTCATTACTGATTATGAGCAGATAATTCGTAAAAAACTGTTTTATCCCCACATGCAAATGAGAGGCACAGTATTTGAATGTATGTCGGTAAAAGATGCTTTGATATGTTGCGCTGAAGTAATACAATCTGAATATCAGAATGGCATCGCAATTATAAATACTTATTTATTATACTTAGGGATATAATTAAATAGAGAAATGATTCGCGAATACTTTTTAAAACGGAATAAATACTACAACTCACCATATTTGTTACATACGAGTAACTATACGTCTACACTCGTATACTACCATAGATACTTACAGCTTATTACAGATCAACGTTTGTCTTTAATATAGGTATTTTGCGGGCTTTAATATAGGTTTTTATTTTAATTTTACTTTTTTACTATTGTATATATATTCTAAGTTAGGTTTATTTATAGGATATTTTAGTTTTTTTTAAACTTGAATATTGTAAATTCTTGATTTAAATTCGAAGATTAAAGTTCAATGTCACTGGATGTATTTAAAACTGTCATGTAATACAAACATCGTGACGATTTCTATCGATTGATTTCAAATCTTGAAAAATGAAGTAGTGACTGGTGTCAATAAGAGTGACACACAACCAAAATGCACTTATATGCAAAGCAAATGAAAATATTTCAGATCCTTCAGTATACTAAGTACAACACTAATGCCATATCGATATAATTCTATGGATGAATAGTATTCTTCCCCATGATAATTCTCCATCAACAGAATATTCACATTGTTATACTAACGCCTGATGATTTTGTGTTTCAAAACGCAACTTGTTTATTTAGCGTTATTTACGTAAGGCGCTATAATATATAATCCATGAAATATTGTCAGATTTGAATCCAGTTTTAAACTATTTTGTTCCGTTAAAACAGTTTTTTTTATATTGATTGAGACGATGCAGTCTTGATGATATTCTGAGTATTACCTAGTTATTTTTCAAATGTTTATATGTTTTTATTTACTTTCAAGCATTTGGGCATAAACAGAAAGTGCGTAGTTTTTGTGAATTCACTTAACTGCAAGTAAAATTTCTCAGATATTGTTAATTATGTTAATAATGTATCATCTTCATGATACAGATAATTTGTGTAGTTAAGTAAATTATTGCATACGAGATCGTTTTACGTACGTTCGCATGGCATGTAGGAAAATAGAGCCCCACATGAATGGCAAATAATGCAAATAATTATGATGCATTAAAAAAATTACCGTAAATGCGTTAATGGAATTTGTGACGTTGTCAATGTGGGCATATATTTGCGTGCGGGCTGGATGACCGTGCATTCTGGAGCCGTTCCCAGGAGTAAGTAGACCACCAGTTCGGTTGGTGAAAGTAAAGATAGTTCTTTCTCTGTCTATAGACGATCTGCAGTGTGATCACGGATCCGCGGCCCGCTAGCCGTAGCTGCCGGCACCAGTTCCCTGCTGTTGCGGACCGACTTTACCTGTGAGTCCAATTTAATTCTATGTGTTAACAATTTTATAGTGTGGTGGTAAAAGCCTTCAACAAGACACTGTAGTGGCGATTAAATTTTAACGGTTTGTGTATATATAATTATAAATCATATCTTGCATCTTCTGTAATTAAAGGTACTTCATAGCGCAAAGGAATTGAAGTAACCACTTACCACCTATCTAGAGACACCTCTCTAGATAGGAAATTCTAACTGGATTATGCGCATGATTATTAGTTATAATCTAGTTGCCGTTATTCAAATTGTACCAAATATATGTATTACAACGAAAGTATTTTTATCGTGAAATATGCATTAAACCATGTGATCCCATGTCATTGAAATGATTTGATTTTATATATAAATACATTGCAATAATTAATGAAAATGATAGTCTCCGTATTTCCCCTCCTTGAGTAAAAGGCCTCCGTATTTAATGGAACGTTTTGATTTCCTACATCTTTCTCATCCCCGTTATTTGTGCTCAAGTCATAATCTTTCCTTAATGACACCTGTACACATTTTTTCCTTCGTTGAAAACTCTTTTACGGTACAGGCTGTCCGTTTTATGGAACTCACTGCCACTCAACATCAGAGAAGCTAATTCCATATTGTCTTTTTAACTGATGATTGCCAAATATTTTTGGTCCTCACAAGTCACATGCTGCTGATTTTATATATAGTATATATCCTATTTTTAAAATAAACGATTGGACCTAGTAGTTGGCGCCGCGATACTCCTCCTAAACGCTGGGCCTGATTTTGATGAATTTTTTTGTTTGTTCATGTGGATTTATGGATATAATACATAATCTAAACGATTAACATTTGGTCCTGGTAGATGACGCTGGAATCGGGTTCTAGATTTTTATTTTTTAAAGGCAGGACAACGTCTGCCGGGTACAGCTAGTAATGTTATAAAATTGTAAAAGTGTAGTCTTTTGTTTTGAACACTTTTTGTATTTGTTTGTTTATTTGGGATTCACGTAAAAACTACGCGACCGTTTTCGCTGATCGATAACAAATTTCCAGACTTCAAATCCGCAGTACTTAATATCTGGAAAATCCCACGGGAATTTACTTGGGAGAGGTTTAAAGAGTACTGGTCGAAAAAAATGATTCCGATGCGACCTTTGGCTTTATACTTAGCAAAATAACTGTAATTTGTTACCTGTTTTCAACGTGAATAAAGTCGCAGCAAAATGTTAGTTTTTAATATTATTTGAGTTATTAAAATTGGTTCTACTAGATTCATTAGAATTTTTCAATTGAGTATTATTTTGTAATGTTCGCAATGGCAACGACTTTCTGTTTTGCATTACATAAATAATGGTGTAACAGGAAAACTCTCTAATTCCTAGAACAGGCCTGCCGCAGGGACACAAGGCATTGCACGTTGAATAACAATCAGTATTTCAATTTTATAGTTGTTAGTTTCACATGGGCCTTCTAAAGGGAATTTTAATCATGTGCAATTATGTGTACTGTCCACTGTTATGTTGTATAAATTCTAGTGGTCCAGTACAAGTCGGAGTTGCACAAAGAGCTTCTCAGTTCACGGGAAAACTAATACTCCTGTACAAAATGGTCCGAATATAATCTAAGTAGCCTGTGTGAAGTTGGAAGTCAGTAGAGTGAAAAATGTCGTCGCCATAAAAATCCATATGAGTGGATACCAAATACGGCTTAATATAGTAAATTCGTATTTGCTTTAGTTTTCGCGACTAGTTCGCGCGACGACTACGTTTTACTAGTTTTAAACGGCGCCCTCAGAGTAAATAATAACCATTAAGTCTAAGTAATAACTTCTTTATACACCGTCTATCCGTGCAGGGACGGAGAAACAATACAATTTCCCGAGGCCGGGCGGCCTGTCGTAAGAGGCGACAAAACAACCCACAGCCAGATGGTAGGGCATTTGCCCGAGTGCATGGCTACCACCCCTAGTCTAGAGTATGTCGCCATAACAGCCTTGAATTGCAAATGTCCATAGGCGATGGTAACCGCTTTCTATCAAGTGGGCCGTCTGCTCCTCCTGCTATAAAAAAATACCACACACCTTCGATGCGATTCGAAGGCACCTGCACACTCTTTAACATTTTACTCTAAATCCTTCGCTGTGCGGGCTGTTTGCCTTTGGAACTCTACCCGTAGATGTCAGAAAAGCTAAATCACTTGTTATATTTAAAAAATCTGTCAAAACCATTACGTTCTTTTATAACAAATTATATTATATTTCTGTATTACCCGTGCGCAGAAGGTTTGCCGATGGCCTCATGATGTCACGCGTCGATGGTCCGTAGGGTTGACAAGAATGTTTCCAAATAGTTGTTGCAATTAATTTACTATTTTAATCTATTATTGTATATACTTTGTACACGTATACAATAATAGTAAGTAATTCAATTATTAGTACTCGCCGGAACCAGTTCTAGAAAACAGTCGTGCCACGCTCTACTGGGATCGATCAGTTATCACGGACAGGACTGTTGTAGCCAATAAGCCTGATATCGTGATAATAGATCGATCAGCGCGACGAGCAATACTCGTTGACATCAATATTCCGATGACGATAACCTCGTGAAGAAAGAAAATGAAAAATTAAATAAATAGTTAGATCTTGCTCACGAGGTTACCGCTATGTGGCGTCTGGAGTCAACAAGCATTGTGCCGATAGTTGTCACCGTCAATGGCCTTATAGCGAAAAGCCTCGACCGTCATCTAGAGGCTTTCGCTGGGAAGCTGGGTGAAGGGCCAGATACAGAAGGCAGCACTCTTGGACACGGCACGAATTGTGAGGAGATTCCTGTCTCTGGAGCACTAACCACCGGTAGTTTGGACCCCAGGCCCCGCTGGCGGTGATCAGCAATATTTTATACATTTTTTTTATTGAATATGTACTTTATTTTTGATGTATTTTTGTAAGAGAATAATGTTATTTTTTTTTATAAAAAACTGTCTTTATATATTTTAAAAAAAAGTAAAGTTTTTGAGAATAAACAAAAACATGAAGTAATACAATACAATAATAAGTATCTAGGTAGTCATCGGCAAAACCTTCTGCGCGCGGCTTATAATCTTCTTAACTTTGCTGTTTATTGTCCACATACAAAGTTTTTCCTTTTTTATTTAATTATATATAAACATAGGTCGGTAAAAGTATGTCAGCTTTCCTGGAGAGATCGCTTTTAGCGATCAGGCCGCCTTTTGTTTTGCCGTCAAATTATTGTAATTATTCATTCTGTAATTGGTTACTTTGCTGAACAATATTGTTTACTATTTTATTCTAATTTTTAACATTACTCTTTAACAATTGACATCTTTGCCCTCCGTGATAACGGCTACTGAAAAGTGACGGAAACTTCGGTTTAAAAAAAATATATCGTACTTAAAACTATTAAAACGTATTTTTAGTTTAAAGTAAATTAATTTGTAATTGATAACAGCGTTCCAATAAACGCGTAGTATTATTTCCACCGATTTATTCCGCCAGTGCCCTCTACTGTGTTGAACTCTATTACTTATTCGATAGATATTCTGCCAGACACCGGTGTTAAGTCATCAAGGATCTTATTATTGCTAACTTAGCGGATATTACTCATGGCCGGTTCCTATATGTTACCAATTCGCTATACCTTCGGTTAAAATTGCATAAACTCCATACAAGTAATGTCAACATTCAACTGATAGTAAAGCAAGTGGCCGTGGCAAACCGGCCATTAAATAACGTGGGTTCGAATGACAGAGAGCATAGACCGCTTGGATAGTTCTTCTAGTGTAATTAGTGTGCATATATTTATGATTATATATATTATGGACTTGTAAAACCGGATATGCCGGTGTGAACCAGCGTGGCGGGTGAGCCTTCTATCTTTTTGAAGAGGGTTAGTCTTAGTCCAACAGGGAAACATTTACTAAATGATATTACAAAAGTTATTTATGATACTATCAATGATGATTGTATTTGTATTGTATTTATTGTATTCAATTTCATGATCAAATTGATCGTGTATTAGCAGAAGGTGATGTCAGGAGCCTTAAGAACAGACGAGCGTGCATGACAGGAGCTATGAATGTCAAAGAAGCAAGTGAGGTGTGTAAGAATAAGCCTGTTTGGCGCTCTGTTGTTCGTGCCTACCACGCAAGGGACCTGGCGTGAAGTTATGTATGTATGTATTTATGATACTGGTCTCCAGTACCATAAGGAACGTTTTAAATTCTTTCGCTTATCCACTGCCCACAATTTGCGCTATACGTTCCGTTGTGTGGTGCCTAATTTTCAACTTTCGAACAGGCTTCGTAAATGCATTTTTGGAGCAAATGTGTTAAAAAAATTATTATCGTAGTCAAAAGAATAGAACACATTTATGTTTTGGTACAACAGCAAGTTGTTCATCGTCATCAATAGCAATAATTATATACGACAGTGTTTAAAAACCATCTTCTAACTGTAATTGATTTATGTGTTCGAAAGTTTCTTTGTAGAACTAGCTGACCCTGAAAACATTGTACCGCCTCAAAATCAATGAATAAAAAATGTTGATTTCTGAACGACGGGACGAACATCAAACCTTTGAAATTCAAAACCAATAAAATGAAAAATAAACTTGGCAAAATCAACGCCTAAAGTGTTGGAGCCATAACCTCAAACAAAGAAGAAGAAGAAAAATAAACTTCACTTTTAAATTTAATTTTGATTTCTGAACGATTTTAAATTTCATTGATTTCTAAACGACGGGACGAACATCAAATGTTCGACAGGTACCCGTACCTATAATAGGAATAGTTTCTGAGCGAATGCGAAATTGCTGTTTTTACTATATACTAATTGTTTTCATATTGACTCAACTTTAAAGCCTTCCCTGGACTTGCACAAGTAATTCAAAACCAAAACTAGCCAAATTAATCCAGCCGTTCTCGAGTGTTAGCGAGACTACCGAACAGCAATTGCTTTTAATATATATAGATATATTTATGTAAATTAAGATGCATTTTTCCGCTTCTTGCTCCATATTCAGTTAAGTTTATGCCCTAAGGTAACACAATATCAAAACTTTTTGCTTTGTTGCACTCAATAATAATGCCGTTAGAAATGATATAAAAATAAATTCATAAAATGTTTTATGTATGATCGAACTCATTATTAAATAACTTATTTGATTTTTTATTTCTTTATGACTGTTACAAAATAAGGAAATGATGCAGGCTGCATAGGTTCGTTCACCCACGTTATTCCGGGCTCGGCCTGCGGCCTGCGCGCTTATTGTTAGGCCGGACACAGACAGGACCAAGGAATGGTCTGTGTTGGTCTTAGTTGGCTTTATGTAGTGTGTATGTGTGAAGTATCACATGATGATTTATGGCGTGATATCGGACGTAGTGTGTCTCATGAACTCAGGCCCGCGGCATATAATGGAACTAATCATAAGAGATCAGCAATGCCCCGTTGTATATGTGTTGTTTATATCAATTGTTTCAAAGTAAATGTTACATATTATTAATACATTATTTGCTAACATAGTTACAATATTTATACTTCAAACATTCCGTTGCATGCCTGTAGTGCCCCTTCTGTGAGACTTCTTTCGTAAGCATACGTCTAAAACAGAATAGATAAGTACGGAAGGAAAAGATACTCGTGTATTATGACAACCTCAAATGATTGGGACAAGTTGAAAGATAAAAGCATTTTCTTTATATAAACGTTTCGCCAAATCGTCTTTGTCTCAAGATTCAAATCCTTGGTTTTTTGAAAGCTCGAGCTAGATCATTCAGTTTTAGTTACAATATTCTTAAGGTCTCAAAAAACAGTAGTTGCAGATAATATTGCGCTCGGGAAATTTACCTATCATGCTAAGAACTTTTTAGTCCAGCACCAGCAGCAGTCCAGTGTCCCATTAGGCTGTTTTCTATTGAATACAGAATGTTAATAGTCTGCATTGTAGACATTTAAAATTTATATTCATTTCTGTACAAATAAAATCTCGTTTTGCTTCCATCTTCCGATTGCATCACCAAAACTTTATAGTTCCGTGGCATTAACGCCAAACAATGGATTGCCAACGAACACCAACAAACGATCGTTGGCAATTGTTGGGCTTATTTGTACGCGGCCTTATACGACATGACCATGCCCCACGTGATTAATTCCGCAAGCCGTTAATAATAATAAAAAACAAAATGTATGTGTTAATGGTATGTTGATGAGATGAGTGATCTTGGTTAGCGGTATATTCGCAAACAGCACGCGGGACCAGCGGGTTTTTTGACCCGGTTATACCAGTGTCCTTGATTCAAACACAAGATACGAGTTGCAATTTCAAAACGTAATTAACATATCATTTTGTATCATACAAATATCTATCTATGTAAGTAAATATATCAATACACTAGCTGTGCCCGCGACGTCGTTCGCGTGGAATTTGTTTTCAAAACCCTCGATTTTGAAACATTCTTCATTGGTGCTCCGCTCTTATTGGTCTTAGCGTGACTATATATAGTCTATAGCTAGCCTCAATAAATGTGCTACTTAATATTGAAAGAATTTTTCAAATCAGACCAGCAGTTGCTGAGATTAGCGGGTACAAACAAACAAATAAACTCTTCAGCTTTATATGTCAGTACGAACTTCTGCCCGCGACTTCGGCTGCGTGGAATAGTTTAAAAAAAGCAAGTTAAAATAAACCCTCGATTTTTTATTTCAAACAAACAAACTCTTCATCTTCATATATTAGTATAAGATTAAATGCAAATTGTATCATCATATTGTGTTACTAGCTTTTGTAGCTAGAGTACCGAAGCGGCCGTTGGTAGTAGTTGGGAATCCCAAACGCGCATCCTAGAAATGTCAAACCAGATTTCTGGTTAAAATTCTGGTGTTGCAAATGGCTATAAGGGACGGTAAGCACATTCCATTAGGTGAGCTGCCTGCCTGTTGAGTATGGAGGGTAGAGGTAAACAGAACCATCTCTGTATATGAATATGAAGAAGTATCCATCGAAATGTATCAAATTAGAGTGGCGTTACATTAGCATCAGGGTGAATTTTAAAGAAAGTGCCAAAAGTTATTAGAGTATTATAAAGTTTTTTTTTATAGCTAGAGTACAGCAGACAGGCAGACGGCCCACCTGATGGAAAGCAGTTACCGTCGCGTATGGACGTTTGCAACACCAGAGGTGCCACCCACGTGCTGCCGGCTTCGAAGAAATCTTATGATATTATTTTAGTTATATAATACATACATACATACATAACTTCACGCCAGGTCCCTTGCGGGGTAGGCACGAACAACAAAGCGCCATTTAGGCTTATTCTTACACACCTCACTTGCTTCTTTGACATTCATAGTTCTTGTCATGCATGCTCGTCTGTTCTTAAGGCTCCTCACATCACCTTCTGCTAGTACACGATCAATCTGATCATGGAAGATGTGTCGTGGCCTTCCGCGACTTCTGCATCCATCCACTTTTGCATTGTATATCTGTTTAGTCATTCTTTCATCATACATTCGTTCCACATGCCCGAATCACGGGGGCATTCCTTTCCTTACCTTCATCCCGACACTCTCTTTCAGACCAACTCTCTGTCTTACTTCGGTATTACGAACGCGGTCCGCGAGTGTCACTCCGCAGATTTTGCGCAGTGCTCGCATCTCGACCGCGTTTAATCTACTTATATAATGTACTAAATTATTTTGTACTATGTAAATAGTTGAAGTTTTTAAGAGCGTAGGTATTATCACTATAGTGACTAAAACACTAAATATTCTAACTTGGCATACTCGAGTCCGTTAACTACTGCTACATTCATCTCACACAATTTGCCTACGCCAGCGCGATTTCGGAGGGTTTTTGAACTAATATTTAGTGTTTATAGCTGGACTTTTGCAATTTTCTTGCCAGCTCCGCAATATAAAATAATCTGAGTATTATATACAAAAATTCGGTTAAGTGGGACCTAGATAAGTGAGAACATAACATAACATAACATAACATCATAACAGGAACTCAAGCTGAGGTTCCAACACTTTGGCGCTGAATTATCCCTGTTAGTGGGATGAAGTAAACCTCTATATCTGGGATTCGTTCTTTCGATTTATCTTCAAAGTTACCTCCATAACTGAGATAGCGAGGGAACTTACATGCATAGACCTCTGTAATTGAGATAAAATCGTTTTGTTTGTTTACTTACTTAATATTATTCTACCCGCATTCACACTTAACTATGTAGGTAATTTTGAGCCTCAGTGACCTCCAGTTTTAGTTTCGCTTTACGGATATTTATTACGGATGTTTATTTGAAAAATGTCAAAACGAACACTCGCTTGAATATTTTTGTTTAACTTGCGTTACATGTTAAAATGCATCTTGTATTTTTGTTTATTACATTTGTATGATTATGTTCACATAACAAGTTATTTTATTTAATAATCGCACCTCTATAACTGAAATAACCTGCAATCTGACCTCTATTAATCGAATCTTCTGTAAATGAGACATTTATTTAGACCTGGATATCTGAGACATGGGGCAAGTGGAATACCTCTATAAGTGAAACCACATTGTAGGTCCCTTGATGTCTCACTAAACCAGGTTTCGCTGTATTATTACTGTTACATTAATTTATAATTTGTTCTTTCCAGCTACAATGAAGCAGTTTGTGCTTCTTTGCCTAATAGGTTCGGTGGCCTGTCAAACGACACCAAATCCGCAAGAGAAGAACTTTCTTGATTGGATCAACGTATGGTTGGGCGGTAGTACCACCTCACCACCCATTGTAAATGATCCGCCTATCACCGAACCGACGAGTTGTCCTGTTTGTCGTAAGCAAATTCATTTTTTTTAAATTTTCGCATATACATATTTCTTTATGTTTCATTTTGAGAGCAATTATTCAGACGGGTTAAATTGCATTAAATTTTTATCTAGGCGCTATTTGTCCGCTTCTTGTTTGGGATAAAACCTATCCAAATTCTCGGTATTGAGGCCTTTGAAATTTTAGCATACTTTCGTAGTGTTTCCTTTAGAGCGTAGCAAACCGGCCTGTTTAAGATGTTCCGCTGAATAAGTGCGACCAGCCCTGTTAAACCTGATTGCCAGATGATTTTTTGTAATGTACGAGTTCTGTAAGAAGTCAGACGGCCCACCTGATGGTAAGCAGTTAACATCGCCTATGGAGACTTGTATCACCGAAAGTGCTACCAATGTGATGCCAATCTCTAAAGGGGGCTTGGAACCTGGTCACTAATACCGGAACTCAACTCAAAGCTATTATCGTGATATACTCTAGACTAGTAGTGGTACCCATATAAGAGAAAATACCCTAGCATCTGGATGTGGGTAGTTTAGTTGCCTTTTACTATAGGTTGCCCGACTGCAAGAAATTGTACTCTTTCTCCATTCTGCGTGGGCGTACCTATCAAAGACACGTGGATATTAATTGGAACCCTTTTTCTTCTTTAGAATGTGGATTAAGCCATACTCGTCGACGTATAGTTGGTGGTTCAGAAACCAATGTGACGCAATATTCCTGGATCGTGGCGCTCTTGTACAATGGGAATCGATTCTACTGCGGCGGAAGCCTTGTGAACAGCCGATATGTCATGACTGCTGCTCACTGTACTGCTGGGTATGTTTTGAAGAGTTGTTTTGCTTTTGTCTATAGATAATAAACCGTCACTTCAGTTCAAGGTCATACGATAATGTAAGTATTCATGAATGCGATTTTGTGAGTATCCAATATTGATTTGAGGAATGAGGAGAGGATCTTTAATAGAATTTGTATAAATTTATCAGTGGTATAAAATTATTTTATTACATGTAAAACTTTAAATATATTATTTTATATGACATCTTATATTCTCTGTTAAAAAGTTAATTAATAATAAATAACGTAGTCGAATAAATTATACCCCCAGGGGGTGCCGCCCTGGACTCCCCTGCGTCCAGGAAGCGGTACAAGGAGATGCGTCCCCGGGGCCCCGAGCGGCCACTGTCACTTTCCCCCTTCACTCCGTGACAGTGGTGTCCCACCTTTCCGCTTCCTCATCCTAAAAGCCTTCCCTTCCTTCCAAACCTCCTCCCAAAACACTCTTCCCTTCCGAAGTTAGGTGGCCTCCCCCGACTCCGACCGCTGACGCTGCTGTAAGCGCGAGGTCGCGGGGAAAAGGGGAGGAAGGAGAGGGAGGGGTGATGGCGCAGGAGCAATCCTCACAGCCTCCCCCTCCCCCACCGAAGGAGGATAGCGCCCGTAACTCCTGGCAGCCACGGGCGGGCGGCAGCGGGCGTCGAGGTCTGGGGGATCAGAAAGACCTCCGCCCGCACTAATGCCGTGAGAGGGCGCGAAAGGCAGCCGCGCGTCCCTCTCAGGGCCGGGGAAACGTCACTCCCCGGCCCGCACACAGGAGAGGCCGCCTCTGTTTACGAGGCGGCCAGCCGCTGCCGGGCTTGCGGGTTAAGCTCGCGCATGTACCGTGACCGCGGCGCTAGGCGGAAGAAGGCTCCCATGAGGTTTTAGTGGGTATACCGGCGCCGGTCGTATTGATTAATCGGCGTCGGGGAGCCCCACATACCTGCCGCGCATGATCTCCCGCGCGGCTGACGATGCGACAACGCATTTCCTCATGTAAAAAAAAAGTCGAATAAATTATACCCTGATTGAATTAAAAAGCGTAATCATTCAACTAAATTATTCATGCAAATGAAATTTTTAATTCGTTCACGGTTTTATTCTATGAACAACTTTTATCTGGTAATTGAAAAAATGGACCTCAGTCGCGTTTCAATGATATTGAAGTGTGTATGTTCTTAACACTTACTATCTAGGAGTCTGGACATGAACGCGTAATGAAAGATGGTATTCGACTGAGAAATTTATTTATGAAATTTATATTTTAATTAAATAATCCTAATGACTCGCGCTAATGGATTGGCTGCGCGCGAGTAGGCGGGGTCAGATTAAAATGGTCGCCTAACTGAGACAAAGGGCACTGCGTCGGCCATTATGCGCGTCGTAGCGCTGCAACTAGTTCATTGGCCGCTTATCGCCGGAGGCGTAGCTTGCGAACTTCGTCGGCGCATGGGCAGCGATGACTCATCCCATCGTATGATGAGTGACGTAGAAGTGGCGTGATCTTGTGCTTCGTTGTAACGGACTTTCGTTACTCGACCGTTTACTCGCCACAACTACTCCCCTGCTGAGCTCGTTACTACGCGCGATAGTGATCTGGAAATCGAACAGTGCGTCCACTTCTTGTCTTTTTGACGGGACTTTCATGTTCGGTAGCTGGATGTTCTGCTGGTTTATCTTCCAGGTTTCCCGTGTCTTCCCTCGCCACATATGCTGGTTTGAGACGGTCGATGGTCACTCTTTGCGTTTTTCCATTAACGTCTATGTCGAAGGTTTTTACATCATGTCGAAGTACCTTGTATGGACCTTGATACGGCGGCTGTAGTGGTCTTTTTACGAGTCCTTGGCGAAGAAAGACATGAGTCGCAGTGTTGACATCCTTGGGCACGTAAAAGGGTTTGTGCAGACTAGTGTGCCACGATGTTGGTTGCGGTGTCAGTTTCCTCATGTGTGACCGAAGTCTGCTAACAATGCTGTTGGTGTCCACGGGCTCGTCTGGACCCATGGTGAGGAATTGGCCTGGCAAACGTAGTGGTTCACCGTAAACCAATTCTGCTGTAGAAGCTTGCAGGTCATCTTTCCATGCGCTGCGGATGCCTAGTAGTACCCATGGTAGTACTTCTGTCCAATTGGAGTCCGTGTGGCAGACGATGGCAGCTTTGAGCTGACGATGAAGTCTTTCAACTAGACCATTAGCGGCTGGGTGGTAGGATGTAGTGGGGTGGTGAGCTGCACCGATGAGGGCGGCGAGTTCCTTGAACGTTTGTGACTCGAACTGTCGTCCACGGTCGGTTGTGATGCGCTCAGGACAACCAAAGCGCGCTATCCACCCGGCTGTTAAAGCTGCTGCACAGCTCTCGGCAGTTATGTCCTGAAGCGGGAGCGCCTCGGGCCAGCGCGTGACTCGATCGACGATGGTCAGGCAGTATTTGTTACCAGAAGATATGGGTAAAGGACCAATTATATCACAGTGAATGTGTTGAAAACGACCTGATGGCGTTTTGAATGCTGCCAAGGGTGATGCTGTGTGTCTGGTCACTTTACTTCGCTGACATTCTTGACAATGCTTCGCCCATTGTCGGCAGTCCTTGCGAATACCAGGCCACACATACCTCTGTGATATCAGTCGAACCGTAGCTTTCACTCCAGGATGACTGAGGTTGTGAAGCGTATCAAAGATCTGCTTGCGGAACGGTCGGGTGATGAAAGGTCGAGGACTTACCGACACGTCGCAAAATACCTCGCAATCTGTGCTTGCCATCCTACGCTTTTCAAGTTTGAGGCTTGACCCTTCTTTTAGCAAGGTCTGCAGCTCTTCGTCGGTTTCTTGGTCTCTGGCAAGGGACTGATAATCTAGCGGCAATTTAATTTCATGTATTCGTGACAATGAATCAGCGATTACGTTATCCTTCCCTGCTATATATCTAATGTCTGTTGTAAACTGACTTATATAGTCGAGGTAACGGAATTGGCGTGGTGAGCAGTTGTCACGTTGCTTGGCAAACGCGTAAGTTAGTGGCTTGTGGTCTGTCATGATGGAGAATTGTTTTGCTTCCACCATGTGCCTGAAGTAGCGTATTGCCTCATAGATCGCCAACAATTCTCTGTCATAAGGACTAAATTTCTTTTGAGATGGGCTCAATTTTCTAGAAAAAAATCCTAGAGGTTGCCAATCGTAACCATCACGCTGCTGAAGGACTGCTCCAATGGCGTTATTTGATGCATCAGTCTGAATGGCTACTTCCGCCTGTGTATTTGGGTGTGCCAATAATGCTGCTTCTGACAACTTCTGCTTACATTGATTGAAAGCTTGCAGCAGTTCCGGTGTCATGTCAACAGGATGTGAGCCTTTGACCTTGGGGCCAGACAAGATGTTGTTCAATGGAGCTTGGGTTTCTGCTGCGTTGGGTATGAAACGACGATAGAAGTTCATCATACCTAGAAATCTGCGCAACTCCTTGACTGTCTTGGGTGATGGGTAGTCCTGGATGGCTTGTACTTTGGATTTAAGTGGTTCTATACCTGCGGCTGAGACTTTGTAACCCAAAAAGCTTACCTCGGGTTGCCCAAAGACACATTTGCTAGTGTTTATCAACACACTGTACTCTGCTAATCTCTCAAAAAGTTGTTTGAGGTGCTGCTGATGCTGGGTAGCGTTGTTGCTAAACACCAAGATGTCATCTATGTATCCATAGCAGAAGTCTAGACCTCTCAGAACCTCGTCCATGAAGCGCTGGAACGTTTGCGCGGCGTTGCGCAAGCCAAACGTCATGAACGGAAATTCCCATAATCCAAAAGGCGTGGTAATAGCTGTCTTCTGGATGTCAGGCTCGTAAACCGGGATTTGGTTGTACGCCTTCACCAAATCGATGGTAGAATACGTCGTAGTTCCCGTTAGTTTATGTGTAAAGTCTTGTATGTGCTTGACTGGGTATCTGTCCGGGATTGTACGTGCGTTTAATGTCCTATAGTCACCGCAAGGACGCCACCCGTCGTTCTTCTTGCGGGCCAGGTGAAGGGGTGATGACCAAGGGCTCTTGGAGGGTCGTGCAGTACCATTTTGCAACATCTCTTCAAACTCCTTCTTTGCGATGGTTAACCGTTCTGGATCCAATCTGCGTGGACGGCTGAATACTGGAGGGCCAGGCGTGGTACGGATGTGATGTACCGTCGAGTGTTTAGGAGCGGTAGGCTTACCAGCAGGTCGAGTTATTGTGCTGTATTCTCGTAGAAGACGGTGGTAAGCAGAATCCTCAGTGGTGGTGGTACGTACGGATGAAATGGCATTTGAAGTATTCTGGCGAGGTAAGTAAGTGGTGAGTGAGGTTACACCATCAACGAGGCGTTGGTTGCGTACGTCGACTAGCAGGTTGTGGTATCCTAAAAAGTCGACACCGATGATAGGTCTGGATACATCTGCTATCACGAAACGCCAGGAGAATACGCGACGAAGCCCTAAGTCCAAAGAGATGCTCATGTATCCGTATGTGGATATTACTGTTCCGTTCACTGCAAACAGTTCGTACTTGGACTTAGTAGGTTGTCCTCGAATGGCAGACCTAGGAAACACACACAAGTCTGAACCTGTGTCAATGAGGTATTGTATCTTAGTCTTGCGATCCGTTATGAACAAGCGGCTTTTCTGACCTGGGCAGTCGTTTTCCGCCACTAATGACTGCCCTGGTGGTTTCCCGACTTCTGGAAGCTGCATGGCTGCGTGCATTTTCTCGCTCGTTCCTTAAAACGGTAGTGATACCAGCAGTACGGGTGATCACCGGGTCGCTGACGAGACCGGGAACGACTGTATCTTCGTGGATCTCTACTTCTGGATCTTGCTGTTGATCTCATACGAACTTCCATTGCTTCTAGCCTCTGGGTAATCGTCTCCATATGTCGCGACAGTATCTCTACAGGTGAGCCAGTTGATATGCTAGTAGATGTACCTGTAGCTAAGTGTAGTCCAGTACTGGCGCAAGTTACTTGACTGTTCACTGGAACGATGTCGTTAATTTGGTCGGCTAGTTGTGCTAGCTCCTCCAGGTCCATGTTTCCGTGGGATGCCACTATGGTTTGTAAGTTCGTGGGGAGTCTGCTCGTCCAAATTGTTCGTATGAAGTCGCCTGGTGCATTAGCGCCAGCCAAGTACTGGAGGTGTCGCAGAAATTGGGATGGCTTCCGATCCCCTAGCTCAGCATGCGTCAGTAACTGCTTGATCTTGCGCTCTTGTGACGCGGAAAGTCTTCTGATCAGCTCGGCTTTTAATTTCTCGTACCGTCCAGTAGTTGGTGGTGATACTATGATATCCCGAACTTCGGCAGTGTGTTGCGGCTCCAATTGGGATAGCACGTAGTAGAATTTAGTATTGTCAGTAGTGATACTTGACAGTATGAACTGACCTTCCAATTGCGCAAACCATAGTTCGGGGTCGGCCGAGTTGAATGCGGGACTTCTCACTGCTACTCTGCATGATTCCATTGAGGTAGGCATCAGTCCAAGCACCGGCGGCATGTCCTTGTCCGTCTCCGTCATTTTTTTATAGGGGTCACCAATGAAGTGTGTATGTTCTTAACACTTACTATCTAGGAGTCTGGACATGAACGCGTAATGAAAGATGGTATTCGACTGAGAAATTTATTTATGAAATTTATATTTTAATTAAATAATCCTAATGACTCGCGCTAATGGATTGGCTGCGCGCGAGTAGGTGGGGTCAGATTAAAATGGTCGCCTAACTGAGACAAAGGGCACTGCGTCGGCCATTATGCGCGTCGTAGCGCTGCAACTAGTTCATTGGCCGCTTATCGCCGGAGGCGTAGCTTGCGAACTTCGTCGGCGCATGGGCAGCGATGACTCATCCCATCGTATGATGAGTGACGTAGAAGTGGCGTGATCTTGTGCTTCGTTGTAACGGACTTTCGTTACTCGACCGTTTACTCGCCACAATATAAATTCAAATCATTTGTACACACGTACACTGCCTAGGTATTTGTTTCGCCCTAATGTATATCTCGTTACAATAAAGACGTAGACATATGTTACAGTAAATGTTATTGTTACATATGTATAATAGAATAGACGTTAAAATAAAACTATCTAGTATTGAAATACCACGATAGAAAAAAATAATTCCGTTTAAATAACATTAAAGCGGCATTTGACTCTTATTCTAGTATTTGTACAAATTTATGACATTATAAGTACGCTCTGTTATAAATATTCTATGCAACCCCATTCGGCCGATCTCACACCAATTCAATTTAGTCATCACATTCATATATTAGCTTCCAATTTGCCCATCCATCACCAGTCGTCATCCAGCTCTCAACTAAGACAGACGTCTCTTAAACATAATAATTTTGTTTTAATTATCCTTTTTAAAGGGGTGATCCCTGTCCCCCATAACAGCTCGTACAAAATATATGAGGCTGCAATGGTCTGTATGTCTCTAAAAGGTATATCAGTTGATTTGACTGTTCGCATCCTATTACCACGTGCCTCAGAAATGATATAAGGACTTTTTTATGTTTGCTTGTAGGCAAACTGGCAGACGGGTCCACTTGACGGAAAGTAACTACCGTCGCCCATGGACATCTGCAACGAGCCGATGCGTTGCCTACCTCGTTGAGAGTTTATACATGTGTTTACGCCCTTACGGAAGAGTCCCATATTGTAGTGCTCTGGAAATACCGCGGGAGGGAGCTCATTCCATAGCTTGCTCACGTATAGTATGAAGGGGCGAGCACCACGTACAGTGGATAACTTCCAGGTGTCCAGGAAGTGTGGATGAACTCCCAGTCGCCGACGAGTAGTGCGGTGGGAAAATTGCGACATAGATACCAAAAACATAGATGCCAAACCAAATAGCTCTTCAGAACACTCCCGATTGTACAGACGGTAGAACGCGCTTAGAGCGCCAACGTCTCTTCTGAGACTTAAAGGTTCTAAGCCTTTCTGTCTGTAAGTTTGGGATCTACGTGTATGCATGTATGTACATTGTAGAGGTAAGCGTTATGTGAAACCAATCCGCTTCGACAAGCTTAACGAGTATATCCATCCCCTCCCCTCCTCAAACTAAGGAGGCGCACAGAAATGATATCATTATTAGCTCTATTATTAAATATACGATTTAGAAACATAAATAATAATTATTTTTTTATCATTAGGACTAATACTGGAAACTACTAAAAATATAACTATCCTATAAATAAAAGTAATTTACAAATATATATACAATAGTGAACTTTTGAATTTGAATTTAAATAAATATTATTAGGAGATGTAGAGAAGATTATTAAACCTTATTATACCTATCCACTCCTTTTAAATCTAGGTTAAGATTACGGTATTCTAGGATCAAAAACCGCGTTAGTGTCAAGAAAATGTATATTGTTCCTTATTTGTGGGTGGGTTGTTTGCCAGCAAGCTTAGGTATGAGTACATAGATTGTAAATTTCCAATTCATGTTCTAATGCTACATTTTAATAGTTTCGACATAGGGTCTACAATCAGATATATACTTATTTCGTCATTTAAATATTAAATATAACGCTTTAATCTTTATGATAATATTTAAAAAACTAGTTAATTGATATTGCTTAAATTATTTAGTTCTCGTTGAAAATATTTTTGGGGTCTCATATTTTATCACAATTTATACTTCGTAGTTTAAAAGTTAAAGTGCTGGTGGGACATATCCTACGTTCGCGTCAGGATACCATCATTACCAGACAAGCGACGAGGATGGGCGCTTGTCTAACAAGACAGGAGTGCCCCGCTTGGCCAAAGCAACGCCGAGAACTCGTCGCCTTTACCGGATTGAACCTTTTGCTCACAGCTCTTGTTTGTTCTCCCTTTGTGAACGAGTTACGTTTGCCAAGGCGGAGGCGAAGCAGAAGCGTGAGCGTACCTACTCTGCCCGCGCCAAAGGAAAACGCGTCGGCGCCCGAGATTTATCCTAGAACTTCGGCCGCTGTGAGTGGGCGGCGGGTCCCTGGGAAAGGGTTTTAATCCGCCATTATGCTGTTGAGATGGGGGCGCGCCGAGTTCTGTGCGCTTACCTTCCGTGGGTGCGTTACAGACCGATCCACGCATCGAGCGTTCCCCGGCTAGGAATGAGACGGTCGGGCCACCGCCCGTTGGGACACACGGAGGGATAGGCCATGTACCGTTGGCCCTGGCATAAGGACGAAGGGCGGAACACCAAGGGATTTTAGTGGGCATCCCTAATCACGGTGTGGCAATGGCACTTGCTAGTAGTGCTAGCGCCACCCCAACGTGGCGAATCCCACACACACACACTGGCCGCCACCATCCGCGCGGCTGATGGTACTCAACGGATTAACTCTCTTAAAAAGGCTGAAACATAATGTTTACAACTTGGGAAAATAATATATCGTTCGTTATCTTCTGAGTCATATAAAAGACTATTAGTTGGCTCCTAATTTTAGTAAATTCGAAAAAGACTTTCTAAAAACACGAGTGGACTAATGGTGCCAAATCTTATGTTAAGAGTTAACCTCTCAAATATAGGGGAGGGAACAGTCTTACAGAACGACGCAGCCTCATAGATGAGCTTGCCTGCTTATGACGTAGATGAAGCGAAAGTTGTTTGTCAGGATCGTCGCAAGTGGACATCTATAGTCTCTGCCTACCCCCATGGGAAAAAGGCGTGAGAATACGTATGTATGTATGTGTGTAAAATTATATCTATAATGATAAATAAGAGGTTATTTTAACGCGTGAATGAATGAACGAATGAAAGAATGGATGAATGTGTATTATGCTTTAATGTGTGTTAAAAGATATAGCTACGTAATTATGCACCCATTTCTGCTTAATAGGTTTCGCAAAGAGAAAATCGTAGTCCGTTTGCTGGAGCACGACAGGTCAAAGAAGAATGAAACGCAGACTATAGATATTAAAGTCGCTGAGATTATCAGACACCCACGGTACAACCCTAGCACTTATGACAACGATATAGCCCTTTTGAAGCTCGCGGAGAATGTAAGTATAATGTTATTATCTATGTTATAATTATATATAAACCACGTTGATTTCCTTCATAAGAAAAAATAATTATTATGACTTACAATAGCAAATTTAGTGATACTGACTTGTTTCTATACTTTAAGCCTGTAATCTTCAAAACAATTATTGGAACAGATGCAACATTAAAAAAAAGAGAATTACGTGAGTAATATGTTTAATCAATATATTATGTCTGTATGTATGTATTATCGGCTCGGGCCACGCTTGTTCAAAACGGCTTGGCAGGTTTGACAACTCGGTTACCTCGAAGTGCAGGTTTCATCGAGATGTTTTCCTTCACAGTTGTAAACACGTGGTAGTTGTACCAATATGCAAATTAGGTCAGAAAACTCACTAAGTGGCGCATGCGTTCCGGCCAGGGTTTGAACCCAAGCCGTTTGAGTCTGGGAGGTGTGCGCTAGCCATTACGCTACCACGACTTCGCGCAAAATTGCATTGCAGCAATTCGCGTCAGTTTTCTGTATTATGAATTAAAATCGCACCACTTGGCAGTTTTATTTTTTACACCTTATAGTCTAGTCGACAAGTTGAAAATGGTACAAAATAGAGATACTGCTCTTAAAATTATGTGCGATAGCTCATTGGATCCGGAATGACGGATGACCTATTTTCAGCGTTAAATTAAAATTATAAATAATGGAGATAGAGTTCCGAGAGTTAGAAGTTTTTATTGGAAATTTCCTCCTCTTTCAGAATCTTTTTTTGAAATTTCTTAAATATTAATAGTTTATTAAATATTGGCAAAAAACGAAATGCCATTTTTTTTCATCTTTAATTGTTTATAACTTTTGCAATTTCTTATGTGCTAATACACGCTTTTGGCACATTTTTCTAGACGTCATTCCGGATCCAATGAGCTACCGCACATAATTTTAAGAGCAGTATCTCTATTTTGTACCATTTTCAACTTGTCGACTAGACTACTTACCCCCGGGTAAAGACGCCCTTAATGTAGTCAAAAATAATCATGTTTCAGTTAGACTTCAGTTCACCTCTGAAACGGCTGCGGGAAGATGGCAATGTTACCGAGGAAACGGAAATCCCGCGCGTTCGACCAATATGTTTGCCTGAAAAGGGTACCTCGTATTCTAACTATACGGCTTCAGTCATTGGATGGGGCACCACTGAAGAAGGTGGCTCGGTTTCTGACACTTTACAACAGGTAAGCGGGTCTTTATTACAAGCTTCTAACTTATCTTATACTAGAGTTTACCCCGCGGCTGAGCCGCGGGTTAACCTCTACTGCGTGTCGCTTGTTTAAAGAACAAGTGCTACAGGTTATATTATATTACATTTTTATGTATTTGCCCATGGAAGATTCACTTCATTTTATATCGCTAATCATACCAACCCGCGTCTATCTGTCAACAAAATAAATTACAAAGCTTGTCCAAAAAGACCAAAATGGTCTATCTAAATGACCAAAAGACCACGGCGACCGACATGGCCAAAATGACAGAATAGGCAAAAACGACCAAAAAGGCCAAATGGCCAAAATGACCAAATAGGCCAAAATGACCAAAAAGGCCAAAATGACCATAAAGGCCAAAATGACCATAAAGGCCAAAATGACCAAATAGGCCAGAATGACGAAAAAGGCCAAAATGACCAAATAGGCCAAAATTACCAAAAAGGCCAAAACGAAAATTATCCCTTGTCCACCCTCAGTATTTAATTTACATACGTACCGAATTTCAGCCAAATCGGCCCATTAGTTCTTCCGTAAAAGCATAACAAACAGAAAGACAAATATATTTTTATCCCCGAAACTATCCCACTTTTCGGGATAAAAAGTATCCTATGTTCATTCTCGGTATCGAAAACATATATATACTGAATTTCAGCCAAATCGGTCCAGCAGTTTTTACGTGAAAACGGAACAGACAGACAGACAGACAGACAGACAGAGTTACTTTCGCATTTATAATATTAATAGGGATATCGTATCTTATACTACAATATAATAAATATGTAAAAGGTTCGAGTCCGGACAATGTGTTTAAAAATATGAAAAAAATCAGGGGGGCTAATTCGGACCAGCAGATATCGAAAATACATTTTTTAGAATTTTTGTCTGTCTGTTAGAGCGTCACATGAGAACTATGGAATTGATTTAAATGGAAGTTTCATTCACGCAGATCAACCTGATATTCCGGGGTGTAACTTAGGATAATTTTTATCCCAATAACTGACTTCGTTTCCATAGAATAGACGGTTTAGCTAAATAGATGGCGCTGCAATTACTTTTTTCAATTCACTAACAAATACCTACGTTGTCATGAACAACATGTCATTCCTTGTATTACTTCAAATAAGGTTGGTTTCGACTCACCTCAACTACTATTTTTGTGTAAGTAAAATAAAGCTACTGCCAAGACACGGCGTAGCAGTGGTGCAAACTTTAGTATTCTAATAAACACTTCTAATTGAAAGAGGCTGTAACATGCTGTATGACTGTAGTTATACGCTACCCTATACCGGAATTACACGTAGTTATGTGTGAACCCGCCACGCCCGTCAACCAGTAGGCGGTATAACAGAAGGTCTGAGTCCAATTGTACTTTCTATTTATTGCCTGAAGCAGGCAAACAGGCGGACGGCCCACTTGATGGAAGGTGGTTACCGTCGCCTATGAACGTTTGCAATACGTGGGGCGTTGCCGGCCTCTAGGAAATTTTATAACGTCCTTCGAAAACGACCCCTTGTCGTAACGCAGAGGGAAAACCTCAGCGGGAAGTTCTCTCCAGATCATTGTTGTACGCGGTATAAATGTTCTAGAGAACCGTTGCGTAGTTGAGCGTGAGAGCTCCAGGAAGTGGGGGTGAATATCCCGTCGATGGCGAGCGGTGCGATTGTGAAAATGAGGTGTTGGCACCAGATCAATCAAACAGGTCATCGGAACACTCTCCGTTGTACAGGCGGCAGAATATGCAGAGGGACGCAAAGTCTCTCCGAAGGCTAAGCGATTCTAAATCGCCTGTTAGTATGGGATCGTCGACTATACGAACGGCGCGACGCTGGAAGGAGTTGAGAGGGTCAGTCTGGTAAGGTCAGTGGGCTCCAGCCCATAAATGTGAGCAGTATTCCATATGCGGCCTAACTTGTGCTTTGTAAAGCACAAGTCTTACATGACGTTTGTAGGCTGATAGGTGTATACCATTTTATTGTTTTAGGTCGACGTGACAATAATGTCGAATATGGAATGCCGTAACACGAAATACGGTACCCGCATTTCAGACAACATGCTGTGCGCCGGAGTGCCCGAAGGTGGGAAGGATGCTTGTCAGGGCGACTCTGGGGGACCCTTACAAGTGGAGATGCCTGATAAGAAGTATCAAGAAGTCGGTAAGTGCATAAAGAAATAAACAATTGATTTATCTGGAGAGCGGCAGTATAAATTATGGAGATTATCCATGAGAGGCGGCTAAGCAACCCACAGCCAGGAAGTACCTAGAGCATCTGTCCCTCTGGATGGCTGCCATCTCTGGTCGAGCGTATGCCGCTATAACAACTTTGTGTTCTAGCAATCAGTGACAAAGATTCAGGCCCACCATGAGGCCGGCAGCACATGTGACCAAATTTCTTAGGAGACTGGCATCGCGTTACCGACTACCATCCAGTCAGGCAAATGCCCTACCACCTGGGTGTGGGTTGTTTTGTCCGCCTCTCACGACAGGAAATTGTATTCTTTCTCCGTTCCTGTACGGATAAGTAGGTACTAAGGTTATCAAGATTGCTGAGTGCGTCATCTTCATAAAATATATGTTAATTTTAAGGTGTGGTGTCTTGGGGCGAGGGCTGTGCGAGACCAAATGTTCCTGGAGTCTACACACGCGTCAACAGATACATAACATGGATTAAAAGCAATACAAAAGACGCCTGTTATTGTTCCTGAATTCAGCGAAGATTATGATTACATTATAAATATTTAGTAAAAACTGATCTAACTGAGGATTTAATATTATTATTGAGAAAACTAATGTCGTCTAATGAAATACAATATTCTGTAAAGTATTTTAGATTAATGCTCGGGCCACACCTCAGATAATGTTAAAATTACTGACTGTGGCCACATGCATCTTATTTATAGCATTAAAATCAACGCCGTTAATAAATAGCTACATTAGTGTGTATATAGTAATACATACGTTATCTGTGAATATTTAAAATTATTAACAGTTAAAAATAATATCGCATCATAAGTAACGCGTTACACCCATCTGCATGAAACGGCCTATGCGGCGCGCCCCGACGAAGCATTATTCTTAAAAGTATCAAAGACACGTGTCTTTAGTAACTATGTCAAATATGTACTATTGATTTGTTTCTTGCGTGGACCAAGAAACAAATCAATAGGCTTTTTCAGTCCTGTAGAGAACTAAAAATGGGCTGTAGGCGATGATAATAGCCCGGTCGTTGATACACTATACTATACCCTTTTTAACGGTCTGGCCACGACCTTCGCGCTATGAGCGAGCGACGGGCGACAACAACAGATAGATAACTTAAAGGCCACAAGTCGGCCTCTTGGCTCCATAGTTGTGTCGCTCGTAGCATCGCCCGTCGCTAAGTCCAGAGTCATGGCCAGGTCGTAACTTGATATTTTTACCTAAGCCTAATACAGTGTAGCCAAAGTATAAGGCATTTATAACAAAAATAAGTTAATTCATAATATCCATGTCACTATGGTATAGTTTAGCATTAAGTTAAATTGTGACTGAATATTGTATTTAGTAATTAAATATAAATTTGCTCAAATAATTGGTAATCATTTATTTTTAGTATACTATACTACTACTGTAGTCTATGTTACCTATCTAGAGACACTTCCTTATAATATCCAATTTTAAGAAGAATATCCATTTATCTATACTAATACTATTGAAGAAAAATACTAATACATAAGAAAGTGAATTTGTTTATTTCTTCTTTGCCACCTTGAATACAAATAAATGTTATTTATCTTGAATATGTATATAATTTTTAGGTGCTGGAAAAGAATATATTAATATTTTTTTATTCAAAAAAAAATGCAAGGAATTCAGGATAATATAGATATAAATTTACATTGATTTGTGTGAAAACAAACAAAAATTGCTATTTTTAATATTTATTTTATAATAAATAATATGATTATAGCTATAGACGTTGAATGAAACTAAGTATTGTTGCTATGCTAGATTCACAAATTATGTTGCTAGATGACTTAGACTTTTTAAAACCTTCAGATTTTTAAATAAATGGTACAGTACAATATTACAAAATCATTTATGGAAACTATAATGTAATGCCTTATTACATTATGTCTCCTTTAATGGCAGCGAGAAGGGAAGTGGGCAGTTAGCAAGAAAATGGGCATTGAACAATGAAGTGGGCAGTGAACCGGAAAGTGGGCAGCAAACAGGAATGTGGACAGGAACAGAAAAGTGGGCAGTAAACAGGAAAGTGGGCAGAAAAGTGTAAATATTACATCGCGCCCACTTATCTCGCCGGTTTCCTGCTCCCTACCATGGAAGTGTACATAATGTAAACAAAGGGTTAGTTTCGAATCAAAAACTATGTAAATGAGAAAAACTATTTTCTTTTCATAGCTATTATGGTATATTTAACAGTCAGTTTATTAAATTATTATAGACTATATTAAAGGTAGGTATTTATCCTAAAGATTATTATGCTTTCCATTTGTTCAAAATAAGTTATATATTATCACTGCCAATTGCTAATGCGCTGGAACCTTGTCAACTTTACATTCACGTGACTTCATCCGCAACTCTATATGTATGCATACTCGCCAGCTAGTGATGCTTACAGTACTGAGTGTTCGGCTACGGTTACATCACCACAATGGCGGCCAGGCGCAATAGCAATTTGCGGGGATAATATCGGTCCTGCAAATCCTAAACTAATCAATTTCAAAAATTGACATAATCAACTTATACACAATAATATACCGCTTTTCATAAGTTTATAATTTTTGAGATAATTAAACTTTATTTGCATAACAAGTAGTCTAAGATTATAAATAGTTGGCTAATTTTAATATGTTATTGATTTATAAATTAATAATGGATTTCTAGGACTACAGCACAAAACAAGAATGATATAAATAAATAAATAGAAGTTTTTTTACGAATGGTCCAGCCAGAAGTACCAAATTAAATACAATTTAAAGCCTTAATATTGAGCTCGTAAACATTTGGAGGTATACCATGATCTAATATTTGGATAGAGGAGTATATCCACATTATCACATTCCAATACTTTATTTAATCTTTTCTGTAAAAGAGAAAAGTTTACAGTTATAAATCTAATCAAGCAATTACTCATGAAATTTATTAAAAACTTAAATGGTAATGAAAAATGGTTATTAATTACATTACAGTACCTATGGAATTTTATAACCTGAACGTTTGTTTTAGTGACACTACATAAACATGATGTTCCATTAGTAGCTCACAATGCCCAAAATGCTTTGATAGCCGTTCCACAAGGCAACCACAGTCATTGTGGTTGTGGTGAAAATGTCACAAATGACGTCATTGTTTTCGATTACATAACACTCACAACGACCCATGTCAATAGGTGGGTCGAATAGCCATTCCACTTGGGTTTATGATTGTAAAGCTGGCAAGCAAGCAGAATGTTACAAATCACTGCCGTGAATGTGGTTGTTGTGAGCCCCTAACAGAACATAGCCAATGAAGTAAATTAAACATATTTATGATCTGATGTCATAGATTTTTATTATACTTTGTTTGCTTAAACAAAGGTCAATAGATTTTTATAATTTTGATTTGCAGTGTTCTTCAACAAGAAGTAGTGTCATCTACTTTAGGCTTAAAAGCTTATTAATGGGGGTGTTTTATCTGTAAAAATGTTCAAGATATAGGCTGTTTTCCACAGATATGGCAATGACCTTAATACATTATTTGAGATGTTAAATGTTGACAAATAAAATATATATACACCAATGTGGCTATTCTATTATGGCATTATTTTTAACACTTTAAATAAGACTCCATATCTTTAACATTATTGCAGGTGCAACTACTCCATCATATTAAGGTTATAAAAAAACCATCAGGTTTCTAATGTCATTAAATATAAACACATATACATTGTTTTCCTTAGATTTTTATATATTAGAAATGAAATTTTTGCAATGAGTTACACTATTTAATGATGTTTAAATGTCTTAGCCAATTTAAGGTAAATCTATAATTAAATATTATAGTACAAAATGTTTAATATTAATCATTAAGGGCCTTACTTATAATCGTTTCTTAAATTTCAGGATACTGCTCAGCAACTGATTAATGAAAATTTTACCCATAAACTACTCTTTAATCAAATATTTTGGGTACAACCTACATTAATTATTCAAATTTCGTTTATCTGTGCTCCTCTTGGGTAAACAGCAGGTATTACATGTTTATATGTGAAGAAAAAAGGATATTCATTGATTATTGTCTGATACTGATTTCCCTTACTTAAGAGACACCTAATCATTTCTTAAAAGTAAGGCCGTTAAAGACACAATTTAACTAAGACTTTAACCAAAAATGTATCTTGTAAGAAAAACAAGGTATACTTATATGTATGTTATACATGTAGTATGCAATTTAATAGAAGTTTCTAAATAGTGATGAGAGTTCAGACATAATATTGTTATATATGAAACCTGTGCCCATTGTAGGGTCCGCACCTGGAAGCATAGGTCCACTGGAGTCTGGGCTTGTTATTATAGTTTCCTCTATCACCTCATTGCCATTTTTGACAATTCTTCTAGTCTCCACTGAACCATCAGGCTTTGTTACACTTGTTGTTATTATAGTTTGACAGAATGACCTACCGGGTACCATATTTCCATTAAAAGGTACAATCTTCCCAGAACTGTGGCCATCTTCTTTCTGGTTTAATAAGCCTGATATTTCATTTGAAGAGATTTTGCCATCTAAGTCAATATCTTCTTTGGGCTCCTGTTTTCTACTATGGTAACCTGGTTTTAAATAATATTCCCTTAAACTTTCACTGTTATATGTATCACCTTCCAGGGACGGTTCTGTTTGTGTAAATGCCGGTAAGTTATTGAATTGATCATCTTGAAACAATGATTTCATATCGTCAAACATATTTCCGAAGGATCTGAACATTTCCTGCATTTGACGGCTGAACTCTTGATGTAAGTCCAATGTTTCAGTGAACACGTCCATCTGCTGTCTCGAATAGAGCTCGTCCCCGTCATCCTCGTCATCGGAGCCCCAAATTGGATTACGAAAATCGTTTCTCGGCGGCTCCCGACTGATACCGAGAAACGACCGTAAATTATTCATAAAAGTACTGTCGTTCATTGCAACTTGAAGATTTTAATAGTATTGACACTGTTATTTATATTTGTTTTTAAGTGGTGATTAGAAATTATTGTGATTATTTTTAATTGCGCAACAAACAAAAACGTTACCTGCCTGCGACTGCCGTCAGCTGTTGCAGCGTTTCGGTGCAAAATACATACAGATTTTAAACATAAATATTCTGTCACACATTACGCCGCGTACACATTGTGCCCAAGACGGCTCTTGAAGGTCAAATAATATTCACCGGAAGTGCGTTAATGCTGAATATGAAGCCCATATTAAGGATCAATTTTGTATTTCAATATTGGTGAATCAACCAAAATGATCCATGTAAACACAACAATTGATGCAATGTTTGTCATTGATTACCGTCGGTCAATGTGATTGGAAATATTATACATGCTCAATATTTTCAATTTTGTGGTTCCTAAATCAATTTGGATGAAAGAACAAATGAATCATAACTTGAAGTTTTACGGGTAGGTTTTCTAATTAGACAAGTACATTAACAATCTGCCCGCAAAATTTCAAGTTAAAATTTTGTTGTGATGAGTTTTGCCACTTGTCCGTTGCCATTCGTTTTTCTACTTGTCCGTTGAAGTTTTTATGTCCCAGCACAAATTTTGATTTTTTACAGGTTTACTACAAATTTTTATCAAACAAAAAACTGAATTCGATCCGGAACCAAAAAAACATCCACAGTCAATTTTAAACTTATGCCGCCTCTCACCATGTCTACTCTAAGCTATGCCGCCTCTCACCACGCGATATACCTTCTACACACATACAATATGACGTCATTAGTAACGTTTTCGCCGCGACCGTGACGATTGCGGTCGCTGTATGGAATGGCTGAAGAGCATTTTGATCGATGTGCGCTACGTATAGGGCGTTCCATTAGGGACTCACAACGACCACGTTCACGACCGCGATTTTTCCCGTTCCTAAAAGAACGCGTCCATAGTCTATTTTAAGACTATTGCTAATGAATTGACAATTGTCAATGTCAACTCAATCCGATTTCAATTTTTAAACGAAATTTTATTGGTATTGGTAAATTGGACGGGATTGTGAATAGTGTAGTGAGAAAATTAGAATATTTAATGAATATTAAATACGACGATTAAATACATACTTTACTAACTGAAATTTCTATACTGATGCGACACGTCAAATTGTTTTCGCATTACAACGTGACGTATTATTTGTAAATATTTGTCAACTTGTTATAATGAAATTGCGGCTGCTATTGTGATGTACGAATTCTAATAACGCAAGGTATGTTTTACATTTTTATAAGTAATTAATAAAATAACGTCTAACTTTTATGTACAGGCTGTAAAATTGGGTTAAAATATAGACTTCGGCGAGTAATCGCAATTCATGCGTAAACGAAATTTGAATCGGTAGGCGGTCATTTATTTAATCAAAATGACGAAATTATATTCGCAAAATCGATTTTATAGCTGTTTATTGTTTAACTTTTTTATCGGTTCTAGGAGCGCGAAGTTTCCATCCAGTCACCCAGTGGTTTTGCGAACCGGATTTCGACATTCGCATGTTACGTATGCAAATACGTGTTACGTGTAATTGAACGTAGTTTAAAATATGCACAGTGAGAATACATCATCTTTACTCTCCACAAATGGTTTGTGAAATTTTGAATTAAAAAGCAATAGTTGGCTCCTGTTATAACAACAAAACATAGGTTTTCAGTTAGCACACTATTGGCTGTTCTTATATTTGACTTTATATTAATTATCTATACTATTTGTTAAAATGTAAGCCAACCATACTTGCACACACAAGTAATATAAATTTTACACACATTTAAAGGAATTGATTGGAATATATTGAAACCCAGCACATTCTTTACATCATTTAAACTACATTCATTATTTGTGTAATTTAGCAAAACTTTTTTATAGCAAAACATAAATTGTGAGTGAGTACACTATGGCTAAATATGCACCCTCAAACCATTAAACCATTTTCAAAATTAACAAAACATTTGATTTAGTTTATTTTTTAAATTTGAAATTGACCATATATAAACATATTTTCCAGATTATTTAGTTACACAGTTTAGCATCATTTGGCTCTACAGTTTATAGGAGATTTTAAAAATTAAAACACATTATTATTTCTAATTATAAGCAACTAATTTAGAACTACTTTCACAACACTGGTGTTTTTAATTTAATTAGTTTTATAATATTGTTGTATGTATAATGTAATAAGAATATCACTTTCAATAGCAAATTTATACACAGCACAGTAGTGTCACAGATAGTCATGGTAGTGTAATAATGGCTAATGCACACATCCCAAACTTAAAGGGTCTAGGTTCAATCTGGGCTGGAACATATGCACCACTGGGGCAGTTTTGTGACCATTCTGTGCAGGTATGAAACAAGAATACAATTTCCTGTGGCCTGACAGACTGTCATAAGAGGCTACATAAAAACTCTATAGACAGCTGGTAGGGTATTTGTCTGCCTGGATGGCTACCACTCCTGGTCTACAGCTTGCTGCCAAAACAAGCTTGAGATGTGTTCGTATTAGTAGCCAGGTTCCACTCTCCCTTAAGAGAGCAGCAATGCATTTATAGCAATTTTGGTGGTAAAAATGTCTACAGACAAACCCCCTTTTCATCAGGTCGGCTGTCTGCCAGTCTGCTGAGCTCGTGCAATGAAAAATGCATATCGTTATATGCATTTTTCACATGCTAAGTGTGAAGAGAAACATTGTGACAAAACTTACACATCGAGATAACTGAGATGTCAAACCTGCCAAGCTACCTTGGACAAGTGTGGCAGGTATACTGTCTGTTCCCTTATGGCGGGAGGCCTGAGCCCACCTGTGGTACATTTATGGGCTGTTATTATTTTATTTATTATATTACACAGTATTGCGAAGTACTTATTTTGCATGAGAGAGCAGAATAGTGGATACTCTTGTAAGTTTAGCACCTCTAGGAAGTCAACCACTTTTTTATGTTGCTAAAGACTTGATATTTATCTGGTGTGTCCAGGTACTATGTCCTGAAGGTTGCCAACAAATTATAACATGTATAATCAAAACTTTCAAAGGTAATTAATGTTGTGATAATTTTCATACACATAAACACTATTTACTACTTTAAGTAAAGTAGTAAATACCCTATATTACCTTATACCAAATGGATACCACTCATACTCATATAGTAATTAAGGAGAGATATAAGTCTTAACAAGGTGTGACACAAAGTGTGTATATTACTAGAATAAATCTTAACTTATCACCTAATAATTTACATATTGATGTGGAGTCATGTCCTACTGCTGTTCTTGCCTTTAAATTGTTTAAAGTAACAGACAGTAAACTCCCGGCTTGGAGCTTATTAAGGTATAAAGAACAGCCACTTGCATTCAGCTCTACTACAAAAGGCTGGCACCTATACTATAGGAATTTTGCAATCTTATCTGATAATATCCATAATAAGCTCCCATATCAATATAATTATGAGTAATAAGTAAATATATTCAGCACAATAAAGCACTTTGGGATGTTCTATGTGGGTGTTTATATAATAAAATTTATTTCATTAACTGATAATAGGGTTTGTGTTATGGACCCAAATGAGGCAGAATTGTGTATATTTAACTTAAAATGGGACTAGAAAAAATAAAACGCCATTTGTTCCTTACATTCAAATCACCACCAACTCTATTTTCTTTTAGTTGTAATAACATAAAACCTTACCATAAAAACTGCCAGTATTAAAAATTTAAACAAATAAGTATTTATTCCACAACAGTTTAGGTAATTTTGTTAGCAAGTAATACAAATATCTATATCTAGGTAAAAGGAATATGTGTGATTCAGACTATAGCCAAGTAGATAGTCTGAATCACACATGTTCCTCTATATACGACCTACTATATAAACGATCATTTATTTCTTTTTAACATCCCTTTAAATTTTAATAAGTAATTAGATACCTATTTCCGTTTTAAAGTAAAATTTAAAATTATTTTAATTATATATGTTCTGTCAAACTTCTATTAGAGAGATTGTTTGTGTAATTTCTTATTTCCTTAATTTTTATACTTACCAAATTACCTTGCTAATTACTACTAAAAATGCTATACATTTTTTTTAAATTATCTGTGTCTTTTCGGATAACGGGGTTGTATCTTAAGCTCTCACCTCATCTCATATTGTTACAACTACCCTGCCAATCTGTCATTGACAAGCATGACGAGAAAGCCGTCCATTACACTGAAATAAGGATCCTCTAACCCAGAAGTGAGATGTTTATGGGGAGCAATCATTAAATAAAAACCTACAAACAATAAAGACGTAACGTAAATAACAATTGTGCATACTGCGTAAGGGAGTCGGCATACGAGCCAAAAAGAGCTTTACACCTACGACATAAGGGCGTCAGTGATCGTTCCTACGACACGACGGCACCTCGAGCCGGTGAGAATACTATCACTAACGCCTTATTGTATACGGATAAAGTTCTTTATGGCTTATATATGCCGCATCCATGTTGGCTAACTAGTATAGGGGCCTATGGAACTTCAAAGGTATTGTACCTATTTACCGGAATTCGAGCAGCTTTCTCATATCGATTGACCTTTCTTCATTTATTCATAATACAAATGCGGAATTTGCAATTAGATCGATAGAAATTGGAAAACAGGCGGCCGTGATGCTTTTGTCGTGACAGAAAAATCGTAAGACCCCGTCTATATAGAAGTTTCACTTCAATGTTATATCAGGAATAGGAGCAAAAAAAAGAAATATGATAAATTATCACGATATGAGACTTAACGTGTTTGTTCGTAATTTCTCTATAGTTATTTTAAGTTAAAAAATAAAATTACCAAATCAACTCAACTTATTGCGTGAAATAATTTTACTTTAATTTTATATCAAAACGGATAAATAACATATCTAGATATTTATAAAAGAGAGGTAACTAATTAACTTGATTTTTTTTAAATGACAAAAAATAATAATTCATCCTAAAAACGACCGCGTCTGTGGCACTCTGTGGAATCCCCGCTATCGACTGATAAATCCTCAAGAACATTGGCGTTGCTACAAGCTTAGGAATGCCATCAGAGGTATGCTATGCAGCTCTCTCTTTTCTTTCGCCAGAATTGGGGTCGGCAAAATATGTCTTTCCCTTCCACACTCCTCTATTCTGACATACATCTTCTGTCACACCACATATCATCATATCATCCTTCACGCAATCCATCCATATTTTTTTGTGGTCTACTTTTATATTTGTAACCAACCATCTTGTAGTTTAACATTCTTTTTCCATGTGACTTTCATCCCTCATTATATGCCCATACCAACTTAATCTTTTTCGTCCATCAATCAATTAGTGATCGATGTTTTCCTCTCAATTTTTCAGTCACGGGTGCAACTTTCAAAGATCACCTTATGTACTCATTTCTCACCTTATCCATTCTGGTAATACCACACATCCATCTCGACATTCTCATCTCAGCTGTGTGGAGACGTTTGTGGTATACCACTTTGCTAAGCTGCGAGAATAGCTAAACTAAAAAAGCTAAGCTAAGCTATAAAAGCTAAGCTATGAAACTGTCTGACCGTTCCACAGACGCTAAGCTAAGTAGCGGAGCGAGCAAGATGTGCTACGAAAATGCGGTGACGAATGCATGTCTACTACTCTGCAAATAGCTACACCACTCGCGACCATCCATAACACGCGTCCTTCCATATAAAAAAACAGCTTATTTGAAGCAGTTTCCACCAGTGCTATGCTATGTGGACCAATGAATATGATTGGTGATATCACATAGCACATCTGCGGTGGAAAAGCAGCCTTAAACAGCCATGTTTTCTTAGAAAAGCGTCACGTCTCGGTCTTGGTATGCCCTATTAATTTCAAGACTGAAGCGTTCCAGAGGCTTTGCTATGCCATTCCTCGTAGATTATATTGCTAGTGCCATCGTTTGTATAATAATTATGTTACGCACATAATTAAAGCCAAACCGAATGTTTCGTCGATGTTTAGCTACAGAAATACAGAAACGTACCTTCATAGTTTCAATCGTGATGTTTATTTGTTTGTGAGTTACAGCCGACGGACCGGCCATTTTTGTATGTATTGTATGTAATGTTTTGTAATGTGGCGAATTTTTTTTAAACAGATCTATTACTATATTATACAAGCTGATGCCCGCGACTTCGTCCGCGTCACGATCGCGATGTAGAATACTATAAGCATCATCTAGTTTATTTAATATTATAATGAAATACGCTATATTAGACACCGTTTTTGTAAGGCTGTACTTTTTCGCGGAATCTCGTCTTTATAATGTATAAATTGTTTTATTGTATGATGATACCGACAACATAAGTTGTATAATAAGCTGTTTAAGTAATAAAGTTTTTTTAACTATCCCGCGGGAACTCTAAGTTTTTGGAATCAAAAATACCTATACTATTTGTTGACTAGGGATATATAAGCTACCACCATACAAAATTTCAAAACCATACAAAAAATATAGTAATGAGTGGTATTTTTTTTCTTACTATAAAGCTGCTATTACTGTTTTTTACAAATGAACCTGTACATAACCTTCATATTCGCATCACATTAATTGCTACGTAAGTTGGATTACAAAGCATGTCATTATTCTATTATGCTTAAATAGAGGTTTATATTTCATTCCCATAATCGATTATACCTACTTTACGTAATAAAACTGTAGTATTCATGTACTTGAAATAAGACTTCCATTGTTTAACGTCTATCAAAGACTACGATTAGATTGCAGCTTAAGACGCTGAGTTAATCAACTAAAATTTAAAAGATATCCATTCTACTGGTTCAAAAGGCTTTATAGCTAGAATGGTAAAATATTTTTATAATCAAACATAGGTTTTAATAAATTACTTAACCTGTGAAGAGTATCTTGGATTTTGTGTTTTCAAATTAGCAACACTTGTTGTTTAATATCGCTTAAAGTATTCCAGTTTTGTATGTAAACGTGCCATATTTTTCATCTGAACTTATAAGTGTTGCAAGCCGATACTTATTCTTTACAGGTGTCTTATTGCCCCTTTGAATTTGAGTGATCTATTGTTGTGGTAATTAGTTCACGCCGCCGTAAGACGTCATAAAACCTTCTTTCCTCTGTTGGTATTTCATCCGAGTTTTGAAGAACCAGTGGGCGGCATGTTGCTAGGAGGGCGTGTCTAATTTACAAATGGACGAGGGTCGGTCAGTCGGGAAATGCGCAAGTCGTCGCAAACCTATATATACAAATATATATATATGTCGCAGAACGGCCTCGTTCTCACGACATCTCCTTCAGTTATTGCAGGTTTAGTGGGCGTGATCAGGATAAAATGCGAGCATAAAACACGAGGCCAACGGTTTATACACTTTTAATTTAGATTTAAAAGACATTTTAACATAGTTTAGACTGAGCAGCGGGTTCAGGGCACCCGCTCATACTTCTAACTTAAAACACTTTCTTTAAAAATACTCTAAGGTCCAACTCGACCTGCTGCCATCAACCCAATGTGCCACAAAAACCCCTCCGTCTACCGAAGTAGATACTACCAAAGTATAGAGGGCGCGTCTGACCCCGCTCTAGACATGCTCTGCTCACATTGGTCGTTTATTAAATTACAATATTCATAACGTTTATTAGGTTAGAACGATCTTTACGTTATAGAAACATTTAACAAATCAAATTAAGAATTTTAGAACTAATTAAAATGTTAACAAATGATATTGTGCGTTATACATCCAGTCAATAATACATCCAATTATAACTTCCCTCCGACATATATATAAGCAAAGTTTGTTTTCTTTGTCCGAGGTAAACTCGAAACTACTGGACCGATCAGCGTGAAACCACAACCATTCGACGCGGAATTAATCGTAGATGATTATAGGCTATATATTTTTAAAATTCTATGAGCCCTTTGCCATGTTTTCTCAATTTGTTTGTTAAATTAATAATTTATTTGCTCCCATAAAACAAAAGACAGGCATTTATCCTTGGTTCATTTGTTTTCTAGCTCATAAAAGAGGAACATGATTTAACATAACCTCAATGTTAGAAACAACTATTAGCCCAGTCATATTAGGGCTTTCACCTCGGAATGAAAGGTAATAAGCTGCAAATTGGTATGAACCTTTGTTTTGTCATTCTAAATGTTGTCTCAAAAGTCACAATCGTTATCGTGTCCGCGTCTCAAGATATTCAAGGTCAAAGATCACAAAAATCGGTTTTTCGCGAATATCTGGCTTCCTATCGGTTAAATGAGATTTGCATTTATTATAAAAGTTGTAGGCTATAAAATTCCCTACAACTTTTGTTTAAACTTTTTTTTCATACAACCAACCGTTTTGAAGGTAGAGCGCGAAGAGTGCACATCGTACAGTCATATACGGCCTAATGCAAGGTCAAGCGTGAGTTGTGGTTATCAGTACGTTATAAAGTCAATTATTTACTTGGAAATTATAATTATTAAACAATGCCTATTATTTATGTACTAACTATTAATTATTTATATTTAATTAAAGTAAGTAACTTGATTATTTATATATAATTATTCATATTTAACTATTTAAGTATAAAATATTATTAATTCTGGATTATATATTTTAGTTTTATTTTAAGTTAAAATGATAGTAAGAGTATATATTTTACACATATTTTTATTTATTATTAAATATTATTAATAATAATACTATAGAACATCTGTCCCGGCAATGAATAGAAAAGGGCATAGGGTAGGGACAAGTATTTCCAGGTATATAAGTATTGAGAAATTTACGCGTTTTAAAGAAAAGATATATAATGTGTTAACTTAAAATAAAACTAAAATATATAATCCAGAATTAATAATATTTTATACTTAAATAGTTAAATATGAATAATTATATATAAAAAATCAAGTTACTTACTTTAATTAAATATAAATAATTAATAGTTAGTACATAAATAATAGGCATTGTTTAATAATTATAATTTCCAAGTAAATAATTGACTTTATAACGTACTGATAACCATAACTCACGCTTGACCTTGCATTAGGCCGTATATGACTGTACGATGTGCACTCTTCGCGCTCTACCTTCAAAACGGTTGGTTGTATGAAAAAAAAGTTTAAACAAAAGTTGTAGGGAATTTTATAGCCTACAACTTTTATAATAAATGCAAATCTCATTTAACCGATAGGAAGCCAGATATTCGCGAAAAACCGATTTTTGTGACCTTTGACCTTGAATATCTTGAGACGCGGACACGATAACGATTGTGACTTTTGAGACAACATTTAGAATGACAAAACAAAGGTTCATACCAATTTGCAGCTTATTATCTTTCTTTCCGAGGTTGACCCCTTTTTTTACCTAATATGACTGGGCTATATATTCTTAACATATAAAGCAGAAGAGCCTGAATGTATGCTTGAACGCGCTAATCTCAGGAACCACTGTCTGATTTGAAAATTCTTTCAGTGGTAAATAACCCATTAGCTATATATCATCGCGATAAGATCAATAGGAGCGGAGTACCAATGAAGAATGTTTCAAAATCGGTTTTTTTTAGCTTACCTTCTTTTTAGTTATTCCGCGCGGACGAAGCCGCGGGCAGAAGCTAGTATTAATTATATACTTGTAAGAACTGCGAATTATGTGTGTGTACTTCTAATAAACTTTGTGATAATTCCAACGGCATTTTCTAATTTATATGCTACAAATTCGTAACCGTATGACTGAGCGAAGTCGCATGTAATCCATAATCCACTTGGAATAATCCAATAACGTGTCGATGTAATTGTTCTGGGAATTAACAATTTTAAGGCGATGTATTACTAATAAATATTTATGGGTTAATTATAAACCTCTAAGTCTGTATAATGTATGATATATTATTGGAAAAAGTGCGAAATTGTGAATAATATTGGTTTAAACAATTTTTGTTAAGTACTTTTTGAGATACGATGTATTTTCACTTTATTGTTTCGTAGCCAAATAACGAGAACAGTAGATGTTTGTAATCTCTGTGTAACCTTTGTGTGTGAACTGCTACTCATTGCCAATTATAATAATTTTACATCGTTTGTACATTAATTTACATCTAAATGGACAAGTTGTAAACTAAAACGGCAAAGAAAAATTAGTTATATTGTATACTACCTATAATTCCTTAAGACTACATTTTCTTTCACCTTTTGACCTTCTGCAAGTATATGGCGTCGGCACAACGTGTTTTCCTTTAATACTCTTCTAGTCTATGTCCTTTGTGACAACTACATCCATCTCTTTTTTGGTCTGCCTTTAGATTTTTACTCGTCAATCACTGGAAGCCAGTGTGATCTTTGTCACTTGGAATGGCTGTATCACCTTGTCTTTCTCATCTCATTATTTTTTGGAATAAAACTCATAAGACTATAAGTATTCTACTGAGTTATAGAGATAGTAGGTCATTGTAGTTAATCGGTAAGGTTTTCATAAGATTATCTACGTTACCTCGCTGGATCGCCATATTGCTCCGTTATCCGATGTAGGAACTAGCCCTCTGATCACTGAAAGTCCTAGGGGTTTTGATAGGTCTTTCAGGCTCATAACTTCAGGACCCCACGATCCAAGCGTCTCAACAGTTTACAGCACAAACAAGAAACTTTCACTGAGAGTTGCATATTTGCGTCGCTGGAGTGATTCAGATATATCTATTTATCTTCTAATTTATCATCATGGCGTCGGTACTCATTTATTGCATTGACGTCATACTTATGTAAATTGATCCTTCGTTAATTAATTTACTTGTGGTTACAGTATTACCACATGGCTAATTTGTTTCTTGTTTTTTTGAAGCACTGAACAGGGAAAAACAGGGAAACATTGCGTGCTCAAGTGATGTTGTTTTAAATTGGGAACTTTTATTGATTTTGGCTCTTAATGTAATTAGCATATCGTGTGTTAATTAATATGGCTTAACATGTTTATTGGTTCGTAAATATGGCAAGCGCGGTATTTTATTCTAATTTTATGTCGACGTTTTGGCCTCGTAAAATGTAGTTTTGTGTACTAAACGCGCCCAGCACAATATCAAAGGAGAGAAGTAAGGCATATCGCACTGGCTTGGCAACCTCCATAGAATGGGAGAGAATCGAGGGGTAAAAAGAGCCTACAGGGGCGACCAAAGCGACCGACGTGACTGGAGTGACGTAGTAGAAACTGACCTGCACGGGCTTCAAATCTATGACTGGCAAGAGACAATGCCGAACAGATAGGAGTGGAGTATTCTCATTTCGGAGGCTAGGACTCATTTTGGGTCGTTGAGTCGCAGCAGTTAGTCAGTTAGTTAGTAACAGTCGCGAAAAGTTGAGAAAATTCTATAGTCATTAATATATTACCCCATACACTTTAGCCGATCATAGGATCGGCTGGCAACATGTTTGTTTCGCTCTTAGTGTTGGACACGTCCCTAGCCGACTATAATCACTTTCCATTAGATGGCCCGTCTGCCGATTTCTGGCAAACTGCTATAAAAAAGTGAAACTTCGTAACCTCGGCTGCCAGTAACCTGGCTAACTCGGCTGGTTCTTGTTGAACACTTTTCTCGAGATTTGATTGCACAGATAGTAGAATTTCAGTAGTAGAATTTCACTTAAATCCTTTCAGTAGGTAACACGTGATGATTGAATAGACGAACAGGCCAAAAAAGAAATGCATTTTTATAATCTCCTGGTCCGAATTATCCTTCCTGCTACTTTTTATATTGTTTAAACGCAATGCACAACAATGTACAATGTATTCGAACCTTTTACTGATTTATTATATTATAGATGTACTTTTGATAATTAGGATGTAATAAGTTGCCTTACTGTCCGTTCCCCAATAATGGGAGCCCCGAGCCCAGCAGTCGGACATTTATGGGCTGTTATTTTTTTATTACAAGTAGCCTTAATTTTAAATAAATAAATCTTAATCACTTATTTTCAATATTTGACTGATTGGTCTAATGAGTTTTAATAAATTATAAATAACAAAACGTCAAAAACGAAATGAAGGATCTGTGTGCCATCTAGTTCTGTAGGATGTATGAGCTTAATAGAAATAATTTTCTTGACTAGGAGGATGCCATTCCTCGTGTTTCTCGTATGCAATGGTGGAACCTTGTAAAATGTTTTTATCAAAATTTAAATTTATGATGTATCTAATGTGATACTTGTGAACAATTTATGGAAGAACAAATCAAATATGAAGCTTTTTAGAAGCGAAATATTATTTTAATTTGATTCACTATATTATTTAAAATAATCCATAACACGAAAGGTGATTTATACAACGCCTCGAATGCGTTTTCCAATTTTTTATTTATGATCTCTTCACGAGATTCATGTAGATTCCTCCAGCAGGTGAAACGATTACCCTGTTTGGATCGTATTCCATTTTTCTCTGAGTATTCTTAGAGGGTTCAACGCGGAATTTTGTTAATAATTTAACGATGCCCACACGAGATTGTACTTGAGCAAAACGTAAGCCTGCAACAAACACATTAAAAATCTTTGAATAACAATATTTATATGATTATCTTACTTATACAATGGAGAAGATAACTACATTGAGTTGTTATACTAAGTATATTTGTACTCCCTAAAGGTTACATGTTTTTACATTTTACAAAATATTGAGCCTATACCGTCTTTTCTGTAGGTAGTGTCGAAGTTTCCTGAAAACTAAATTAATCATTTTTATTATTAATATCCTAAAATTATTGTTTCCTTGGAAATCTTGGGAATTCAGCCTTTCGAAACTTTTTGTAGACAGGATGCTGCATTCTAGATAAGAAGTTAATGATGACACAAATGAGCATCATCATTATATGTTAAAGTTTTTTAAACTTGGGTAATTTATTTATACAACTGTAACTGCTAATATTTTACATGTTTTTGTGATACGAAAACATTGTGGTATTAAATAAAGCGTTCTGCAAAACACAATTACATGATATTTTACAAAATGTTCCACTTACCTATGCATTGTCTGGGCCCAATTCCAAACGGTAAATAGGCACAAGGATGTCTATTTGCAGAATTTTCCACTGAAAATCTTTCTGGATCAAATTTTTCTGGTTCAGGGTATAAATTAGGATCACGATGAATACCTCTTGGCGATATTAACACAGTTTGACCTTTCTTAAGAACAACGTTAGTGCCCGGAATTTTGTAATCAACTATTACATTCCTTATCAGGTCACCAATTGCAAATAGTCTAAGGGTTTCTTTGAAAACTTTCTCTAAATAAACCATATCTTGTAAACATTCATATGTAACTCCACCATTGTGCTTTGTAATAACTTCATCAATTTCAGCCATCAGTTTATCTTGAATGTGGGGGTTGAGAGCTAACTGGTACAATAGGAAGGTCATTGTGGCGGCACTGGTCTCGTATCCACCAATAAAGAAAACGAATGCCTGAGCAGCGATTATATCATCAGTTATTGCCATCGTTTGCTTTTCAAACTCATCATTTCTCTTAGCGGTCTGTACTTGTCCTTTGTTTTTTAATTCCAGCAACAAATCCATGAAATCTTTCCTATTTGACGGAGCTTTATTTCTTTCAGTAATTATCTGCTCTACCAAATCTGAGAAAAACTTCGAAACGAATCTTGGAAATAATGAACGGTTTAGTTTTTTCAATATACCTGGAAACATCATATCAATTTCCAAAGCTAATGATGGGGTCATAACCAATTCGTCAACTCTTCTCAATACAGGAAATTTATCGTCCTTATTATCCAAATCTAGGCCAAATGCGCATGCTGCAATAGTAGATATCGTATACTTTTGTGTAAGTCTATGAATTTCATGTTCGGGATTTTTTATCGATTCAATGTGTTCTATGAATTTGTCGCCTCTCTCAGTAATTAAGTGAAACATATTTTTCAATTTGGAAGAAGTAAAAATAGGAGTGAACTGGTTTCTTAAAGCTCGCCATATCTCTCCATCCGCATGAAATAAATTAGCTCCCAAACCATCTTGGCTAAACTCAATACCGCGGTCAGGGAATAAATCGAAGTCCTTAATCATAATATGTTTGATAATGTCTAAGTCGCGGATCAGAAGACAAGGCGTGGTCATTCTGTACACTCCTACTACTTTTTCATTTGGAAACTGTTTGTATATTTCTTCAAAGACCAAGTTTATGTTTTTTCTCCGGAGAGCAGCTTCTTTCCAATTTCCAAACAAAGGAACTGGTTTTGGAGTAACTACATTTCTATCTTTCCAATAATTAAAAGTTCTTGTAATATACCAGTAAATAAAAATGGGTGCGGTTGCTAAAGTTAAAGCCACGTATTGAAACATCGTGCGTGAACTGGCTGGATGACTATATAAGAATGAATACTTCGAATGTCACTTTTCCTCTTATATACTTAAGAATATATTCGAATCACTCTGTGACATTTTTCTTTTAACATGGTAATCATTTAGGCTTTGTCTAAATGTACACGTGCGATTTACACAATTCCATGTAAGGGTAATCACAGACATAATGGATAATATATATATATATATATATATATATATTAATATACGAATGGTAATCAAGAGCCTTGTCATCATTGAGGGCTAAGCAATCTCTAAGCTTCAAGCTTTGTCTGTGACAATTAATTTTCATGTTAGCTAACAAAGTTTTTATATTGAAAAATACTATTTTAATCGAAATGTTATTATTGAACCAATACATTAAAATAAATGAAATACAATTACTCGCCGATAGAATGCTTCCATTCTAGGGCTCGAGATTCAAGATCACAGGTTTTCTGTGTTTATAATAGGCAATATGCCGCAATGGATACAAAAGTGATTTTGCCCGTATAGTTAATAAGAACCCAGACAATAATACAAATTTGTGATCATTGGGAAAGTTAATAGCTAAGAGACATCGAGGTAGATATTCAAAATTGGGTAGATCGACCCTGTTCCTGACCAATTCGAAATATTTGTACCGGTAGGTATTGTAATGGTTTTATATTTACAAGTTTACGATCTTAATATATTAATATAGACAGAATCAAAGAAGAAGGAATACGTTTACAAATGGGTACATGAATCAATTTAAAAAATATTGAAAGATCATATTTATATATGAGTTTCATAACAAACATTTTTTTTTCACTATAATTAAAAATACATAGACGATACGTATCCTATAAAGCTGAGTTTTTATGACAAATTATCATAGTACATCACACGCTCGCTTGGCCTGTTTGTGGTCCTTGGGCTCTTTAAAAATATATGATGTTTGACCCAGAAATCAGGCGGGATTTTCCAGAGGGGAGCTTTGTAGTTATTCAGGTGCATAAAAATTTATTTATTCCGCCACAGTTTTCACTAGATCGATCGTTATTTTTTTTAACGCTGTGGTACTTTGTGCCCCATTTCAAGTTAAGCGTGGACGAAGTCGCGGGCATATCTAAAGAAACTTGTGCTGTTATTGAATGTGACGCCTTGTAATTTTCCTATATTTAAGGAACTTTCAAGTTCCATGTATTTGTGAATTTTAGTTTCTACAATTTTGGGGACAAATGGGTATAACAGGTGTCTATTGAGAAATGTCAGTTTATACTTGACGTTCGAAAAAAAGATGGGTATGGGGATGGTAAGACTCGTCATAAAAATTGTAATCTTATACTAATATATAAAGCTGATGAGTTTCTTGTTTAATTGAAAGCGATAATCTCAGGAACTACTGATCTGATTTGAAAAATTCTTTCAGCGTTAGATAGCCTGTTTATCGACGAAAGCTCCAGAGGAGCTCCAATAGGAGCAAAGAAACATCGAAGAATGTTTCAAAATCGGGTGTTTTTTTAACTTTTAAACTATTCCACGCGGTCATAGTCGCGGTACAGAAGTTAGTAATATATATTTATCAAAGGCTATCTGCTTCTGTTTAATGTCATGATTCCCCGTGTGTATACGAATTTATAATTCTAACTTATATTATTTATAGCTTTGTGGTTGAAGTGTTTCTTTGGATCGCATGCTTTAGCTGCAGTCGTTCTTGCTAAGTGTAAATCGAGTATTAAGTCCTGAGTACGTACTTGTAAATATTTTGAGCCTGATTGTTTTGTGCTATGATTTTTGGTATTGTTGAATCTTTGCTATTGTTGGCCTTTAAAACGTCGCGTTCTTTTGTTAAATTTTAACATTTGCCGTCACGGTTATAATTTCTTCGCAAATTCTATGTGGATATTATTTAAATATTCCGACATATACATATAGCATTGCTAATTATATACTCACGTGTTTAAGACTAGGCGTGATGAGAGGTTTTTGGAAGGAATTTTGATAGTGATGTCTGCTGTGAGGTTTTTTTAATCGTCCTGGTGTGTGTCTGGCCGTGCACATACGCTTCCATAGCGTTGACGACGTTCCACTTTCTATGATATTTGGCTACCTAACCAAAAGATACAACAAATATAATAAGTATAGTAGAATAATTGTTAGTTAAGTGTAAATAGATAGATAAATAATAAAGAATGATCTATTATGAGATAATTCTTTATTATCTATAAGGGTTTATCTCGCCAGCTTCGTAAGTGAATTTACTTCACACAACTAATGCAAATGTACGTACATAAATCAAGCCTCAGCACTTGTCACGTGTAAATTCAGTTTTACATCCTTACTATGTATTTTATGCTGGATTTGATTTGGTATCTATGGTTTTTGGATTTTTTCACGTTCTTTTGTTTTTCAAGTTTTCAGTCGCGGTTGGTTGATTATAATTTCTCAAATTAGATGTCAATATTATTTAAACATTTCCAACATAATCATAGCATTACTAATTAAATGCGTTACTAATTATGTGGTTGTGTGTTTTTGGTTAGGCACGGTGAGAGTCTTTTGTGGAGAGCCTGCATGGTTCTAAAATCGGTTTCAGGAGAATAATTTTTGACGAGGACCTATGATGTACGAGACTTATAATCAGATATAGAGAAACGGGGTTTTTTTAACAAACACGTAAATTAAACATATTAAAATAATATTTATTCAGTCTTGATAAATCAATCGTGAAGGCACGGATGAGCGAGGAAGTTGCACGATGGAGCATGAATTACTGTTCAAAATATTCTTATATTTAAATTCATGAACACGCCCTGGCGTTTCACGGCTCATATGAGCATGGTCCCGCAAGTTTCCAATGCTTTACCACATTCTAAAATTGTATTAGTTAAAAGTGTCTCTTTGTTTTTTCTTTATGCGTCTTAACTCAAGCTGAATTAGGCATGTTTAGTGCGATTCATGTGCCATTATGAATTGAGCAGATCGAACCTTTATCCTTACCGCCATTTTATGCTAAGCGATATTTGTACCTAAATATATTTTCCCCTAAAAAGGTATTTTAAACTGTTATTTTGTTTTAAGACCTTCGATTTGGTTTCCGTAGGGTGTAACCTATCTGAACAATTAAAATATTTAAATTAATTAACTGCATGACTTCAGCAGACAGGCCCACCTGGTGGAAAGCGGTTACCATCGCCTATGGACATTTGTAACACCAATGGTGCTCACAATATGCTGCTGCTTTCTAACGGGAGACTGGAACACAACTCAAGGTTGTTATGGCGGAATACTCTATAATCAGGGGTGGTAGTCATCCAGAAGGGCAAATGCCCGCCCTACCTACTACCTGGCTGTGGCTTGTTTTCTTTTGTCGCCTCTCACGACGAAATTGTATTCTTTCTCCCTTCTTGCACCAATACAATTATGGACATCCGTATTTGTCTTACATGGATTACAGTTTGAAATATGTTTTACATGAAAAATATATTTAGGTAGCAATGTCGTTAATGGCAGTAATGGTTCGTGATGTTCCGCTTATACTTGTACAATGTCGTATGCGATAAAAAAATTACGCCATCGTATCACGTTGCAGTGTGAAGTTTCTTTTGCGATGTCTTATTGCCGTGTTTTAGCTGCACTCTAGCATAAAAATCTCTTATTTGTTAAAGATGTCGTAAATAAATAAGGGAATAATAGATGCCCTCGACCCCAGCAACACACGGTCAGTAGCCTGATTTACTAGGTTGGTTTGTTGAAACTATTCAAAGACTTAATGATCTACTTAGTAGGACTTAGTAGTCATTTCTACTTGTTCAGAATATTGTGTAATATACAAAGTTCATAACCAAATAATTTTAATGTCAGTGTTAGACTTTGAAAAGTACGAAATATAGTGTAAACTCTATATGACGACACTGATGGGACTGTGCATTTTATGGTGTTATGATGGAGAGTTCTTGTTAAATGGAGAAGTATGTTACTTTTGTCTGAAGTGTTTTACTGCACCAGTATTTTATTTGTATTTTTTTCATATCTTGTGGTATTGAGGCGTCTTGGTGAAAAAAGAAGTATGTAGAAATTTCGATATTTCGGAACTTTGAAATTTCGGTATGCATGATGCCGACAGTAGAGTTTATTACAGGCTTGGATAATATAGCGATAAAAAAGCGTACACAGCTCCGCAGCTTTTACTAGGTATTTCATTTACTTACTTTTTTATTACTTAATTGTTGTTGTTATTGAGAGTGGGTGTAATAAACCAACGAAAGGCAAGTGATTTCAACGCTTAAGGGAGTTTGTCGTTAAATCGAGTGACGTTACATGGAGTTTACACTGTATATAATAATTTTCAAAGTACCGATACTAAACGTTAATAAAAAAAAAGTTGTTGTCTAATAACATCTGTTCCCTATATAACAATAGTTCATGTATAAAGTCTAGAGAAATTATTTTTTGTACTTTTGTACGTATACAACCTGAGGCATCTTAAAATTGGCGTAATTTTAGTTTTCTATATTGAAACCCAAAACAAATATTGAAATTAGTAAACTGGGGAATATCATTGCGTGTGGTATTAAATGATAAGCATATAACGAAAATATATTTAAATTTCTTATTTATGAGTAATAAAATGATGTACTTATTAATAATAGCCTTTTCTTCTCATTTGGCTATTTTATATTATCCAGTCGAGAATTGAAAAAATAAGGAGCTTTGATTGTCCGTCGTCAGCTATTCACAGTCCACTGCTGGACGTAGGCCTCCCCAAGACGGCGCCACTCATACCTATCCGCTGCCTTTCTCATCCAGCGCCTACCGGCGACCTTGCGTGGGTCGTCGGTCCATCGGGCTGGAGGGCGTCCGACACTACGTTTACCGAGACGCGGTCTCCACTCCAGGACTCGTCTGCTCCAACGGCCGTCGGTCCTGCGACAGACGTGACCGGCCCACTGCCACTTCAACTTGCTAATTTTGCGAGCTATGTCGGTTACTTTGGTTCTCTTACGGATATCCTCATTTCTAATTTTATCCATAAGAGAAACACCCAACATAGCTCGCTCCATAGCCCGTTGAGTGACTTGGAACTTGTGGACCAATCCTGCCGTCAGTGTCCATGTCTCGGCCCCATAGGTCAGGACGGGAAGGACGCACTGCTCGAAGACTTTTGTCTTCAAGCATTGCGGAATGGTCGACGAGAATACTTGACGAAGCTTCCCGAATGCCGCCCAGCCCAACTGAATCCTCCTATTGGCTTCCCCCTCAAAGTTGATTATAAATTTGATTGTGTGAGTTGATTAATATTTTGAATAAAATATATTTAATTTTATTAAAAAAATATTTGTTGAAAAACAAATTATCAAAATTTAAACTGGTAATAATTGTTGAAAACATTCAGTAGTGAAATTTCCACTTCAAAGTGAGGATACTGAGAGATATTATATGAGACAATAATCAGGTCTTTAAATAAAACACAACGACTATTCGCAATACTGTCTGTTCCGAGAATTAATGTACATTCATGGTTTTTTGTATTGAAGTAATTGTCTGACACATTGTTTTTACATACACAGCAGATATTTACAAAAACAGGATTGATATACCTAAATAAAAAGTCGCCAAAGAACATTAATATGAGTTTTGAAGACCCTGCGGTACACGGCTGTGTACATTTGTACGGCAAACAAATATTCACTTTCCTCAGCCACATGTATGGTGACCAGTTTCACTCCACCATTATAGTGGAATTTATAATATGTATCTTCTCAGTAAGTCTTAGGAGAAATAACTGTAACACAATTATTAGGAATATAGGTTGATTAACATGATTCATTTGTCATAAAATTTAGACGTTTTTACTCTGTTTAAAACTTAATAATTAATTACTGGAAAGTTACAATAGTACAAGAAGACGACACTCTTATAAGTATAAGTAAAATCTTGAACCCTGGTCACACACTTTATGCCTCAAAATATAACAACGTTACAGCGTTATACGAATCGTCTGCTTTGAATGTCCTTCAACTGCATTGTTTGTGTACACAACTTAAAATTACGATAAATATTGTGGATTGTGACGACCTTTGCTTAACTACCTTGCACTGGCAGTGAGTTTCCCCCCGTCGCCTCATTCGCGCGTTTCGCTTGCATTGATAGCAAGATGTTAGCACGGTAGTGCAGTGTTTATTCAATCATATTTTGCATCACCATCATCATCAGGTCCTTAAAGGCTGCAGGATTTTAGTTTGTCTTTTAATTTTTTATTGTAAGTGAAACCATGATTATACCATAAGGTAAATAATGTTTTTCATTCACGTAAAAGGTTTGGCATGTAAATACGTATCGTATCAAATATTGTCGGCTTAAGTTTATAAATAACTCATAGTTGTTTGTTCATATTATAACTTTCATTATCTTTTAATACAAATTTGAAGCGAGGAAAATGTATGCGTTGTGACTGTATTTGCCACGTTACATGTGGTCCTCCAAATGTCATGAATAAATATTCATACATAGGTATACTCTATGTATGTACAAACATTTATGTACTACACGTTTCACAACATTCTGTGTACTACTTACACGTTCTGTTATGTGAATGTAGTACCTACTCGTATTAAGTATTTTTTAAGATATTAAAGTTTCTTTTAAATTTTAGAATAATTTAGTGTTAACATGTTTTGAATAATATAAGTCGAAACGCGCAAGAAGAATGATTTGTGGCTGTACCTAGTATGTAGGATTCGGGAGTTTTTGGCGTCCTCATATTCTTCTATTATACAAGGTACGCAGATGTTATACGTCTCGAACGTGTCTTACATGTTGTCTCTTAACCAAAGATTATTAAAACTAAATTTTTTGCATGTTTTACTGCTTTTACGTAATGGGGATTCACAAAAAATCACCCTCTAATATTTTTATTACGTAAAATAGGGTATTTTAAGATACTAATCTGAATATTTTTGTATTTTAAGCGTTAGTTTTTTTATAACTGGGTTTTAACATTATTTCTCCGATGACGTCATAAGGGACAAGTTTACATTGATTTCTTTGCCTAGAAAACAAAAAATAATAAAAGTAAGTTTTATCTATATATAATCATAGTAATCTGTGCTACTATTTAAATTTCACTGTCATTACTCATTACGTATCGTGATCATTTTAGTGTTTTTTGCGTGGGCTTATAATTTTTCGTGTTCAACCATTATTATTTTTTATAGTTATCGTTAACTTTTTTAAAGTGGTCTTTAGGGAAAATCCATGTTACAGAACGTAGATCAAATAATGTACAGCTAGATTTTTTTTTACACCTGAAGCAGGCAAACAGGCAGACGGCCCACCTGATTGGATTGAGTAAGGTAAAATAAAGGTCAAACGCATTTCTGTCAAGATACAAGAAGATCGTACGTTTTTTGGAATTTTAACTAGACAGAAATGATTAGGGACACTATTCCTCGAATTTTTTTTTCAAATAGCTAGATTGAAAAAAAGTGAACAATCCCAATTCATGATCTAACAAGATTCATGTAGATTGCTCGCTTTGGTGACATGACTAGTCTTTTCGGGTTGTACTCCATTGTTTTTTGAGGGCTCAACGCGGTACTTTGTTAATAATTTAACTATGCTCACACGGGATTGTGTTTGAGCAATACCTGTAACAAAAACAATTAAGAACATAATTATTTTTATGGTTAGCGTACTAGTATAATGGAGACATAACTACCTTAAGATTCTATACTAAGTATACTTATAGTTCCTCAAGTTTACAATGGTTACATGTAACATTATAGGCACCTGTACCTCTAGGTAAAGAGGCAAGTATCTTGGTCGAGTTACCTCATGAGATTGTTATACAATACTAAACCGTTGTCTTATTAAATCCAAAGATTTGGCACTTCAAATAGAGACAACCAAAACCTACAATTTACGAATAAAAGAAGGGGAAAAGTGTAGAGAGGAGTTGCTTCATCATTTTATTAAGGATTGCTTTACTTGGGCTTATTAAATAATAAGAGATTCATGATTATAAAACTGTGTAGTAATAGTCTCGAGTGTCACTTAAACTGCTAAAATTGAGAAATCTTTGAGATATGAAACATGAGCGCAACAAATTAAACGAATTTTTATATAAAATAAAGTGCTGGGAGTGTTGTAAAGCACTTTTTTACATGGTAATCTGCAAAATGGTTCAGCTCACCTATACATCTTCTGTTTCTAATCCCAAACGTTAAATAGGCACATGGATGTATCTTTGCACAATTTTCCAATGTGATCCTTTCTGGATCAAATTATTCGGGCTGAGGATACAAATTGGGATCATGATGAAAATACCTCTTGGTGATATTAGCACAGTCTGGCTTTTCTTGAAAATAACTTCAGTGCCAGGGATTGTCTACTGTCAGCTACTATATTCCGTTGCAACGGATCAGCAATTGTGTACATTCTAAGAGTTTCTTATAAAACTTTCTCTAAATAAACCACATTCGTTAAACATTCATTTATGTAACTTGACAATTGTGCTTAGCAATAACTGCATCTATCAGTTCATTTGGAATTTCGGGGTTGAGAGCCAACTGATGCAAGAGGAAAGTTATTGTGGCAGCACTGCTTTCATATCCATCAACGAAGAAAGCTAATGCTTGAGTTGCAATTATACCATCTGTTATTATTAATAGTCTGCTTTTCGAATTCGTCATCTTTCTTAGTGTTCTGTACTTTTCCTACAACAAATCATGATATCGTTTCTGTAGGGTAACTTATTTCTTTCTGGAGTTATCTGCTCTATAAAATTAAGAAAAAAGTTGGAGACACGAGCTTTAGAAATAATGTTCTTTTAAAAAAAAATTCTTCTTTTTTTGGAAACATCATATCAAGTACAAAAGCTTATGATAGTATCATGACCAATTCGTCAACTTTTCTCAATATAGGTAGTTTATCTTCCATATTATCAAAATCTCAACCAAATGTGCATGTTGCGATCGCAACCATGGTAAACTTTATTCCTATAAGTCCATGAATCACATGTTCAGAATTTTTTAACGATTGTAATGTATTTTAGAAATTTATCACCTCTCTCAGTCATTAAGTACAGCATATTTTTTAACTTTGAAGAAGTAAAAATAGGTGTGAACTGGTACCTTAAAGCTCGCAATAACTCTCCGTCTGCATGGAACAATTTGGCTTCCAAACCATCTTGGTTAAATTGAACACCACGGTCGGGAAATAAATAAAAGTTCTTTATCAACACATCTTTGATGATGTCTTAGTTACGGATTAGAAGGCATGGCGAGGAAACTGTATTTCTTCAAAAGCAAATTTCTGTGTTCTCTTCCTAGTGCAGCGTTTTTCCTATTTCCAAACAAAGCACCGGTTTTGATGTAGCTAATTTCATTTCTGTTTGTGTAATAATTGAAAGTTTTTGTGATATACCAATAAACTGCAATAGGCAAGTTACTTGAGCTAATGTCACGTATTGCAGTATGATGCGTGTTCTCTGACTGAGTGACTAGAAAAAAATGAATATTTGGGACATTACTATCTACTTTTATGTAATTTAAAACAATGTTAGCCGTTTCACGGTATTTTTCTTTTGAAATGGCTATTACTTAGGCTTTTCCAAATATACACGTGAGACTACTGTGCTCACGTGTTAAGCTAATCACAGAGATGATAGCTGTGCTATATATATTCATATGTTTCTCTTATGTAACATTAAATCCAGATGAAGGTGATTTTCTTGCAATTATGTTTCTGGAACCAAACAATATAAGCTCTCAATTCTTTAATGAACTACATTGACGGATTAACGCTTGTTGTTTTGCGGAATTTACATTATTGACCCATTTAAGGCTAATTGTTATTATGAGTTTTGATATAAAGTATCGTATGTAATAAACACTATGTTTATATAACTACGTTATTTTCATTTAATTTTCATTTACTGTTGTTTGATGAGTACAATTATCATAAATATGTGGACTATTGCATTAATTTAAAAATTATTTGAAAACATAGATGAGCATAAATTTAATAGGTTCGGAGACTTATTGTATTCTTTGAATGTTTATAGATAATGTTATAATTTTAGTTATAATGTTAGAGTTATAAAAAAATGATTTTATTTGTTTATTATTTAGATCTCATAAACGAAGCGTGTCATTTAATAACTTTTGTACATACAACTTTGTAATATACTAGGATATGCTCGCGAATTCGTCCACGCTTCACCTGAAATTCCCGCAGGATTCCCAGTATAAAAGTAGCTCAGATTTTAAGCCTTAAGAATTTGTTGTCGATCAGCGAAAACCGCATCGAAATCGGCCCAGTAGCTTTTACGTAAATCCCGAACAAACAGAAAAACCGACAAATAGACTATTAATATATTTTTTTTAATAATAATTGCAACATGTTCCCCATCGTTTATATAGTTTATTCCAGTTGTTTTTTTAAATAGCTTTAATGTAGAGACACTGCATGTTTGGAATTTTATAATTATACATATTTTATGTATGTAAGAAACTATAATTGTGACTAATATTAGTTATAGCTTATTCGTATTGAGTTAGAGTAAGTTTGTGGGCATTTTTAAGGTTGTTAAAGAAGCCTACAAACACTATAACTCAATATGAATTAGACCGTTTATGTTTAAACGCTTTATAGCTGCAGTTATTTGTTATGTGCAAATTAAGATTTTATATTCTGTGCAATATTGTTTGTGTATATGATTTTTGTTTTAGGCTGAACTTTTTACTGGTGTATGTGATGTTCTTTTCTTAAATTTAGTGTTTTCTAACGACGGTTGTGTATATTTTCGCAAATTACTTGTCAATATTATTTTAATCATCCTAAGACCGTGCGTGTGCGGGCACCACGAATATTTCGGTGTGATTTTTTCCTACAAAACCTGCGGATAATGTTTCGATGATTATGTCTGCAGGATGCTTATTTCCTTTTAATAATTTGCCTTACCAACTTCAATGGTAAATTTTATAAAAATGTGTATGTATCTTATATTTATATGTGTTTTTCTATTGTATATAGAATTCTATATATAACATAATAAATCTAGTAATATCAAAATATTTTAGTGTACATAACTCTGCCTCTTTGTTGCTCCCCTTCTCGCTAGATTCATAGGTTTACTGGAAGATAACTCTTAGGGTTAAGCCCGCCTTTGTACATCACAACTGTTCTATAATTTTGTATATAAATGTTTGTGTACAGTGAAGAATAAATCATCCGTGACTATACTAGCAGATTTAAGTGACGTTAAAACTGAAAAGAACACTTTCTAAATAATTCAATGCCGTTTTGACAAAAGCAAATTGCTGCACTACGTTGACTATAAGATCTGGCTTTCTATATTGAGAAACGTCGGCGCGCAAAATTTAGGTTTAATTTAGTTTTTTAACCACTCGCTTTGCTCAATATTTTCTGATAGCTGCAAGATAAAAAAATGATATATCACCTTAGTTTAAAATAAAATTCTTATAGTTTTTTAAATAATCGGCAGACAAACACACTTTGTATATCTCTAATCAACCTACGCTACGCTAGTGTAGTTAGAAATACAATGGACCACTCTGAATCGATTCCAGAAACCTACACAATCAATACAGAAAGTATATCTTCAATATGTTCCATGCCAGGGTCGTACCCGGAGGCTGTATGTTCCAGTTAGCTAAGCCTGTAAAGGCATAGCCAACTCAACCACAGAAACTATCAATTCATGTTTTAATTCTCACAACTTTTAGATAGATAGATAACACTTTATTAAAAAGTAAATAAATACAAGTTATTCTTAAGGTACACAACACAACATAAAAGCCACAAAACTAATGTCACACACAATAACAAAATTAACAATAAGCGTGTATAAACTCAAAAAAACTCTAACAGTAATCAAGTTGTAACACGGGTACGGACCTCGAGTCCGTAGAATTGTTAATAAATATAAAAAAGCACTTTATTATACACCAATACAAAAATGAACTCAGTGACTAAACCTATATCTAGCTATGCACAAAGGGCGGTCTTATCGCTAACAAAGCGATCTTTTCCAGACAATCCCAGCAATGAACTGAAGTGATGATGGTGATAGAGGTATACATAAAACATATGGTGCAGTTACTTACGTTTTAATAATAAATATAAAAATGATATATTTGCAGAAGTTTTATATGTTAAATCGATATATTCTTTATGTACCATACAAATAAATATATAGAAAAACATATAAATGTTTATACATGAATATACAGACGTTTAATAATCATATTCCAAAGACAGGTAATATAATGTAATGTATACAGGTCACACAGGTACAACGACAGGTTGTATAAATGTAACACGTTGAACCGTTTCAGAGATAATTCGAGGCGAACTTTTAGACAGACATACCGCAACGGTAATTTATAATTAGAAATCTTGTAAATTGCAGTTTTCGATTAAAATATTGCCTAAATTGTTTAATTGATTGATACTTTCATTTATTAATCTAGATGGGCTAGTAAAAGCGTTTTCTAGCGTTTTTCTCACTTGGATAGACATTGGAATCTGAAAATGTAGTTCGTGACAGAGATAGTACAAAAATATGCTGACGCCGAAGAATAGAGCCATGTAAGCGAGGCAATCCAACTGCTTGACACCACAAACCTGATGCGAAGTCTCAAAAGAACTAAACAGTTGGCATTAGCACTGCTGTAAAGTGAAAAATAGAAACATGTGAATGCCTTCTGTGGCTAAATAAAGCGTCAACGGACAATCCTTTTGATATAATTTATTTTGTAGAATGTTAGGTTAAAATTGAATTATTTATTAATCTCTATAAGCTAGATCGTTATGTTATACTAATATATAAAGCTGAAGAGTTTGTTTGATTGAACGCGCTAATCTCAGGAACTACTGGTCTTATTTGAAAAATTCTTTCAGTGTTGGATATCCCATTTCTTGAGGAAGGCTAGGCTATATCCTATTTATCATCACGCTAAGACCAATAGGAACGGAGCACCAATGAAGAATGTTTCAAAACCGGGGGGGTTTTGAAGACAAATTCCACACGGACGTTGCGGGCACAGCTAGTATTTAATAAAATAATTGAATTGAATTGAATTAAAATCTTTATGGCCTTTCTAGAAGACTGCAGTGTACTTAATTGTGTACGATGAAATGAGTATTGCGCAGCCGTCTGTTGCTTATTAGATGCAACCATAAAGTTTGATACGGACTAAATATATATTTGTAGTAAATATAGTAATCAAAAACATTATACATATGGACGGTTAAAAGGTAATAGGGTATAAGCGACAAAAACTAAATTGTTCAGGAGAGCAGTTTAAAGTTTAAAATTTCAGAAAAATGGAGATAACTTTTTCATTTCTTATCATATCGTGAAAATGGAAACAGCTCTAGAATAAAAAAAAACAAAAACATTAAATGGTAGTTTTATTTATTTGATTCCACGTTGTTTTATGTGGTTTAATGTCACTTAAATCAATTGATCTTATTTTCTTTATGAAGCAATTTGGCATAAGTTACATCTACATTGAAAAAAAACGAAGGGTAGAGTAGACTTAGCTACATTTGACATCCTTATATCAAGAGGTAATAGGGCATAAGTCACATGACTGCAGAATAACACAAAAGGGTAAAAAGTATAAGTGGTAATTCTCATTATTATACCAAAAGGTAATGGAGCATAAGAAACAGTGTTTAGCAAAAAAATCAGTAGGATGTTTGTAAACTTAAACTTGTAAATGGTAGTAGGGTATAACCGACGCTTAATGTCTTTGACGACAATGGTAAAGAGGCATTAGTTCCAGCTTTCAAAACAGGTACTAATGGTAAACAGTAGTATACGCCTGGAGCCTTTACGGCAGTAAAAAGTAAAAATGTATTACCGACTATAACCCAAAAGTGACGCCATTTTTATAGAGGTACAAGCGCTTTTAGAGTAAAAAAGGCCCAAAATTCGGTCGGTTAAATGAATTGACACTTCAAAAACGCAGTTTTTTTGCTTGGGCATAAACGTCACGAAAGTCACCGTAGAGCCATGGGAGTGAGCGCGTTCGAAAGAGCGAAAAATTTAAGTAGGATGGCATTCATAACTCATTTTCGACCAAAATGTCGCTTATGCCCTATTACCTTTTAACCGTCGAATTATTAATTAATTTTTACTAAACCTCACGTCAATTCAGTCGGATTAAATATGAATTAAAGAATCTCACCAAATTTCAGAAAAATGAATGTAATTATCCTACATAGTAAATATATAATTATAATAATCGGCACATTAATAAAACCGCAAAGAAGGAACAATCAATTTACTTGTGTCGACATAGTTTGAATAAACAAAGTATTTAAATACTAATAAATCGTTGAAGTGATCGTCTCTTATCATTGATTATGTATTATTCACGCTATTGTTTTTGATTTTTATTGCTATGTTTATAAAATCAATATGTACCTATATCTTTTCAACTCATTGCCGACAGAAGTAGTTACGTGACGCACGTTACAATAAGTTTTAAATATATTAATATACAAAAGAGTAGGCGCTAAAATATTGTTACATACCGACAAAGAAATGCACACACCTGCCCGTCGTAAAACACCGTATATTGTCTTCTTGATTAAGAAATTCTTTTGTTTATTTTGTGTTTAGAAATTTTAATCCAGAAAAACATGCTATTGTTATTGAACTTGTTTATGGCCGTCGAAGCTTGCCAGGTGTGCGGGATTGACTCGGCGAACGCGATCATTTGTTCTATTATACAGTTTAGTATAAAACAAAGCTCGGACGGGGGGGTGGGGCAGACAAGCGACGACTACGATATGAGTAAGACGTGTGTAGTACTTTCGATTAGCGATATAGTGACGGACTTTGCGCGCATTGAATTGCATTGAATCGTGCAGTGTGAACTGGTTGCATCCAGTTTTATTTGTACTTGTTTTATGCGTGTTTGTACAGTTCTAATAATCTCTACATTAATTCCAACGGCATTTATTTCAATTGGAGTCCTGTAACTCGTAACAATATCATACTTTTATATGTAATATCGTAATTTTGTATGAGCGTATCAAGTTGTGATTTCATATTTTTTTAACGATTCAAATAGCGTATTAGTTATGGTGTAACATCGTTCAATAATATTAGTGATCGATGTGGTGTAAACAATAATTAAAAACATTTCTGTCAGTATATTTAAAAAAAGACTAACAAAAAATTTACAAAAAGTAGCCTACTATTCATGGATCAAATTAAGGAAAAAGTGGGTGTCGTCTCGGACAAAGAAGTAAAAGAGCTGGTTCACAATATAGTTGATTGGAGGAGGCTCCACCGACAAGATTATAGCTCTTAAATAATAGGATAGGCTTTAAAAGTATGATGATAATAGGAATTTTAAAACCTGATCTTTATATAGAGGTTATTTTAGAATGTTTTGTAGTTTACTACCTAACCAGTTTATAAGAATTGACGACGAAGAAACAAGTTCGTGAAAAAGTGAATCGTGATAATCAATTGTACCTAAATAATCTACTAATATTTTCTTAAGATAATTACCGCGCTTAGAACCATCAATTTATAATAGTAATTAGTTTTATTGCAAACTACTAAGTTTCATAATGTTCGTCTCTCAGGTTTATTCATAAATAGGAAATAGAAGACTTCTCAGACAATTATTTAAATAAGAAATGAAAGATCTTAGCTAGGTATGTTGCTAAATTCAAAGTATTTTTTTTAATGGAATTTTTTGTGATAACCTGTGGCTGTGGGTTCTTTTGTCCTATGTGTGTTCCTGCACGGATGAGAGATGTTATGCTTAGTGCTGCAGTATACAATACATGTTTCGCCTTTGACATGACTTTGTTATATAAAAAAAACGAAACCTTATTTAGTACCTCACCGCTTCTTCTGAAAAAACGTTACGAAGTGGTCTATATAAAGGAAATAATTTATAAAATTAATGGTGAATTTGGAAAAATGATTTTATTTAAAATTAATTTAAATATTTAACAATTTGAATCAAATATTCTAGTAAAGAATCTGCTTTTAAGTTTTAGTCAATAATTATGTGACTCAATTTTGCTCACGTCAAATAGAATAACTAAGATTAAAATAATTGTAAAATCAAAATATGCCGACATAATTATCTTATCTTAACACTTTTTAGATCAGATTTCTTATCGATGTTGTTACGTGAGATAAATATTTTGTAATCTCTTAGTAACTCTCTTTGACTACTTGATCACTATTCAATATCGACGCACCTTCTTACAAGAACACCTGTGAGTAAATTACTATGCCATTTATGTATATTATTATCTATTTATAGTTGTTGATGATCTTATATAAATTCATAAATATGATTTTGCGACGCAAATCGTTGCCTAAATTATTCTATAACACATCATCAATCATAATCCTTTTATGATTGATGATGTGTTATAGGAAGAATATCGAGGGCTTCATAACAAATGGGCGTATAGGAAAAAATGCCATTTTGTTGTTGTTTACAAAAAGCGTGTTACATTTTTTTTTTAAATTTATTCATGACCAAAGTCTTTCAGTCGGAAACATGTTAATTAATAGGTCTTCGTATAGTAGCGCAGTTGTATTGCAGACTACAACCGACGCCATTGAATGGAGTTCTTGTGAAAACTCGAAAGATCGCATCTGACTATACAGTTCATATTTCTCACAAAAACACAATTTCTACTCAAAACCTATCAATATCCTGCAACTATTGTTCATTTTAGAGTCATTATACACATTTTTAGAAAATAAAACTGCACAGCACAACGTCTCCTTTCAGTTCCCGCCAAAAACTCAGCGTGTTACAATTTGGAAAGTGTTACCAGTATGCAAGTGTACCTACCTAAATAGACGCGTATTTTAAATTTTAGCCTTATATAATACACTAGTTTAGATTTATTCACAATTTTGTCCCTTATGTAAAACTGCACTTTTGTCTGTACGCCCGTTTATTATGAAGCCCTCGATATGGAATACTCACTAGTTTGTTGGGTTTGCTGGTTCGTTATTTGAATTAGTATTTTTCGTTACACGTTAATTCTAACTTCAAGCGGTAGCGTTTCAAGACTATGATACCCTTAACAGATACGGAAGCGTAGCGGCATAGATTTTGTTTCTTCCCATTGTGCGTCTCGTTCGCGTGAGTGTTATGGCGGATAGGACAGACAAGGAGAGGATACTCATACTTTTACCTTTTCTTTTCGCGGTTACGTGTATATCTCTAATCTAACAATGATGATTAAACTATTTAAGTTATTATAAATGTATAATAATTGTAAGCTTACCTTACTCTTTCTTAACTCGATATTAGAGGATTCGTCTAATATTAGAAATACGCGAGAAATTTTTGAATACAATTTTAGTTAATTTAGGTTTATTTAAAACGATTTCTATTTTAATATCTAACTTTTGAATCATCATTAAATAGTGTAAATATGTAGGTGCAAAAATCATATTGTGCGAAGGACCAAATTTTCTTAGAAAAATAGTGTATACATCCAAAAATAAAACAATGAATGGCATGTATAATTGGCTATTATCATTTGATTGGTTTGCATATAAATATTAGTATTTCTCAAGGCGTAAATATTTTGGGGTGTTGCAAAAAATAAATTTGATAATACTCATGTTAGGCGGAGAAGGTCAAGCGACGCTTCGTGCTGCCAAGCGGATGAATTTGCACAGCACGGCATTTATGACACAGGTCTTGTGTAAATGACGATGTGTCGAGAATCATATTCTCCTCCCTCCATGAATAAATCCACAAAAATAGCAATGTTTTTTTGATCATCATGATATTGAATTTCCATATTCTGTAAACATAGCCGTGTTGATGACAAATAAATATTAACATTAATTCAGTATGGTACAACGAAACACTGCAAGTGTTGTAAATATCGTTATGCTTCTGTTCATATTAGCTTTCATTACCTACATGATGACAAATATATTTTTTTTTCCACATTTAAATAAGTCTCACAATGGCTAAATTACTAATTAACAATTAAATACTTATTTTTTTATTTTATTTATTTATTTATTAGAATCTCCAACAAAGGATACACATAACAATTTTCAAATATAAATAACCTTACACTTTAAATCAATGTGCTCCTTCAGTTACTGGAGACCACAGCATGCGAAAAACTAGTCATATAAATAAAATGTGTAATATTTAATACAATACTTATATAAAAAGCCAAACAATTATGTGCGTCTATTTGAGCTAGAGTTTGAGTAGTCTGTGCCGGTAGACCGTGAAGTACTCACCCTGATCAAATTGAACATATTTTGAGGAAAGTTCATGTAAAAATCACTTTATTGTAGAGATTAATGAAAGTTGATGAAGTGAAAAGTTTTCATTAAGACCGTAGCAGGTGGAGAAGATCCATCGTCTGTGCCAACCCCAATGAAAAACAAGCATGTCAATATGTTTATATGCCTGCGACTTCGTCCAAGCTTGATTTGATATGCCCGCGGGATTCCCGGGGCACAAAGTACTGCGCATTTAAAAATAATTTAAGCTTAATTTTTATGCACTCGAACAACTTCAAATCGCTCCCGGGAAAATAAGTGCAGATTTTAAGTCTAAGAATTTGGTGTCTATCAGCGAAAAGGCGTGTTCTTCGTTGTTAATATAGTCTATTCCAGTTAAATAGCTCCAAACAGGGCATTTTTAGAATTTTACAATATTAAAGATTTTGCTAGAAACATCTGCGTTATGTAACATTTCGATAGAAAATCTACTTTTTTGTTACTTTGCATTATAGGCAGTATGGCATTAAGAATAACAGGTTTGCCGTTCTCGTCGTCCTTACATTGCAACTGGATCAAAACAGTGTAATAATAACTATTATCACATCCGTGTTTCGCTTTTCAATGTGTCAATATTTTAACTGCATATTATATAGCATTTTTACATGTGGATATTAAACAAACGGTATACGGTAGGTTTCTGTATTACGATCAGATTCTTCTATGAACCTCGAATGATTTAGAAATCTGCAGAAACGGATGAGCGTGGTATTTTGCTTTGTTCCAAAATGTTGATTAAATTTGTTCACCAGTAAAGCAAAATCTTCTTTATTTTCACCTTTTGCGAACTTAAATGTCGTATAAACATCGTAGCCTTCTGTTCCAATTAGATTAATTAACAAACTCGCTTTCACATCTGACGTTTCTTTATGCACTCCAGATGCCTTGAGGAACACCTCAAACTGCTTGTACCATCTCCGCCACGCATCCGCACGGTCCGCGGGTCCAGCTTGTAAACATAGTTCGGACGGAGGACGTGCGTGTTCCATGTTTACAAAACATATATTTGCACTGCAATATCCTTTTGATGTACACTTTCACCATAAAAACGTACTAACTTAGATAAATTTCAATAATTATTCGCGACCGCTGCCACCATGTTGTGAATAAAACACAAGTTCGACCAAGACTGCCTTTATTAGAAACTACCCTTATTACAATATATTAATATACTACACAGTTGATTGAAAATACAGTGAAACAAGGAAGTTTCAGTTGTTGACTTCTTATGTCATATTATCGTCGTTATGTATAGTAATTGAGCCACGGAAGTAGAGATTATCACAAGAACAAAAAAAATCAAGGCATATTGGGTAGAAAATGATAAATTACAGTCACACAAAGAATTAGTCTTATAAAAAACTGTAACAATATTACGATGATTTAACATCATTGGAACGTCTCAGATATTTATCCGTGTAGGAACGGAGAAAGAATACAATTTACTGTGGCCGGGTCGGGCCGACAAAACAACCCACAGCCAGGTGGTAGGGCATTTGCCTGACTGGATGGCTACCAACCCTGGTCTAGAATATGCCGCCACAACCTTGAGTTGTGTTCCGGCATTAGTGACCAGGTTCCGTCTTCCTTTAGAGAGCAGCAGCGCTTTTATAGTACTTTTGTTGTTGCAAATGTCCATAGGTGATGGTAACCACTTTCCATCAAGTGGGCCGTCTGCCTGTCTGTTGAATTAATGCAATAAAAATAATAATCTACACCCACATTTTTTACACCAATTTTTTAAAGAATCGCCTCTTTAATTGATAATCTGTTCTTATATTTATCAGTCTTGTTAGATTGCGTACGAAACTTGTAATATTTTGACAGAGGATTTTGTTTTATCTCTAGCACTTCACTTACATATACGTGCTGCTGAACAAATATAGTTTATATAATATTGTTTACGAATCTTTATTTCGATGATATTTTTTTATCAATGTCTTCTGAAGAGTATCGTTAGTTTTGCATAAATTCCCTTTAAATTGTCCATTGGAGCTCTAATATGGATTTGAATAACATGGTCATTTTCTCATTTCAGGTAAGCCACAAGAGCGCCACAAAATGGCGGGCACCACGGGAGCGTTATTGTACGCAGTCAGTGCGGCAGTTCTCGGAATGTTGCAGTTTGGCTTCAACACAGGAGTGATTAACGCGCCGGGCAGATTTATAGAAGCCTTTATCAAGGAGCAGTATGATGCCTCTCCTAGTCTTATTTTCAGTGTTGTGGTCAGTATATTCGCTGTTGGTGGAATGATTGGCTGTCCACTCGCTAGTTGGCTAGTGGAAAAACAAGGTCGTAAAATGGCTCTACTTATGAATGCGGGTTTCGGAGTTATTGGTGCAGCTTTTATGGGCTTCAGCAAAATAGCAGGCTCCGTAGAAATGCTCATAATCGGCAGGTTTCTCATAGGAGTTAACTGTGGTTTCGCGACAACTGCTTCCCCTACATACATATCCGAAATTGCACCTTTGAGATTGCGTGGTGCTTTTGGCACAGTGAATCAATTAGCTGTCGCCTTTGGTTTAGTTGGAAGTCAAATTCTTGGTATCGGCGAAATACTTGGAAGTGATGGGGGTTGGCCATGGTTGCTTGGATTAGCAGTGATTCCTTCAGCTCTGCAATGTTTGATGCTACCGTTTACACCCGAATCGCCTCGATTTTTATTACTCGGCGTCGGTGACGAGGAAAGGTCTAGAATAGCGCTCAAGAAGCTACGTGGCACGGATGATATTGACAATGAAATCAACGATATGCGCGTGGAAGACAGAGCCGCAAAAGCAGAACAGAAGTTCACTATAACTGACTTGTTCACCATTAGCTCACTTCGCAAACCACTTATAATTGGCATAGTGATGCATCTTTCTCAGCAATTGGGAGGAATAAATGCAGTCTTGTATTATTCCGCGGAGATCTTCAAAAGTGCTGGACTTGAGACGGATGTTGCAGGCAAAGCAGCTATCGGCGTGGGTAGTATGATGTTTATAATGGCACTCGTTTCAATTCCATTGATGGATCGTCTCGGTAGACGTACCCTACAACTTGGAGGTCTTGCTGGAATGACAGTATTCTCTATACTCATGACGGTAGCTTTCTTTACATATACAAATAATACCATAATGAGTGTATTTGCAGTGATATTCACATTTTTATATGTGGGATCATTCGGTGTGGGTCCCAGTTCCATACCGTGGATGATAATGTCGGAAATGTTCGGGCAAGGAGCTCGCAGCGCGGCCGTGAGTGTTGGAGCCTTAGTTAACTGGTTCGCTAACTTTATAGTTGGATTAACATTTATCTCGATGAAAGATGCACTTGGGAACTATGTATTCTTGCCTTTTACGGTATTATTAATATTATTCTTCACGTTCCAATACTTTATGATGCCAGAGACGAAGAACAGATCGATAGAAGAGGTAACAGCTCTCTTTAAATAGTAGACTTGTAACATTCCCTAATAATATGTGTACCTGTTATTTCAATAAGCGTACACCGTAAAATGTGATAGTTTTATAGTATATTATTTCTTTAGTTTTTGCAGGGTAGTGTGAGCCCATATTTATTGCCAATGGTTTTCTACAAATTGCTTTGATTTTGTCCATGTATGAATGATTTGAATGTTTTATCAATTTTTTTACGACTGGTAAAGATTAGTTTCCTTTTATTCAAAAGTTTGGAAAGACTGAACACCGCACTTACTTGTAAAGCTTTGTTTGATATTATAATAAATATGTATAGAGAACAGTACTTATTAACAAGTGAACTGTATAAAAGTTTTAATATTTACTTCTTAAGAAATATTGTATACTGTTAGTCTATTTATTACACTCGAAAGTATGGTTCAGAATTAATATTTAAAGAATGGACGATTTTATTACATATTGTTTTACGTATTTTTTAATTTTATAATGGCGTGAGGACCAATGTTTTTTTATAATATTTTTTTGATTTTACTTCACAATCATCTTTGAGCTCGATTCTATTGTTGGCAGTTGTTATTCCTGTAAGTATAAATGCACAAAGTAAGTAAGTAAGTACATTTTGTTTCTTTCTCTAGTTCTAAGTGTATATTTTTATAAATGTCAAACTTAGTGCCTTAACGCCAGCAGTTGTCTCTCATCCATTTAATCATTTGCCAAATTATAAAATCGAAACAGTGAATTCTTGAACTTAAAATCCATTTATAACAATATAATAGAATTTATCTAATTAAACTATTAGTTTGGCGTTTGGTCATTCTGTGTAGATTTAGAGTTTCTATTATTGATGGTGTAGGTAATTATATTAGAAAATATTTAACTAGTACAGGTAATAACCGTCCTTCTGTGCAGTGCCAAGAAATGTTATCTTTTTTTATCAATATATAGACTGCAGAAAGTGCGTACAATTTCCGAAGCGCTACTAACGGGTGTTTTTTATAGAGGTATAGAACTTTAAGTTGCAATAAAACAACGATGGATTATTCGATTGACATGAATTTTATTTATCCGAAAGATAATCTTGTGGCATTACATTTTAAATATGATTTCTGGCATATGACTGCCACGGCTGGCGCGGATGTAGTTCAATCTGAACGTCCAATTTTCGATGACTTTTTCCAACATTTGTGGCCGTATATCGGCAATAACACGGCGAATGTTGTCTTCCAAATGGTCAAGCGTTTGTGGCTTATCCGCATAGACCAATGACTTTACATAGCCCCACAGAAAGTAGTCTAGCGGTGTTAAATCACAAGATCTTGGAGGCCAATTCACAGGTCCAAAACGTGAAATTAGGCGGTCACCAAACGTGTCTTTCAATAAATCGATTGTGGCACGAGCTGTGTGACATGTTGCGCCGTCTTGTTGAAACCACATCTCCTGGACATCATGGTTATTCAATTCAGGAATGAAAAAGGTAATAATCATGGCTCTATACCGATCACCATTGACTGTAACGTTCTGGCAATCATCGTTTTTGAAGAAGTACGGACCAATGATTCCACCAGCCCATAAAGCGCACCAAACAGTCAGTTTTTCTGGATGTAACGGTGTTTCGACATACACTTGAGGATTAGCGTCACTCCAAATGCGGCAGTTTTGTTTGTTGACGTGGCCATATGCAACCAGAAGTGCGCTTCATCGCTAAACAAAATTCGCTTATGAAAATCGGGAACAGCGACAATCTCGTTTTGGGCCCATTCCACGAATTTACGCCTTACTTGATGATCGTTTGGCTTCAATTCTTGCACGAGTTGGATTTTGTAAGCACGCAAACCAAGATCCTTCCGCAAAATCTTCCATAAAGTGGATGGACACAGATCCAATTCCTGTGCTCGATGGCGGATGGACTCATTCGGGTCTTCCTCAATGCTACGCTCTACAGCAGCAATAGCTTCTTCTGTACGCACCGTACGGCGTCTCTGGGGATGCGAGTTATCAATAAGAGTAAACGTGGTGCGAAAGCGTTCTATGGTTAATCGAATTAACTGCTCTGATGGACGATTTTGTCGACGATAAAATGGACGTAGTGCGCGATACGTATTCCGCACAGAACCATTATTTTCGAAATAAAATTGCACTATTTGCAAGCGTTGTTCAGGCGTGAGTCTATTCATGATGAATTGCCAAACCAAACTGAGAATAAATCACTTGACAGCTGTTAAATCGGTCGCCATCTTGAACAGTAATGCCAACTTAAAGTTCTATACCTCTATAAAAAACACCCCATACTTATCAAACAACTCATCTCTACTTATACAATAATAATTATATATCCCTGTAATGACTCTGCTCATTGTGTAATAATGTTAGTGACTGTGTAGCGCAGATGTAGCTAAGGGTTATTTGTTATTCGACATTCATACTAATTGTTAATGATGTTAAACATTGACAGATAACGTATGTAAATCCACTTATGTAGCTATTAACGGCGTTATTTTAACGTTATAAATCAGGCGTATTTGGCCACAGTCACTAGCATTAATATTATCCCGTATGAAAGAGGAACATATAAGTATAATAATATTTGTACAGTATGAAGGTTTGATATCGCCTCTGTTACGTATTATATGGGTTACTGGGAAATTAAACTACCCGTCTCAATATTATTTTTATATTATACTTTCTGTATGACTAAATAAGTAATAATAAGCGAATCAAATTTTTTATTTATTGAATTAAAATATCTCGCATACTTCCTCGTGGTTGTTTGTGTAATTTAAGACTCAACCAACTCATTCCACGAACAACACAACAAGGAAATTTATTTTGCTCTTTGCTGACGATCGATCGACCGATGTACCTAAAATTTATTCACTATGGTTTTACCCATTTTTTAATATGACTACGAACAGTAGATAATACAAATGAGTGTCCAATACATGCGTATTATGCATGTATTGGACACTCATTTGTATGCATAAGTCTTATCGCTCGCGGTTAAGTTTTGCGTCTGTAAACTTTATAACCTAACGGTATTCATATTGTGTTAGAGTAAGTAAGGCTTCCTTAAGAAGCCTACAAACTTTTTTTTGCCATGGGAAATCCATGGACCGCTCAAACGCAAGCGCTAGGGGGGAATGTCGCGGTCCGTGTAGTAATCGCCATGTCGGGGTGGCACTATCACCTTACCACCAGTTTCGAGTGATTTGGTTCAAAAAAATAATAAGTATTGAATAAATTATTGGCTAAGTCTTTTATACCAAACCTCAGAATGACTGGTAGCGACCACTTGCTATTGGAATTTTTCTGAATTACATTATCTAGTGGACGATCCCCACTAGATGTCCCCAATACTTTCTTGATCCATGACCTATAAATAGGCGATTGTATATATTAACCTCTAGTCCATTGAAATTTAACATGAGCTTTGCATTTCTTAGAGGACGCGATTTTATTTTTGGGACATGTGTGGGGGGGGGGGTCAATAGAAGCTTAACCTCAAGTTTGTGGGGTCGCCACCCTTGTCCCCCGATCGCCATCTTGGAAAAAGTGGTGAAAACACTTTTCGCGATATCTCGGAAACTATGCGTCTTACAAAAAGTATATAAATTGAATAAATAAAACTATACTTACAAAGTAACATAAATCTGTAAGTAAAAATTTAACTTCAAATCGCTGTCGGCGGGACGCGTACCCAAAATGCTGGCTGCATTCGTTGCACTAGGTGCAAGCCAGCCTTCTGGTCACGCGAGACCTCAGACGCGTTGAGAGGTCTCCATAGAACGTCAATCCACAAATACGTACCCACGACCGATGGACACATTTGCGACATTTTAGGGCCTTCTAGTGATGTAGTGGTGTGGTGAAGATGGGACGCCGCCAAAGTATCGACACAAGTTGCGTCCACTAGGAGGCGTCCCATCTTCCACGGCACTAACGACATTACGTCTCTTACCATCGTCGGGGCACGGTCCATTTGGTTCAAGAACAGCTGGTGCCCCAGCGGTGACAAGAAACAGACGGATAATGTCATTAAAACATATTTTTTTCAACGTCAATTATTCATAATACTACCGATACGAGTTTTGTATGGTCGATAAAAATCGTTCGTAATCACTTTCAGTGAGTCCTCGTAAAGCTATTATGAATAAGGGGGTAAAGTATGTTTACTGATAAATTTGTGTCGGGAAGTTGCTATCGCAAGAATAACAGGGGCACGAGTGATTCTTTTGAAATTTATTTAAAATGAAACTGCTTTCTTTGGACACAAGATATTAATTTTTCATACAATTTCGTTATAGTAATAAAATATTTGAAAGCTTGTCATTCGTATTTAGATGTATTTATGGATTATAAGATTTTCTAAGACTTCATGGAACCCGTTTCGTATTATAAAAGACTAAGTAGTAATTATCTAAGGTATTAAACTTGAAGCAAAGGACATTAAACTAAGGTATTTAGATGAAAAACTGCGATTTGTTATAAAATTACGTTTTGACAGTTTTAAGCGCGGTATCTTATTCGGGATTTTTTTCCGACGTTTCGGCCACTTTCAGTAGCCATGGAATTAATATCAAATAAAATACCACGCTTAAAACCGTCAAAACGTAGTTTTATTATGTGCACTAATCGCGAAATTTGTGAATAAAATTATTTTCAGAGATATGGCTGTATTATGGTAGAATTAATTGCGGCATCGATAAATGCCGAGTTCCCCAAATTATTGTAAAGCAGTTGTCTGTGTGATATGTGCGGCTACGCTGATTTTCAGATCGACTGAGTTGTATCGAAGGCAGCTAAAAAGCATTTTACATATTTGTTTTGAATGCCTATAAATTCGTTACTGATTTCTAATGATTTAGTTGGGCTACCCTTTCAAATCCTAGTAACTGTCAAATATATTTTTTTATTGCATTTATGGCTTGGCAACTAGGCCTTTAAGCGAGTTGTCAAATATATTAACCCATTTATTCGGATTCAGTCACTTTTAGTATAGTTTTTCTTATTTTTTTGTTAAAATATCTAATATAACTACGTTTTAACGGTTTTGAGCACGGTAATTTATTAGTTTTTTTTATTGCAAGAGTTCAGCACACAGGCCGACTGCCCACTTGATGGAAAACGGTCACCATCGCCTATGAGCTGCTGCTCTCTTAAGGGAGACTGGAACCTGGTCGCTAATGCCGGAACACAACTCATGGTTGTTATGGCGACATACTTTAGACCAGGGTTGGTCTAAAGTATTCTGACGTTTCGCCAACTTTTCAGTGGCCGTGATCACGGAAGACAGACGTCAAGTATCAGCGAGTATTGTTAAAATTTTATTTACGTCGGAATAATAAAAATCAAATGAATAACGTGCTTAAAACGTAGTTTTTTTTATTTGTACAAGTCGCGAAAACTTAAGAAAATTAAAATTATACTATCAAAATATTTCTTATTAGTATTTTTTTTGATGAATTTATAGCGCGTGTTTATTGTTTATAGGCATCGATCAATAATTAATAGTGATCGATGTTTTTACGGCAAAATAGAGAATATTAAAATTCTTAGTTACTGAATATTGAAATTAGGCAATTGGGTTGTAATTTTTTCTAATATACAATAATTTAAAAAAAATCTTATTCATGTCATGATAAGTTCCCTGTTTAAGTCCTTTGTTTCGAGTTTAAAGATTTTGACAACGTATTATGTAAGTATATATAAATTTTTAATTTGTGCACAATATAATTGTTACTTTATACATAAGAATATTAATGTATGGAGCATTCCTATAATTATTGTAGGTTAAACAAGTTATGTAAATTATAAATATTGTAAATTGAATATATTAATACATAAAAATACGAATTTAATTCGTCTGTTGGTATTAATTAAAGTTATGTACAGCATACCTATTTTTTTTAATTTACTTATCATATATTTTTTTAAGAAATACGTAGTATTTTTTGTACATCTCGGCTGCCTCATAGAAAAACCTAGTAACTGACAGATTTTTAAAACTGGTTTTTCAGTCTCCTTGCACGTTTATTGTAATTTTAAGTAAAGATTTACGTTCGTTTTTTTATTACAAAAAATCTGTTAAAGTCTCTTTCCAAACAGATTTTTTGACGAATATTTAAAAGATATTAGAATTGTCAGTTACTAGGTTTATATATGAGGCAGCCGAACTAATGTAAAATACTTGTGTAATATTGCATAATTCTCCATAATAATAAAGGAGAGTTTCTATCTAAGCAAAGAAGAACTGTGATAAAAATCGAGCAATGTCTATTATTCAGGATATGTGACAGTTGTGTCAAACACTGACAGTGATGTTTTTCTCTACTTTTCAATACCACGCTACTCTATCTCGCTTCAATGGAAGTGTCTGAACTAACTAATAGTAGAGGAGACGGTGAAGATCGACCTGTACCCTTCGATAGCCAGATGAGACATATTTTTTCAAATTATATATATAAAGTGATTTATAAAGTGACTGTTTTTAAAAAAAATTTGATGACAGCAAATTCGGTATCAAAAAATAGTTTTTAACTTGGAGAATATGCCTTGATAGGCTGGTTTACTTATTTCTGTTCATGGCTACCTGGCAAGTAGGTATGAACAGGTAAGTCAAATTAGATACTACACCGTTCTGTTAACCAATAATATTATCAATAATTGGTATCATAAGAAAGATAATTTAATTACAAATATAACAGTATAATAGGCTCACCTGCAGAAAACTATTTGTGGAATATTATTGCCATGCTTTGAAGACCCCAAAAATAGTCAAACAATTCAATTGGTAATCTATCATAGGCGTGTTTACAAATAAATATGATTTGATAAAAATATGTTTTATCTGGTTCTCACATGGGTGAAGGTCGATCTTCAGCGTCTCTTACACTAAAACCTAGTGGAAGTGCATCTATATAATGTCAAATATCTTTTTAGGTAGACGTCTGAAAGGCAATTCTAAAAACATTCCACATTTTCCCGAGAAATGGACAAATAACACGAATTTGAAACCTATAAGTACCTATCGGTTCTACATTAAAGCTTTCCGTGCTTTAAATAACGAAAATGTAGAGCGCCCTTAATAGATAAACCTAATGTCCTATGCGATAATCCTTAATCTATACAGCAGGTCAAACAAGGGAATGCATAAACATTTTTCGTATGATGAAACAAATCGACATTTTCAAGCGATACAAGTTCACGTTTGTTATGGGTACAACGAGCAACGCTGGGATTGATCCGAGAAACGCAGATGATTTAAGTAAATGTTCGTTTACCAAATTTGCCCTCCCAAGAACAGAATCTGGCACCTCAGCATAATAGTAAACTAGGCGGGGCAACGCGTAGACCACTACACGATAGATGATGTTGTTTTATTGACCCAGAATAGCGCCTGACTGTTGCGAATAGCACATTGTGCTTCTTGGACTTAGGAAAGAATGAAATAGTCCATTCCTCTATATAACCCATTCCCAATGGCATAGCGTGGACTAATATACACGAGGGCGAGACCCTTTTCTTTCAAAACTTTTCCCAATATCAACGCAGAGAGAGATCCCAATATTATTATTATTTATTATTATATTTTTGTGAGTACAAAAGCGAACCCAGGATATTATATTATGATAATGATATAAAATATTTAAAACAACATAGTTTTTATTTGATACTAGCTGTGCCCGCGACTTCGCCCGCGTGCGCGGTTCCCTAAATAAAGTTACCTTTGTTATTCCTTAAAATATCAGTTACCTGCCAGTGAAAGTCTCGTCAAAATCGGTCCAGCCGTTTCAAAGATTAGCCGGAATATCCAGACAATCATTTTTAATGTAAGTACCGTATATACTTTTATATGTATTTAGTAAAAAGTTGTTATTTTGACATTACCAAGAGACATTTCAAATTTATTTATCTTGAAGAAATGCTGGTATGACGTTGTGAGGGATGACATGCGTACCAACGGTCACAACACAAGGGATGCCGAAGATTGCGCGAAGTGGAGAAGAAAAAGTAGGAAAGCGCACCATGGGCGTCGGAAGTGATCGCTCCGAAAGCAACCGGGATTTAACGCTCGGATGATGATGACTTCAAATTTATTTATCTGTATAGATTTTGGCCATGCTGGCGTGAAGCCCACGTAAGTGCGAAGCCGTGGCCGCTACGCTACTGCCATTCCTCCTGTCGGATCTCTCTATCCCATATTTATCCCGCTCCTCTCTATCCCGTCTTAAAGGATCGCAACGCCTTAGCATCGCCTCTAGTGTTGCAAACATCTATATCGACGGTGATCACTTTCCATTAGGTTGGCCGCCTGTTGGAAATCGAATCAATTCGATATTTGTGTTACAATGCACATCACTATTATATGTAGACATCATTAAGATCTCTTGCAAAAACGGCTTCCTAAAGAAACTGTTTTTACATAAATATATAATATTAAATATCATTATTAATTGAGTTAATTCCTTCATTAATCCACAAAGGACTTCAAAACATAACTCCGCCTACCTGTTGGCTAGCTCTCAATTAAAAGAAAAGGAAAAATAGATTATGTGAATATTACCTAAGCCTATTAAGTACCTAAGCAAATGTCGAATTTTTCTTTTGATTCCTCGAAGGGGCCAGTCTGTTGATAGCCTTTCAAGCATTGATACTTTCTTGTGAGTATTAACTAACAATTATCTATTACTGCAATAAATTAATCACTAATTGTCTCCACATAACGCCGAGAACAGTTGTAACGCTTCATCTTGTTCCTCCTCTTCAATTTCACCTTCCAACCAAAAGGTTTCCATCATGCCTTTGCCCTGAAAAATTTAAAGTAGATGTCACAAAGACTTCTTCAAAGAAGAAACAAGACTAACAATTTATTTTATTGTGGCAACAATATGGTCTGTATTATATATATGGGTGGTGACCACGTCTCGGCAAACGCAATATTTTGTGCTACGCTCTGCCCTACTACGTGCATTTGAGGTATTCAACATTTTTGGGTTTATCATTTTTTGCAGAAATGGTATCCCAAGCCGATAATCGTACTAAAGCTTGATTTTTTTGATTTTTAAGTACACTAAAAAGTTGCATAACACGACATGTTGTTTTGTTATCTAATATGTTTACTGTATTTTTCTCGAAACCGCCATTTGCAAGTACTGCAATGGGAATTGTTCACAAAAAATTACCCTCTGATTTTATATTTTTATTACGTAAAATAGGGTATTTTAGTATACGAATTTGAATATTTTTGTATTTCAGCGTTAGTTTTTTTTATAATTCGATTTTAAAATTATTTCTCCGATGACGTCATAAGGGACAAGTTTACATTGATTTCTTTGCCTAGAAAACAAAAATAATAAAAGTAAGTTTTATCTATATATATATATATTCATAGTAATCTGTGCTACTATTTAAATGTCACTGTCTCACACTCTCATTTCATATGGTGATCATTTTAGTGTTTTTTGTCGCTGGGCTTATATTTTTTCGTGTTCAACCATTATTATTTTATATAGTTATCGTTAAATTTTTTAAAGTGGTCTTTAGGGAAATTCCATGTTACAGAACTTAAATCAAATAATGTACAGCTAGAATTTTTTTACACCTGAAGCAGCCAAACAGGCAGACGACCCACCTATTCGGATTTAGTAAGGTCAAATAAGGGCCAAACGCATTTCTTACAAAATACAAGAAGATCGTACGTTTTTTGGAATTTTAACTAGACAGAAATGATTAGGGACACTATTCATTGAAATGGTTTTACAAATAGCTAGATTGAAAAAAGTTTGAAAGAAGGGCAGCGCTCTTCACCATTTCAATCTCTTCTCTTCATCATTTTTTACATAATTATAGAATCGCGCCGCAGAAGATACTTTAATGTAGCACCACTAGTATAATATTATCGCTCGACAGAGTCGTAGTGCGTGCTTAGCCTAAATGCATGACGAATTAAGACTAGTGATTAAAAAGTGTTAGATTACGTTGAGTCTATGCTTTGTGAAGTAGCAATGGTTATTTTAGGGATTTTGCAGATATATATAATTATATCGATGTTTCGAAGTTTAACATGTCATTTGTATCATTGATGACTATTTTAGGAACTAGTTTACATTTGATTAACTTCAAAGACGAAGAATTAAAATCAATTATTATTAAAATGTTAATTTTGTATACCTTAACTTTAATGAGTCCTCTTTGTCGAAGCCTGAACCTGCCTGCTGGTAATTGAGCTGCCGTTTTTGCTGATATTTGAATACGTCCTGGCTGTAATATATTGAACGGCTATGTAAACAATTACATACACTTTTGTTTGAAGTATTGTTTATTGAAGCGAAACTTGTTTATCGTCGTCGGAAAAAAATTACCGTCACATTTTTTCTGTTGCGCGCCATCTATTTTCTTGCCCCTACCACGGTCGATTCAACTGTGGCAGGGGCTTTATTTATTTAACCAATTTCAAGAAGTTTCACTTCTTAGGTGTGTACTAGTACACGCACACATTTTTTTCTTATTTGTATTGTATTGGTCCTTTGACCATGATGCCTGCCAACCACCATTGGAACCACGCTGCAGTAGGTTTGTATGTATACACGTAAATGAATATTATATTACTTTAGATTCTTGCGATAGAGATTGTTGTATAATAAATCCTAATTCTAAATGCCTAACTAATATAAATGTGAATGAGTGTTCGTTTGTGACAATTTCAAGCCTTAATAATGCAACAGATCGTCAAGAAAATTTGCATACCCATTGTCTGGCGTATAGAAAAGGACATAGAGTACCTTGCATCCAGAAAAACTACTATTCTTAAGGGGTAGACGAATATAGTCGAAAAGATGGCTCTGCGATCGCGTATTATTAGTGCCACCCGTGCAATTCATTATCAAATACGTCATCGTGGCCACAAATGTGACAAGAGCGTTTTGCGGGTTATGCTCATGTATATAACTTCAATGTAAAAAAAAACTACATAAAGCTGACTTACAATGATTACAATTTTATTTTATGATTATGTACCTCAGATGTAGTTTGCATCCTGCTGGCTGTGTTTACACTATCACCCACCAGACAATATCTTGGCAATCGTAGCCCAAGAACACCAGCGACGCATGGGCCAGAATGGATTCCTGCAGAAAATTCTTCCATATAAAAATATGTACATATTGTTACGATTCGCGAGAGTCGAATTAAAATGCCGTTAGAATTATTAGAGAGTTTATTAGAACTATACAAACTAGTTTGTTATAAGCTGTTTAAGTAATTAAAGCTTTTTAACTATCCCACGGGAACTATTTAATTTTTTGTGATCAAAAGTATCCTATATGTTGACCAGGGGTATAAGCTATCACCATACAAAAATTCATGTCAATCGGTCCAGTCGTTTCGGAGATTAGCCGGTACAAACAGACAGACAAACAGAGAAACGAAAAATTCGAAAAAAATCTAAATTAGTTCTATTTCACTTCTTACATCCCCCTCACTCGGATTTTAGCATTTTTTGTCATTGTACAGAAATTCGACCTATATAATTTTATTATATGTATAGATTAGTTCAAATGCCGACGGGTAATAAAATGTGTTTTGTTTCAGATTGCAGGTGGGTTTTGTTTTTGTCAGGACCTGAGTTGTAACAATATTGTTGCGCTTGATTCCCATAATTGTAAATAGTCATAATAAATGTTCAATCTTAGCATACAGTATTCGCTTTTTCTAGTTCATATTTCAACGAGAATACACACAGTAATAAAATTTAGAAATAAAATAACTTAATTCTTATTAAGTATATTGAATATAAAATATTTATAAACTAGTAAAATTGAGAAAATTTTACAATATATTTTTTACATCATTTATAGTATTTACCTATAGTTAGAACAGGAAGTGCGCGTGAGATGGCGAGCGCAGCACTGGCCGCGGAAGCAGCGTGTGCTCGTCTGCGGTCGGGAGCTCCTGACACCAGCATATACACTGTACCAACGGTTTCCACCTAAATTGACACGAAATATTAGACTGAAAAATAAATATTAACATACCTAGTACGTTTATCTTACACTAGATAATAGGTCGGGTAGCCTCGGACACTTGAATGAATTGCGAATAAAAAACAAATGATCGAAATTTCTGTCTTTGTTTTATACTTAAACCAAATTTTGGAACTTCTTTAATGATAGTACTGTAATTAAACATCACTAATCATATCGCATTTTTCAACGGAACATATTGAGAATAATTTGGTGTTATAAAAAACGGCGAGTAGCCCCGAACATAGTAATAAATGGTGACCCAACCGCGGTTTGACCTTACTAACATCAAGCTATAATATAAATACGATACATCTATATGACATCACATCGACAAGCTTCGTGGGCCGTATTTTGCATTCCTGGAACTAAATCCTAATTTGCCTTTCATAAATAAAACAGTCACTCACGACTAACTTACTTGGTGCCCACGCCGCAACCGAACCGTACTCTAAAGGGTGCATATTTACAATCACGCTTTGTTTACGCAACCCGTTTTGTTTCTTAGAAATTGAAATGTCCGCGGTTACCTGCCGTCCGGATTACCCGACTTTCCCCTAAATATTAAAAAGCAATATAATTATTTGTTATGGGGATTTTGTTTCCTAGATGTCCATGCTCTATATTTTTTTATTTACAACTGAAATGGTTTTCGAAACGTTGATAGAGTTAAGATATTCAATAAGTTATCTTTCATGACAAGTATACAAATAATTACACCTAGTCCTAGTAGGTGAGTTAACTTGTTAATAATATTTAGAAGATTTTCAGTTGCTTATAGGAAGATAGAAATATAATACTTTGTAATTTTTTAAAATTAGTTTGTGATGAATTTTATAATACTTATACGAACTGCAGTGGTGGTAGTTTTGTTAATAGCGCACGCGTGGCACAAACTCGAAGGGTTACTCCGTTGGCTCAGCGACCCAAAATATGTCTTGGCCTCCGAAACGAGAACACGCCACCTGTTCTTGTCCTGTGCGATTTCTTGCCAGTTAAGGGCTTGAAGCTCACACAGGTCAGCCTCCACTCTGTCCCTACACGGGTACTTGGGGCGACCGACCGGGCCTCCCAAATAGGCCCTCTTCACGCTTCGATCCTCACCCATCCGTTTCAAGTGACCGAACCAAGGGACGCGGTGAGATTTTATCTCTTCTACCATATTAGGCTCGGCGACGAGGCTTAAACTCGAAGGGTGCGGGTGGGAATTTTGATTGGAAATCAAACATGATTTCACGTTCACTTGTCTTACTATAGGCTAAATTTTGACATTACTTGTATGGAGCTTTTGTAAAAAATTTACCGACAGCAAATTAACGGTCGGTATAATATAGGAACCGGGCCTTATACAGTTTTCTGATCTAAAATGCATACTGTTACTATTACCATGTATTTGAGGTACTAACAGTGAAGAAAGCATCATGATGAAACCTACAAATCGCGATAACCGATGAGTCAAACCTGCCAATCCGCCTTAGACAAGTATGGCGGGTCCGTTCCTCCTTATAAATGGGATGCTTGAGCCCAGCAGTGGATCGTTTATGAGCTGTTATTCTATTTTACTTAATGAAGTATGTTTACCTTGTAAACCCTATGAGTATCAAGTAATCTGTCGATCCTGGAGTATACGTCGTTCATATACGCGACTGTCTGCATCACATCAGCCCTAGTCCCTGCTTCAGCCAATTGCACTCCGCAAAATATTATGGTTACACAATCGAAAGCCTGAAAAATTAAAAACCTATAACTAAATAAGACTTAGAATGCAGCTCAATGGGTTGAAGCCGTATTCCGTATTCACTACGACTACGAAGACGTGGTCTCTACTGTAAGATTCATTTGCGCTATCGTCTATAGAGCTTGCGACAGCATACTATTAATTTTCTATGGCGACAGACATGACTGGCTCACCTAATGTTTGATTTTATTTCTTTTACAGATATCTTGGTTTTGAAATTTATTCAAATGAGAAACACCTAGAAGCCAAATCGCTCGGTCCGTGGTTTATTGAGCGTCTTAAGAATTCTTGATCATTCCCACTTGTCAGTGTCTCCACGGCTCGACACAATTTAACGTGACGGGTCGTTGCAGCATTGCGGAATAGTCGACGAGAACACTTGACAAAGCTTGGTGAATGTCATCCTTTTTTTTCACAAGGTGAAATCCCCTTGAGAACTGTCAACTGCGGGGTAAATACAGTCGGGGTTTATGGGATTGACCAGGTTGGGCTGGCAATAACATCTCTGAAGAAATGGTAAGATCACCGAAGTCGGGGGTACCTACAAAACCGGTGTCCTTTCCTTCGCTTTATGCCAGGGCTACTGGAAATCAGAAGCTAGACCAACTTCGTGTGCTCTGGCAGGCAGGAGTGGAGCCTTAGGAGCCTCTTTCACTACCGGATGGAACCAAAGCTCCGGTATCTTCAATTCAATTTAACTTAATATGATAACTAGAATAATGAGATTAAAATAATTATTAACGGAGGAATTTTACCTGACAAGCCGCCATCGGATCTTTTCCCGCTCTCAAATGATCAGCAATAGCTTTAGGTATCATAGAGTACAATAACTGATCACCCCTCTTCTTCCATTGATCTAATAATCTGCATGATTTCTCCAAAGACAAACTTCGGCATTCGGCCTTTTCGAAGAGCAGTTCCAATCGGGATAAATGCTGCCAACCATTGAGTAGCATCTCTTTTGATAATCCATGGCCATTCATATCAGCCAAGTATAGACCGGCTAGACGAAGTTCGTCTAAATCGTTGAAGCTGTAATTAATTAAAAAGTTTGTTTCTACGGTTTGAGGTTTTGGCGGGAACTCGAGTAAGTAGATAGGTAAAAAAAACTTACATAGGACTGCATAGGAATATCAATGCATCCAATTCCTCAAGGAAATAAATTGGTCCGCGAAGAAGAATAGATCTTGCGCCTTGTGATCCACGCCGCGAGTCCCCTGTAGATCTCGCACGCCACCGCATTAATTCCAACTCAAAAATCATTGTTTGCATACAGACTACCTGAAATAATAATAAAAAAAATCGTTTATACTAGTAATATAACCTAAACCCAAGATGCTGCATAGCAGCGTAAATTTTAAAATATTCAGACACGGAGTGTACTCTGACTCTGAAACCTTTATTCAATGTTCGATAAGAGGTGTTCTCTTATTTACGTAATACTTATTAGAAAGGGTAAGTGATCATCGGGCCAGACGGCGCAAGGATCTACATCCAGTTCGCGCGCGCCATTTTTACTAGGACAGCAAGATATTCGTGCCAGGGTGCTGGTCCCCTGATCAATGGTCTATCTGCTATAAACGTAAGCAGGTGCATCGACATTACTACTCGGGTGATCGAAAGTAACGCGAGGTAGTTTTAGGAGATCTCCTTATATCGCCATGAGTGCCGTCATATGGTCTCAGTGGTTTTCTACAGACAGCGAAGTTTGCATAGAACATCGACTTGAAAATGCCACTGTCATCTAAATGCTACTTACTTTATCCCAAGTAAAGGATACTTTTGGTTTCCTCAACCGAAGAACCTCAGAAATATGAGACTTCTCTATGCGGTTAAACGGTCCACCCCAAGCGGCTATGAGCTGAAATAATAAAGCAGTCATGTTCATAAAAAGGTAACTGTATTTATTCTGGATAGTCTGTAGAATGGGGACTATAAGGACTTGAAATAACCTTCAAAATGAAGTTTTCTCACAGGACTTTGATATTAGGTTTTTCAAAAAAGTTGTCATAATATTCCTTCAAACTGTCAACGCGTTGGTAATCTATTATCTTGCAAATATCTATAGGGGATGGTAATCAGTTTATATTAGCTAAGTTCACTGCCAGTCTGTTTTATCCTTAACGGTGACAATCGGTGACAATCACTTCTAGCAAAATTAGTCATAAACATGAGTAGAAAATTAAGAATTTTGATACCTTCTCTCCAGCCATTAAGATTTTCATCCTTCTATCTAGCATCACCCCAAATGGAAACAACTGCAGGAGAACTGACGCCGGGACTGAAGGCAGAGGGCATGGAATATTCTTGCGGAGCAACAACGACTGGACCTATAACATATAGTAGTACTTATTATTAGGTCCTTAATAGTTATTTAGGGGTCTTGTATGTATATGCATACTCTATATACTAATTATACTAATTATTGGATTGTTACCTTTTCAGTTTAACGGATATTATTGAAATTTGACATGAAAATAGACTATATCTTCGGGAAGTGGGTATGTAAGCTCCTACTACCTTGGGGTCTTATATAAACTTTACTATGAATTTACATGGGAATGGGAGTGAAATATGAAGGGTAAAAATATGGTGCAATATTAAGCTATTTTTGATAAGAATTGTCTTTCAGCGTTATTGTTACGTTTTTACTTCAATCCTGCCTTACTACTAACTGTATGTGAGTTGTCGTAAGTAGTAAGTATACGCCATAAACAATGGCAGGCAAGGGAATCTTAAACCATACAGCCAATTCTGTATTCAATTCAATAGTAAGTCTTCGTATTGCTCAGCTGAATCTTAGGTCTTCAACTGACGCCATTTAACGGAGATTTTGTGCAAACTTGACAGGCCACATTTGACCATCCAGTACCCATTTCTTACGAAAACACTTACTACTCAAAAACTATTAATATCCTACAACTGTTGTCAGTGGCGGATTAAAGGTTCAGAGCGCCCTAGGCAATCACTTTATCGGCGCCCCTGTACCGGCCATAAATGGCTATCATAATATTATAAATTTTAACCAGTTGATTTTGCAATTACGATGACGTTGTATCATCAAACCCTAGACTTTAGTAGACCAGGACCCTTGTACTTACTTAGCATTTAGTTCTTAATTGTCGATATGTTATTTTCTTTATTTATTTAAAAATTCTGAGCCCGCGCGCCCCTTATAACTACACGCCCCTTGGCAGGTGCCTAGTTTGCCTTACGGATAATCCGCCTCTGACTGTTGTATATATATTTTTAGAAAATAGACCTGCACAGTACAACGTCTACTTTCAGTTTCCGTCACAATCTCCTTTGTCACCTTGAGGTATAGAAAACTCTACATTCTATAGGAGTGGATAGGAACTAACAATAACTTTAAATACAAATTTTATGATAGCACATTCCAAACATCTATAAATTTTAGTTAGCGCGTCACGTGTTGCCTTACTTCATAACCTTGTGTCTCTAACTTAATACGTTGTCACCACCCTGTTATAGTGTAACACGTACAGTCATAAAGTCAAGGCCACTGTCCAGGCAATTGTGACTTGGCACAATACATATTAGTCGCTATCCTTTTGGCACGAACTTCTTTCATATAGGTACCTATTGTGTTTATATTAGTTGCATTAATTATACACGGAAGCATTGTTTTCGTACAATGAAGTGAATCTTCAGGGGGCAAATAGTACTCACATACAAATTTAACACAAAGTAACGTTTAGGTATTAATGCCTGCTCTTAATATTCAAAGAGCCCAAATTAACAGTCACTATTTATTACAGCTTGGTACGTAGTATACTGGAATATTGTAGTGTAGTGTGGAATCCGCGCAATCAAGTACATTCTAATCGTATTGAAAGAGTACAAAAAGATTCTTGTATTATTTAGCTTATTTAGATAATTATGGCCTGCTGCTCATATAGCAACTGCTCAGCAATTGATTAACGAAAATCTTACCCATAAACTCCTCTTAGGGATAAGAGATGGTGGAAAAGTAACTCATAAATAACTGTCAAAAATATCAACATCGAGAGGTAGTTTAAGTGACTGCTAAGAGGAAAGATGGCAAGTTCTATTTGAAGCAGCCATTGATTAGGGGCTTAAGAGTCTCCTGTTTAAGTGATGGCTAATCCTTTCTTAACGAGATTATTATAAATAAGGCCCTAAGTGTCGTTCTTTACAATCCTATGATGATCGCATTCAACTCTATAATATTACCCCATCATATATTCGAAGGAAAATATCATACATTATAATGACGTATAATATTGTAACGATCTAGACGCCAACAAAGACAAATTCACACCTGCATACCTGTAGAAACACATTTTATTACCTTGGGGCATTTAGACTTCTTTTGTTTACTTTGTGTTTAAACTTGTGATAAAAAAACAGCCCATTGTGTATTGTAATCTTTTACGGCCTATTGTTGTATTGTGATCAGTAGCCAGGCGTCTCGGATTTAAAGTACAAACTGATCATAGGAAATTCGGTCCTCGCGGCTGGGCAGACATATTGCATCTCTGCAGTATAAAGCGATGGCCAAATTGAGAGATGAGGAGTCGAGCGATAACCACGAGCGAAGCATGACTTGTATACATTCAGTAATCTATTTAGTGATGGTTATTGAATTGATTGACTTTGCGCGCGTTATTGAATTAAGACCTTCTGCATTACGTTTGGACTTTAGGTGCTCGGTTATATTTGTATCTGTGTTATACGTGTTTGTATAGTTCTAATAAACTCTATAATAATTCCAACGGCATTTTAAATCGAATCCTGCAACTCGTAACAATATTTTAAATGGAATACATTCTATGGAGTACATTCTAGTATCACACTTCAAAATTTAACCATTTGTCTCCCCCGGAACGGAAGTTGCTTAATTAATCGCAAAACTTTTAATTTACCACAAGTAAGAACTAATATAGGTCAACATTCTCCCCTATACAGAATGATGAACTATATATAGTAATTCCGTACGTACAAAGGTCGACATATTCGCAACTTTGCTCCTTCTATTCTTCTAAAAACGACTCAATGCTTTGTTTCAATTTAACACATCTACTTGCATTTTGTTTTTACCACTATAAAATCATACATAACATGTGCGTTATCTACGTTATCAATTATATTAGGCATGCCGTGTATGCATGAACATAATATAGTTTTAACCATGAAACGATTTAATGAAGATTTAAAAAAAGGTTTATAAACTATATTCAATTTTGCAGACCAATTAAAAAAAAATGAATTGTAACTGACAAGTGGAAAAACAAATGGCAACGGATGAGTGGAAAAACGAATCGCAACGGGTAAGTGGAAAATCTTCAACTAACAAGTGAAAAAATGAATCGCAACAAAATTTTAACTTGAAGTATTAAGGGTAGATTGTTAATGTTCTTGTCCAATTTGAAAACCTGCCCGTAAAAACACGGCTGTAGAATAATATAATGAAAATCATAAGAAGTGTGGCGTTATACTGGATATAGGTGTTTTTCCACAGTCACGCTCGGATTCCAGCACGCTCCACCTTAAGTACATTTAAGCTCGACGGGGTAAAATAAGTATTCTCGCTAGATAGAAAAAACGTGATGAGAAATTTTACGAAAGTTGTTTTTCTCAGAAATAAAATTGTGCTCCTTATAAACAAACAACTATTTATTCACCATATACATAATGCGCATTCAACCGAAACTAAGGGCCGCTTGAATAACGATCGCCTTTATATAAAATTAGTTTTTCATATTAAACTGCCTAAATACGTTTTACACAAAACGTATTGACAGTTCTTTAAACATATTTAGCGGCAAATTTTGCGTTGTGCAAGACGCTAATTGTATTTAAGGGTTTAAAATACGTTTTGTGTTCCTTAAATAAATTTAAGCAACCTTATGCAAGCGGCCCTAAATCTTCTGTTCTGTATTAATAAAATCCTTTTTTTGTAGTTTCAAAATATATACTAAAATTTAATTGGAATAGCTATTTATAGCTTAACATTCTTTTTATCACGTGATTTTCATCCCTGTTTAGAATTTTCTACTCCGATGAGTTCAAAACGAATAATATTCCAGAAACAGTAACTGTTTGTATGGAAATACAATAAGGATTTAGAATTAAATCATGAACTTAAAATCTGAAACAGAGATGAAGGTGTGAGGAGACCAATGGCTTTAAAGGAACCTACTGCCAAGGACCTATTGAACTAAAAAAAAAGTTTTCGCGATAATAAAACTACGTGTTAATGGTTTGAACTTGATCCGTCTTCCGTGATCACGGCCACTGAAAAAGTGGCTGAAACGTCGGAATAACTTAAATCAAATAAATTACCGCGCTTCAAACCGTTATTACGTATTATTACAAAAAGGAGTAATTCAAAAAGTCATGTCTCGCAATTATTTTGTTAGTCTCTTAAAACGGTCTGTTATAATAGGACGAGGTGGCGGTCTCTTAGCTAATATAGTAAATATAGTTAGTGAAAGAGAACGCTCCGATTCATTTGGATTCAATTTACTGAAACACCGGTTGTTAAGGCGAGAATGTTTAAGACCTTAGAACAGTGCTTCTCAAACTTATTTTGTATACCACCCACTTTGAGAATAAATTATTTTTAGTGCCCCCATTTTTTTACCTACTTAAAAACACTATAACATCAAATCAATTGATTATTCAGAGCTACATTAGCGGAGATTAAACATTAATTCTAAACGAAACTTTTACTATAGCCTGCAAGAGTTAACTTGAGACCTTAGCGCAGTAGGTAGTTCACAACGGCGCTGAGGTCTCAAGTTAAGTCTTATGGGCTACACCTGCCAATGCCCATTTTTTTTCTGGGTCACTTACCACCCCCTTTTAGGCCTTCAGCGCCCACGAGGGGGCGTTATCGCCCACTTTGGGAATCACTGCCTTAGAAGGTGGGTACTGTATTTACTTATTTACAAAGGTATCCAAGGTTGTACAGAAACACTAAAAGCTTCTTACCAAATTATCTACCATTTATCTAGTATCTTAGAGGTAAATGAAATATGCTGCTAACATTCGTAATGCCTTTTCATACGAACAGGATAATATTTGTTTATTTTATATTCATAAATAAACTCCAATAAATCGGTTTATTATATAGATGAAATTTAATCCTATTGTTTTATTTTTAAAATGAATTTATTCACTACTTGTTTTTATAAAATGTCTCTAAGACTACTTATTCGCTTTATGACAAAAATAATCATTGATTCGCTGGTATACTTATATCAACTAAGTGCAATTTGGTTTTGATTGCCTTAATAATTTGTTTACTTTCTTAATCATAAAGCAAATAACTACGAACATTTTTCAAATCACTTCCATAGACATTATCAACAGACAAACTTCATTTATTTTACTTGATTACAAATCCTGACATGTTCAGCTAAAGACCAACAAATCGAAATAACTGTGTTTTATAATTTATTAACAAACAAAGAACAACTTTTAATTGGCCAAAACTTTAAACGCTAATGGTCAAAAAACGTAAAATTTTAGATATTTCTTTGTTTTACTAAGCGTGCGAAATACTTAGGTTATCTTTGTAGTGATAATAAATTCAGTCGGCTAACTGACTTAGAATATGGAGTGGAATACAAAAGGGCCTCTGAGGATCGTAAAGCTGTGTAAAAACTATTTATTTGATCTACGTTACCAGTATATCTTTTTTAACTCAAGACAGATACATTTAAGATTATCTTCTATTTATTCTCTTTGAAAATATTTTGTAGTATAAATACAGATAAGTAGAAAAGATATAAGATACTTGACAAAATATAAAACATGATAAAAATGCGTAGTTTGTGTATCAAGCTAGGGTCATAGTTTCAAGAATATTTTAGTTAGAATATCAATCTTCAAGTAAACAGGTTCCAGGGTTTCGACTGATAGATTTAACTTCCTACCCAATACTCAGCTAAATGGTAATTTTTCCCTGATTCCAAATAACGGAGTTCCTGTTGGCAAGGCGAAAAGTCACAGCCCAGGGGCCTGCTTCGTAGATTCGTGTTACAAATTGTTAGAAATATGAATGAAAACATTTTATTGTTCACCAAAATTAAAACTACGGTCTTAAAAATTACATATAATGAATGTTGAACAAAGGGTTCTTCGATCTTTTCCAGACAACCCCCTAAACTAAAGAAAATATTAAACCATGACAGTTTCGGTGTAGACAATAAATAATATAAAACATTCAAAACTAATAAACCATGACTATAAAAGAGGATACTGACTTAGCTTCTCTAATGTTGAGTGGCAGTGAGTTCCATAAACAAACACCCGTACAGTGAAGGAGTTAGCAACGAAGGAATAAGTGTGTACAATACAATATGAGAAGTATCAAAATGGAGTGGAACTTCATGCTATATCTTACACCTATCAGTATATCTTGACACGTGTCACTTTCACTTAAGCGATTCTCCAAAACAGGCAATTTAGGGAATTAGCTCATCTCCAACTACGCAATTATTTCATAGGAACAAGAAAAATCGTTTCATGTTTTAGCTAAGCATAGGTTATCCTCTCGAAGTCTCCGGTATCATACTATACTGGTAATTACGTGCGTATTTGTCGTTGCTCCCCGTTACTTGGACATTCAGGTTTTTTTTAAATAATTAAAGATAAAGAAAACAGAATTTACATAGTCACTGTTGTCGAACTCGAGTCTCAGAACAGCAACGTAGTAGTTTCCCTCCATATTTTCTTTGACAACTGAAACCTTTAATTTCAGCGAAAATATATCCTCAGCTATCTCGTACAATTGACCTGTGAACGAATAAATGCTCGTAAATGCTATTGTTTAGTTAATGAACAAAAGTTTTAGGAAAGATAACTGTCCCATAGATAGATGCAACTTAACTAATAGATAGATGGCACTGCTAATGATTGCTCTTTAGTTTTTTGATATTTTAGTACAGTAATACTCCGAACTTACGCAAGGGGACTGAGAGAAGTAGTGATAAAATGAATTTGAAAAGTCCGGATATGTATAGAGTGGGAGAGAGAGCCTACGATGAAGTCATCCAAAATTTTGTGATACTGAAACAAAAGACAAATCGATGACATTTGAAAATGACGTGATTTCGAGTCGCCGTATTCGTAGTATTACTGTAGTAAAACGTTTACTGGAATCGGTTGTGTTTCACTTATTTTGACTGTGCCCTCTCCTAACAATGATGTTATAAAAGATGAATACATTCTCACCCATCAGGTAATGCGTAAATCCAGTCCTGGTACTGCTGTAGACTAGTTCAGCGCCGTGGCGATGCGCACGTGTCAATTGCATGCTCGGTGAGCGCATTCTTGGAAAGGTATACCGCATTCGCTGGTGGATGTTATCTACAGATTGCAAGAACGTGCAGAAGTACCGCCCTGTCGCACGGATCATTGTATCGTACCTGATTGAAAAAAGGTAGTGTAATGTATACTATTGTTTGTCACTACTGAATTACAGAACCCTTTCTTAGCGTCAACTGCCAAGCACTTGTTGGACTTTTACCTTAGTATCGCAGTTGCTTTTAAATGTAGTTTTAAAATATTAAAAAATACTAAGAATAAAACTCATATACTACAATAGTCCTACATTAACTGAGGCTTGTCCTTGGGTGCATGTTCATGTGCTGTAAATAAGGATAATCGCAGGTCACGCCTCATTTACATTAAATTTGTCGAAGGGACCTCATCTTGTTAGCCTTCTAATGGCACCATGCGAGCCTTCCAAAAGTCCGGGGTATTTTTATGGCCCACCTGGTCTTCAACGACATAACTACAAATAGTAGATTTGACCCAAACCACTGTGATTTGTTGAGAACTTTCCAAAAGGTTGGCAGTGTTACCGCGTTGAATAGCTAATCTAATTCTTTGGCTTAAATAAACGTCAGACTTTTGGTCAAGTGAAACGTTTTTCAAACGTTCCGCAATGTTTCGATAAAGTTCTACAGCGTTTATTTTAAATGTGGCCAGTTTGTAAGTAAACGAATTTTCTGTATTAATATACAGTAGTCTAATTCTATGGTGCGTCTCACGAAAAAATTCCTACGGCAATAAATGGATCCGCTCAGTCACGTTGTTAAACACATACATACATACATATTATCACGCTTGTCTCCCATGGGGGTAGGCAGAAACTATAGATCTCCACTTGAGACGATCCTGACAAATAACTTTCGCTTCATCTACTATCATTAACCTCTTCATACATGCACGTATATTTGATAAGCTTTTTACCTGACCTCGTTTTAACACTTCGGTTATTTGATCGTGGTGTTGTCGTATTTATTAAGTTTTTTTAACCACCGACGCATAAAAGAGGGTAAAAGGTTTGACCGCTATGTCTGTCTGTGGCACCATAGCTCTTAAATGGGTGAACTGATTTGCTTGCGGAATTTTTAATGTGAATGTTATATATTATATATATACTATGTTAACATTCTATTTACTAATACTATTAAATCGGAATTATTCTAACATTTTTTATCTTTGTAACATTCCGTTGCCCGTTGCACAACCGTAGCGCCTTGTCTTCAGGACTTCTTTCGTGAGACAGAGTTAAAAACAAAATATGTATACTAAAATAGTTTATGACAATGATACGTAATCAAAAATCTAGGACGGAATCAAAGCAATAAATCTCTATTGCATTGTCAATATCTATAATGTTCAATGTTGAGCAGTAATTGCCCAATGTTTTTTTATTCTCGACCCCTCAGTTTTGACTGACAGCAATATATTGGAAAGGCCTTGGTGATTTTTCTCTTTACTTTGCGTTAGACCTTGGCCTAATTCTGTCAAGTTTCTAAATACATCGGCTAAGTACGTGTTGAAACAAAACCAATTGAAAGGTTTCATAGAGACGACTAACAACCACTGTATCTGCATTTTGGCCACAAAAGTATTTTATTATTATTTTTATCAATGTATCTCGCTCTATTTTCTTACCAAATGAAAGGATTTTCTTTCTTTCTTTCACCTCACTCAGAAAAATAGCATGTATTGTTAAATAAATACCTTATATATTGTTTGCGATTAACGCAACTTCTTCATTTCATAAAAACTCATTACATCAAAACATTATCTTATTAAAAATCACTCATGAGACTAGCCTTACATACGTCTAACCATCAACAACTAATAATTGCTATAAACTCTAAAGCCACATATAAAACGTGTTAAACCATAAAATATAAGTATGATTAAAATCGTACATATATACATACATAAATTCACGCCAGGTCCCTTGCGGGGTAGGCACGAACAACAGAGCGCCACACAGGCCCATTCTTACACACCTCACTTGCTTCTTTGCTTGCTTGCTTATTAAAATCGTAACAGACATTTAAATTTAATATAGGTACTAACAAAAGAATAGAAGATCTTTAGAACTTTAGAAGCCAGTATCTCGTCACTTATTGATTTAAACAAAAAAGTTATGAAGTGGTATATAATATTTATGATTTTTCAAGATCTGACTAATTATACCCTCATGAAAATATAGATTTCAGAAATTTAACCCTTTGATATCTCAATTTTTTATCGACGTAATATAGATAGAGGGTATCTCCCGCCACTATTTTTCAGTTTCCCTACATCACTTTCTGGATGTACAAATTATATTTTCCTGTTTTTAATCTTTGTATATCCAGTAGTTTATGAGTGAAATAATTATGACATAGAAAGAAAGACGGACAGACACGCCGACGAGATAGAAGACTATAACGGTACCGTTTTCTCTAATATGACTAGGAAATCCCAAAAACACATAAATCTCGACTTTGTTTTAAGAGGGCTGGTTTTCAAACAAGAGCAAATCGTATGTAAATTGGCAGAAATATCTCATGCGTCAGTGCGACCGACGTTAGAATGAAGAGTAATGGCTTTATTCTGTAGTAACTTTGCCTATGTTTTGCTTTGAAAGCCTTTGTTAATTGAGAGAGGATCCTATTTAGTTAATTAATACAAAAAGGCGACCGTAACTCACACACTCCAGTAACTGTTATTAATCGCTTGGCTGTTTCAAGGACATGGTTAAACTTTTCGGGTGAAAACTGTGATTAATCATTCAATTTTTTTGTTGCCTCAAGTAGTACTGGATATATACTATATTGTTTAATATAAAAAGTTCTGAGTCAAAATCAGGAAAAAATACTGTAAACCTTTGTGTGTATATGAAGATATGAAAGATTACAGATGAAGCGAAAGGTATTTATTAACAAATAATCTGCAAACATACACACATATTGTATATCTCCAAGCTAAGCAATTTACGCTTGTGTAATGCGTAATATACAACGGATCAACTCTGGGACCATCTCAGACACCAAGATAAATAATTTTAATATGCGGGGCATCGAACTTGTAACCTTTGCGTTCCAGAGAGCTAGGCCAGAAACGATTTGGCTTATTCAACCACAAAAGCCGACACTAGAGGTGTATCATAATAATAATGTTCAGGTTATATATCTGAAACCTACTTTATTTATTTAAAGGATGTGTGAATGCGTTTTTTTTATTGGATATGGACATCTATATATATAAAAGAAAGTCTTGTTAGTTACACTATTTATAACTCAAGAACGGCTGTACCGAGTTGGCTGAAAATTAGTGGGGAGGTAGTTTAGAACTAGAAGGCATTCACAGGATACAGGATCCCGTTGCAACCGGTAGGCGGCGCTGAGGTCGGGTTCCAGAATCCTCCTAATCATCTGGACCGATTTTGGTGTTTTGTATGTTTGACTGGGTTCCCGGATGGTTTAGATTCGCTATTGGTACCGGTAGGTGGCGGTGGGATCTGGTCCTAGATTTTTATTATTTCAGAGCAGGAAACGTCTACCGGGACCGGGGCTGCTAGTATTTTAATAAAATGTACTCAATAGACACTATAAGAAACCGAATATCATTTTTTCAGCAAACTATGCCTTAATAACAATAACCATAAAATAAAATTACTCACCCGTAATTGCTGAAAAACTTCACGAAACATCTGCCGAAAAAGTGCATAACTTTCTCAGGCGTAGAAAATTTATCTTTCAAGCAATTCAACTTATCCCCACTTACTACGCTCAGACTGTTCAGACGTGGTCTTATTGGATTGTTTGAGCCTCTACGTTTGTAAACATCCAAAGCTACTGTACAGCTCATCTTACGGGTTGATTTCTTCATGGAAGATTTCCTGGTCCCCTCAGATTCTGGAGACGTCGGTTCTGAATCTGTAATTGTCTCAACGTTTGTTGTCTCTGCTATAACTTCCTCAAGAGTATCTTTAGCTTCGTCTTCTTCTAGTTTAATTCCTAGACATCGCCTGTTGAAATCTCTCCTGTAGTTAGCATCTACTTCAGTTCCATGGTTAATTCTGTCTGTAGAAAGTGTCACAGAAGGACGTATCTCTTCTGTAGAATTGTAAGCATTAATTTCCTTCTTAGTAACAGCTGTTAAAGCATTTGTAGCTGTGAAAGGGCATTTGAAATTTTGAGGCCGGTTGTCAGCGTGAACAGAGGCACTCCGCCAGTTGGGTTTTGATTTGATTGAAGGTTTTCTTAGTGCTGGGCTTTCTGGACGAGATGGTGATGGACTATTTGGATCATTGCTTAGTAGACGAGCTAATGCGCAGGCTAGACGAAGCATCAGAGCGTCCGGATATTGCTGTGAAAGACGGTACAGAATATTTTATGCTAGAATCGACATGTACATCGATCGGTCAGAATTCGTAGATAATGATAATACCTGTGTAGCGCTGAATACTGTGTTTCTAGCACCAGCTTCCCGTAAAATTGTCTCCCATATTTCTTCACCACATTCTTCCTATTGTAACAATAAAAAAGTTATTTGTAAAATTATTTTTTAATGGAAACTGCTTAGTCGTAAATCATCGCAAACGATTCATAATTTAAAATAAGCATTTTAAAAATTGTCTCATAATTTATAGACCATTTTATCTAACTTCGATGACTGTCTGACTGTCATTTCTAATTTAAAAAATAGTCCAAGATCCCACTCACCCCAGACTTACGTGATTTTAGGAAAGATGAAATGTTTAGGATCGGTAGTTTAACATAAACTTAGTAAGGTATGGATACTCGCTAAGCTGAAAACGGGGCCGTTATTGAGGTAGCAGGTATCAAAGGTAGAAAAAACCATGCTAGCTTACATCAAAGTAGCAAAGCTACTTTTTACATATATCATATATGATATTGTTATAAACAAAGATATACAGTTGCCAGACACTTCCTGTGGGCCATAACTTTAGACAGACACTTAAAATATGTGGCAACTTACGTCATTTTAGGGACGGTCAATCATCTGAAGGCTGAATATCAAGTATAATATTTTAAAATAATTTCCAATGAGTCGGAGACATCTGAACGGCCAAACACCCTAACAGACTCGTTAAGAATTCCGCTGTGCGAGGAAGCGATCCTAAAAATGCTATCCTAATTCTATCTTTCCTAAAATCACGTAAGTCTGGGGTGATTGGGACCTCACTCTACAACGTTTATAGAATTCAAATCAATATAATAAACAATATCTGTGGCTTATTTCCGTCACGAGTATTTGATTTGTATGCCCATACCGTAATTTTATGTTCCTAATATAAGTTTCGCAACTCGATCGAGGGACGTGACTGGCCAAAACTTTCTGACCTTAACGTGTTGTACTTACTATACTTTGTTTATGGATTAGCCTCTGAAGTAACATAGAACGTAGTATTATCGCACTTTTGCGGCGCGTCAAACTCTGCTGAATAACTTTAGTTTATTTATAGTTGTCTTACTATCACAAAAAATTTGACATAAGCTTAAGTTAATAAGAATAAGAATGAATAATAAGATATAGGAACCGACCAGAGCAAGTATTCACACTCGTTATATTATATTTTATTTAGACACTAGTCATGACTAGTCACCCCCAGAAAATACTGACTGTTGCAGTAAATGAACTATCCTATGATAATACAACATATAATTTAAAACACATAGACTATAAGTACAATATTGAGCCTAGATCGCCGTCTACTGTAAGTAAGGTGCCTAGAAGACTGGCAACGTTTCCTCGCTGGATCGCCATACTGATCCGTTGCCCGAGGTAGGCACCTTCTGATTACCTGAAGAGTAAATGAGTCGTTTTGATAAATTTTGGTAGAGGCTCACGGCCTCAGGACCCCACGGTCAAAGCTTTTCAACAGCAAACATATAACTCTTACTGAGGGTTGGATATTTGCGCCACTTGAGTGATTCAGCTGTTTGGTAAATGGGATGCGGCCAACGAGTCTACGCAGGACGCTGCCAGGGAATTAGAGTTATACCGGCAGGACGCCTATCTGTCTATTATCTCATTATCCGGGAGAAAAGTATCCCATATCCAATCTTGGTATTGAGGCGTACTTTTCCGTGAACGCGTAACAGACATACAGAGATATTTTGTTTGTCTGTTTGTGAGTAAAACATGTTGAAAATTTCCAAAATTATTTTTTGCTACTACAACAATTTTATTACAGGTAAGTATTAATATTTGGCATTTTTTATAGTGAATACGTGCATTGCCAGAGCTGCCATTTGGTTAAGAAATTACTTATTGTCGCGACGTAAATGGGAGGTGTGCTGTTAGAATTGTTTCCTATATTAAGCCACATCATTATCTCTTATGTCAACAACTGTTCGGATACACATCAGATACTATGGTAATCTTGGCGTATCGTCGGCATAATTATGCAGTTAAATTAAAAAAAAACAAATGAGTATAGTTTTCACTGAATTTATGCTCTGTTCTTAGTTACAGTAATGGGAGATACTTATTTGTATAAAACTGAAACATAAAATCAAGAACTAAATATTCGAGTCATTACAACTATACTAAACTAAATTCAATTAAATAATCAACGACGAGAATGATAATTAAGTGAAGGAAAGCATCGTGATGTAACCTGTACAGCGAGATAACCGGTGTGTCAAACCTGCCAATCTGCCCTGAACTGGCGCGGGTATACTGTCAGTTCCCCTATAAATGGGATACCCGACTCCAGCAATGGGACTGCCATGTATTGCAAAAAATATCTTCTCTCTCATATCTTTATGTTATCGTAATAAGTATAAAATATATTACGATATGTGAGACCATTATTCCCACACTTTTATCTGGATAATAAACTACAGGATATCGGCTAAAAAGTTAGGGGTTCTGTTCATAATATATAAACAATATATCAGCCGTTATCGCGACACATATTTTGTGAGCGACCTTTTTTGTCCTTCTGCCATTGAAGAACCTAAGGAAAGACGCCCACTAAAAAACTTGTAACACGTTCTCCCGGACTCCCGACACATAGGCCTTTATGTATCGGGAGCAGTAACTGAAAAGCAGCCATTTCAACATTTAATTTGAGGTTGAATTTAATTAATAAAAATTTACAAAAAGATATGAAAAGAATGTTTTTTTTACTTAATGATATTTCTGTAACTAAGATACGAACCGTTTTACAATAAAAAAGAAACCAAATTAAGAAAGAGAGTTGGTCTGAAAGAGAGTGTCGGGGTGAAGGTAAGGAAAGGAATGCTCCGGTGGTTCGGGCATGTGGAAAGAATGTATGATGAAAGAATGACCAAACAGATATACAATGCAAAAGTGGATGGATGCAGAAGTCGCGGAAGGCCACGACACACCTTCCATGATCAAATTGATCGTGTACTAGCAGAAGGTGATGTCAGGAGCCTTAAAAACAGACGAGCGTGCATGACAAGAACTATGAATGTCAAAGAAGCAAGTGAGGTGTGTAAGAATAAGCCTAAATGGCGCTCTGTTGTTCGTGCCTACCCCGCAAGGGACCTGGCGTGAAGTTATGTATGTATGTAAGAAACCAAATTCTTAAAAGTAAACTAAATTAATATAAAGTATGTAAATTTATTTAAAAAAACATACCTTAAATAATAGAAGGTTGTATACAAAATGAGTTTTCTATAAATAAAAGAACGGACTGGATAAACCAGAAAAGAAATTCTTGGATCGTGTGAAGGACATAATGATTAGTAGTGTGACAGTGGACGTATGCCAAAACAGAGAAGTGAAGAAGGAAAAGAGAAAAACAGAGAAGAGAAGTATGGAAGAAAAATACACATTGTCAAGTAATTATGGAAAGTTAGATTAGGTCAAGAGTGGTCTCGAGGTGCCTACTGTGTCGGAAGAGTGCTTAGATTAAATATGAAATTTAATATTTTTGAAAGAGTGTGTTAAAAGTTACGTTATTTATTCACTAATAAGCCATTTCTTATTATTCTGTTTCCACGTTACTACGGAGTTATTGAATTAAAAATAATAAAAACAGCCCATACACGTCACACTGCTTGTCCAAGGCGGCTTGGCAGGTTTGACACATCGGTTATTTCAATGTGCAGGTTTCAAAACGATACTTTCCTTCACCGCTGTGAGCACGTGGTTATTGTAACAATATGAGATATATAGATAGCACTTTATTGTGTTACACCGATACAAACATGAACTTAAGACTAAAATTATATCTAGTTATATACAAAGGGTGGTCTTATCGCTAAAAAGGGATCTCTTCCAGACAACCTCAGGAATGAATTGAGATGATAATGGCGATGGTGGTATACGTAACATATAATACGAACGACTTACATTTTAATAATAAACACATAAATTATATATAAATACATATGGAGAAACTGTATATATTACATAGATATAAGTATACTTAATATAATTAGGTGAGAAAACTGCCTAAGTAGTGCATGCGTTCCGGCCAGGAAATCCGGAATTATTGAATAAATTAAAATTCATAAGCAAACTCTATCGTACCTACTTTATAAGAGGCATGAGTACCTTAAAAATCTACAAAAAGTTTTAGCACAGCGCTATTTTTAATTTTTAAATTAAGGTGGCATAAAATTCCTTTAAAGGTGCCATTACGTGTGTAATAACTTTGATGTTTGAAATGCGACTAGGTCTGGCAGTTTTATTAGAATAATAAAATACTAGAGTCATGTAACACTTTATTCTAGCATCCGTAAATGCGAGTTTAATCAAAGCCTATTTTAATAATAATTAGTTTTCTGGTCACAAAATTTTCGTATTATTATCTTTTTCAAAAATTACTGTATTATTATTTTTTGTATTTCTCTGCCATCTGTGGAGGTTTATAAATAGCTGATCTTAAGCTATCTTTGTAATGGTACTTTGTTAAACTTTAGTTTGTAAGATTTCAGCTGTTAACCTCCCAAATAAAATAAAATAAAATAAAATAAATAATAGTGACTATTGAATTTCTCACTTTCTTTTATTTTCTGTACTTTACTAAAGTGGGTAAGAAAAAAGTCTAAAGACTTTGTACATCGCCACTATTCTATGGTTTGATATGTAAATTCTTTATCTATACATACACACAAATAAATAAAATTGAAGTGTCTGTTTGTAAAGTACTAAATTCATTTTATTTTTTTTGTCTGTCTGTCTGTCTGTTGTTCTGGCTAATCTCTGAAACGGCTAGACTGATTTTGACGGGAATTTTAATGTCAGATATTCAGATATCTGATGTTAGAAGAAAGCTACTCTTATTTTAGAAAAAAAAAATATCGAACGAAGCATTATACACTAGCTGTTAACCGCAAGTTAACAGCTAGTGTACAATAAAGAGAGGGACAGAAAATAATGAAAAGCAAAAATGTAGTAGCAATTCTTAAACGGCCATTTTTGAAATCCCAAGACTGTCCGGCTTGGGATTTCAAATAATAATCAGTACTTAAAATTACTTAAAATTTTGTAAATGCACTTAGTTTATTGTCAAATTTCTGTTGAATAAGAGTTGCTTGCATTCAGTTGTGGCATTGTGTTTTATGTGGGAATCTTAAATTTGCGAGTACGATACTCTTACATACATGTACATAGACTAGGAAATAATTTTTTTTAAAATCTATATGTATGACCTTCAAAAAGTGTTCTCCAGTGGAATTTATCTTATACTAATATATAAAGCTGAAGAGTTTGTTTGAACGTGCTAATCTCGGGAACTACCAATTTAATTTGAAAAATTCTTTCAGTGTTAGATAGCCCATTTATCGAGGAACGCTATAGGCTATATATCATTACTCTAAGACCAATAGAAGCGAAGCACCAATGAAGAATGTTTCAAGATCGGTGGTTTTTAACTTACTTTTTTTAACTATTCCATGCGGACAAAGTCGCGCCCAGAAGCTAGTTTTGAATAAAAAGTTTGAATTTGAAATTTAAAGACTGTATCGAAATAAAACTCTCTCTTCTTTCAATTTTACTAATTACCTAGGTTCCATACAATGTGCAATTCCTTGTTTGGAATTAAACTATTACTTATTGCAAAATATCGTCACCCAAGTCCACCATCAGCGAGCCTAAAGAACTTTATTCATACATCGACTTTGTTTCACAGATTTTAACTTATTGATATTGATGCAAAATAGGGACTTTATTAGGGAATATCGGTCAATAATAAACTTACCACTATGAAGTGCTGGACACTTTCAAGTAACCACCCGTACATGATTTTAACTCCTATTTTCCTTCAAGTTAACTATAATAAGGCTGTTACTGTTTAGTTTCAAAACTAATAATGCGAAATAATTTTTCGGTTAGTTTTATATTAAATCGGGAATTTGCGAAAACATTGGCATAAGAATTATCTCCATTAAAATATATACTTTGAGGACAATTTTAAAAGTTACAACTGTTTATGAAAACAGATGTTAATTAATATTAATAAAAAGCATATTTTTTAAAGAGATATATTTAATATTTAGCTGCATAATCATATAAATGCGCTAAATAATATATAATATTTTTTTTGTTTTAAAGATGGTTTATTTATTAAAATTATTTTATTTGCTAAATCAATATAAACATTAAATTGTGTTTACTGTTATTTCAAACTCATTAATGTCTGAATCTAAAATACTAAATTGCAGTATTTTAATTTAGTATTGTGAAAGATGTGTTATCTATGAGTTTGAGAGTTACCAAGCAGGACACAATTGCGACGTTCAAATATTTAATAACAAATAAACGACTGAAAGCATATAAACGATCTTCATCACAATGTTAAAAATATTTCTTTTCTGAAATATTGAATTAAATAATATGTAATCAAATTGCACTCTTTTTTAATCAGTAAAAATAAATTTCACGTTAATTCGTCAAGTTATTCAACTTTCTGTCTTTTCTCTTAATTACATCGACCTTTCGACCCAAGCGTTTAGTTCGCAAGGCTCTCGCGTTCACACTGTGCCAAAGGATACCTGTTTGTTATTCCACGGATGTTGTATCCTTTACAATATTGTAACGGTCTTATTCATATTGAGTTAGAGTAAGTTTAAAATAAGTTTTAAGAACCTTAAAGAAGCCTACAAATTTACTTTAACTCAATACGAATAAGACCGTTAACCTTTTGCGCACTCTATGAATTGATTATAAATCAGTTTTTAATACTCGTATTTAAAATAGAATCGCTAAATTGCTGACAGGTTTTTGTATTTAATTTTTTTCTCTTAAAAATTGGAAATTCTATAATGAAGATCTGTGTCGCAGTAACGGTCAAAAACCATCAGAAGCACAAATCTCGAGGGGCGCTTACAGCACATTTACCACATATCGCATGATATGAACTGGGTTTGAGAATATAAAAGTCTTGCCAGCACTGTGAATTATTCGCAGTTTAGGCAGTATATAATATTTGCTATAGTAGTACAAATGTGTTACACAGTTTTAAATGCTAATATCATGTAACAAAAATGTTTGGTAAATAAATATGTTTTTAAAGTTATAACTTATTTATTAAATTGGACTGTAGTAGTTCAAATCATTTCTTCCTTTTTTCTTTTTTATTCACCATATCCAAATTAATTGGGGTCGGCACAATTCTGACAAACTAGTCTGACATACATCTTCTGTTACATCATAAACCATCATATCATCCTTCACACAACCCATCCATCTTGTAGTTTACCATTATTTGTGACATTATTCGCTATTCAAGTATATTGTCAAAAATAAACTTAAAAGATGGAAATTGCTGTGGTGACGGCTCGGTTCTGTATTTCCGGAGGCCAGGAGGCCTGAATGTTTTAAGTCCTTTGTGAATAAGTATCTTTCAGGTGATCCTTGGGTTGCATTCTAGACAGTTTTCATTAGTGCATTGCGTTGCAGCGGATCAACACATACCATGCCAGATCTGGGTTGCGACGACGTACGACGTCGCAGCTCAGCGTCTCTAGTGTATTTGACTATCTATGATGTGGAGTATGGGTTTCAGTCAACTTTCGATAATAGATTGGAACAAACGTGTTCTATTGTTGCTTTTATTACGCCACCATCGAAACAAAATGTAAAAATTTTGAATATTCTCCCTTGATTCCGTTGTCGCTCCGGCGCGGAGCTCCGACAGTACAGTGCATTGCCCTCCCCTGCTTCGTCTCTCGTCCGTCAATCTGTTAAAATATCGGGTACGATAACGCAACGCGTAATGACTAGAAATATATACAAAACAACCAGAGTTGATGCTGCAACGACGCAAGGCAACGTCACGCACTAATGAGGCATATCTTCGATGAAAATAAGAAGAGATTGTGGTCAAACGCAATTGTATGTACACCATTTAAAAAAAAGAATATCTAATATACAAAATTCTCGGGTCGCGATGTTTGTAATTAAACTTCTCCGAAACGGCTTGACCGATCCTCATGAAATTTTGTGCGCATATTAGGTAGGTCTGAGAATCGGACAACATTATTCCCCCTAAATGTTAAAGGTAGTCCGTCCCCCCTAAATTTTTTACTTATTTTTTATATACATTTTTATGATACAGCATTAAAAATACATACAACCCTAAATTTTTAACCCTCTACGATCAACCCCTATTTTTTCGGGTAGGACGACGTCTTCCGGGACAGCTTGTATACCTATACAATTTTCAGCTTCATTATCTATAAAGTATAGAACAAATAATATGTCTTCAATGGGAGATTGTTTGATGGGGATTCAAAGGGAAATTTTAGTAAAAAGGTTTTCTTAAAATTTAAGATTTTCAAAGAATTTCCTGCTTCGTAAAACAAGAATATTAAAGACTGAATTAAACTCACTAATTTATTTATCTTTGTACACAAAAGCTTTTGCTTTTAATTACTGAAAGAAGTATGACAAGACAAAGCCTATTTAATACCTGCTTAGAAATATATTATACTAGCTTCTGCCCGCGACTTCGTCCGCGTGGATTCATAAAAGTATCCTATGTTACTTGTAATACCTCCAAGAATATGTGTACAAAGTTTCATGATGATCGGTTGAGTAGTTTTCGCGTGAAAGCGTAACAAACAAACTTACATTCACATTTATAATATTAGTAGGGATACTTAGTTTAATGTATTGTTAGTATTAGACGGACCAATCTAATTGAATCAATGAAAGCACATAACTGAAATGAAATAACAGTATTTAATGATATCGAATGATTCAAGCTTGTGTTCAATTTCGTTGATTCAACCAAATTAAAAGTCAGAAATGAACCGTTTAAGTCTGCCTAAGTTCAACATACTTACACTAATTGCTATAAAGCCCTTATACGGAGGGATAGAAGATCACAGGCAACCTTAATTAAAATTATCTTAATTGTAGTAGAAAGGATCCCAGATAATGTTGAAATAAAAACTTTGATTATGTTCTATTCAGTTGCAGAAATAGGTTAATAAATTAAAAATTGGATACTTCATCTCTGTCTTACAATTAGAAAAAAGAGCACAAATAAATCGAGACAAATTTCTTAAATAACTTAATAGTTACAGCTATTTTCGTAAGTTATTTTTTAACTGCTTAAAATTAGATTAATTACTTTTTAACTGTTTAAATAAGCAGTCAGTATGTACATACGTTTTTTTTTTAAATTCAATAATAAAGGGCTTTGTCGCTTAAGCGACCATGATGCCCTGGTAAGTACAATTACGTAAGTAACAAAACATAAATTAACTAATGTACTACAACATAATAACATCACTGATTTCTTACATCTACCAGTTTATACAGAATTCTGGCCTCATCCGAAGATGGGTCTGCCAGAATACTATTAATTTTACCTAATGGCCTTAAATTGACTCCACAACTTTGTCTAAAAGTGTCATTCTGGACACATTCTATCAATATATGATACAGATCATCTATCGTGTTGCAAGTTTCGCAACTTGGGAAATTAATTCTGCAAACTAAATACAAGAATTTGTTGCATGGAATGTGTCCAGATCTGAGTCTTAAAGCTGTTATTAATTCCTTTCTAGTCAAAGTTGTGTAGCCATTCCAAGGAGAATTTAAAGGCTGTGGCTGGATCGTGTGGTACCAAATGCCCTTTTCTAAGGACCTTAGATTAAAATATTCTTGCCAGATATTGTAACAATCTTTTTGTAATTTGTTAATGTAGTTTGGAAAAGAAGGGAGAATGTCTATCGGCACACCGTCAGTTCCACCCTGTTTCGCTGATCTATCTACTTGTTCGTTGCCAACCAGCCCTATATGCGATGGAATCCATTGTAAAACAATGTTTCTGCGTGCAGATTCTAAATTCATGAGAAGCTTCAGAATGGTATAGGCTACCGGTTACATACGTTACATACATACAAATTTTTGAATTCGAATTAAACATCTAAATTCAAAACCACTAAACACAAAATATTTATAACGTATCATTATTCATCATTTAAATATATCATTGACACACAAAATGAATGGACAAATGTCCTTGGAAGGGCAGAATGGACAATTGGCTGTAATGCGTTTCACTGAACCAATTCAGTTCACTAACTATAAAGTATAATTTTATTTATGTTATGGTACGGTCGTAATACTTACTTCATTTTATACATTGCACCATTTTTAGGATACCATTAGGGTTGTCAACCATACTTTATTATAACGTATCCTACTTTATTTTTTAGTAAATATACTGTTCCGAGTTGCAGGACTCGAATTAAAATGCCGTTGGAATTACTGTACAATTTATTAGAACTATGCAAACACGTGTAACACAGGTACAAATATAACTGAACACAACCAGTCCAAACGTAAAGCACGATTCAATAACACGCGCAAATTCCATCACTACAGAGATTACCGAATGTACACAAGTCTTGCTCCGTTTGTAGTTATCGATGGACTGGTGACTGGTGCCTCTATTGAGGCATTGCTTTATACTGCACAAATACAATATGTCTAAATAAAGTGTAATAAAGTGTTATCTAACTATCTATCTATCTGTCTCTCGGCTGAATTTATTAGAATCACACCTGGCTAATGACTACCATAAAAGATTACAATACACAATGGGCTGTTTTTCCAATTACAAATTATAAACACAAAGTAAACAAAAGAATTACAAATGCCGAAAAGGTAATAAAATGTCTACAGGTATGCAGGTGTGAATTTGTGTTTTGTCGGCATTCAGGTCGTAACAATATGTAGGGAGTTTATTGAGTAAATCATAATTTACATTGTTTACTAATACTAATACTATCTACATTTGCATAGAAATAAAGTATGAAAGGAAATAAATGCTTCATTTCCACTCTTTACTCTATATGATGCGTAAAATGAAACACTACTGTGATGTTATCGATGCGTTTAAGTTATAAAACAGATCGCAATAGTGTACGATTAAACTAATATAAATGAACTATTGAATGGAATATTCGATTTTTTTGTCAATGTGACAGAAGATAATTATAATCTGTCTGAAGTGACATTGACCTTACTAGTACTTATTACCTAGGGTTACACGCGGTGTGGCCGCGGAAAAACTACTAAATATGTACTTATATAAAATTTGAAAAATACTTGTTTTTCCTTGCAATTACATTATTTTTCCCTATTAAAAAAATGTGATACGTAATTTTTCTCAATAAGAGATGGCAGCCCTAGAATTGCCAACTCATTTTGGGAAAACTCTCTTTTGGGACTAGCCACATAGCCATTTTTGAAAAACGGCACGCTTAAGTTTTTTTTATATCAATCCACCCGTCGGGTTTGTATGTCGCAGACATTTAACTCCGAAACCGAAAAAAGAAAACTTTAAATAAAAATCTAAAATTCAATCAATATGGAAAAACAATATTTTGCGATTTTACAATATTTTTTCTGCCTTTATTTTTTATCATTTTTCCGAGCCAATAACTCTGTTCTTCGACAAATAAGGCACAACGCTCCACAATACCTTTGCCTTTAATAAAATCAATTAAGTGACGACACTGAGTAATGGCGAAGGCGGGAAAATAACTGCAATTAAACTAACCCTACCCTCTTGGTTAATTTGTGATAAGAGCCGTTAATGTAATTAAATTAGAGAGAAAATGTTGTTAAATTGTTTGGATTGGATTATTTGGTTTTATTACTCTATAACAAGAAAATGATGCACATGAAAAAGAACTGAGTTTCATTTGAATATATTCAGTGGTTTTCACGTGATGATCCAACACATGGACACACAGACAGAAACTTTAAAAAGTATATATACAGAATCGTACTTTCGCTTTTAAAAAAATATTATACAAACACGACCCTCTCTCAACAAAATTATTGTATTATAAATTGGGGATATATGCAGTCTATGGAAACAAAGAAAATGATTTTTTTCGTCTTAATATTTTTGTTGCAGACAAAACAATCCACAACCAGGTGGTCGGGTATTTGCCCGACTGGATGGCTACCACCTCTGGTCTACAGGATGCCGCCATAACAACCGTGATTTGTGTTCCGGCGTTAGTGACCAGGTTCCAGTCACTCTTAAGAGAGCAGCAACGCATTTGTAGCACCTTAGGTGTTGCAAAATGTCCATAGGCGGTGGTTACCGCTTTCCATCAAATGGGCCATCTGCCTGTTTGCTGAACTCAAGCATTAAAAAAATAGAAAAGTCACAGATGCATTTACGGACCTCGCTTTATATAAGTAGGTATTCGTTTCGTACATTCCGTCAACCTTTTAAATTCCTTCGTGGATTAGTATTACAGTAGAACTAGCTGCGCCCCGCGGTCTCTCCTGTGTGGTGATTGAAAATCGTCATGTTTTGAATAATTCACAATTAAATTCGATAAATAAAGTAGCCTAAGCTACTCCTTATTACATCAGTTACCTGCCAATAAAAGTTCCGTCAGCAGCAACGCAATTGTAGCACCTTTGCTGTTGCAAAATGTCCATAGGCGATGGTAATCGCTTTCCATCAAGTGGGCCATCTGCTTGTCTGCTGAACTCATGCAATAAAAAAAGTCACAGATGCATTTACGGACCTCGCTATATAGTACTCGTTTCGTACATTCCGTCAACCTAAATATTTCCGTCGTGGATTAGTATTATAGTAGTATTGTGATTTTAGATTTAAAATTTTGGTTCTAGGGCGTATTTGCAAAGTTTTTGATCACTTATTTGTGCCAAAACCGTCAGTAGAATTAACGCACCATTATTCATTATTCAATACTCCTGGGATAAAACAGTTCAAAGCTTCTCACGCTTATTTAAGATCTTTTTGAACTTTAACCTGAACCTACAGCGTATCATTCGACAGTGTAATCTGATACTGTTGAGGACGGCTTCATAAGCGACAGCAGACCTTTCTTCGGCTTTGTAGAGCAGTCTTCTAACAACAACAAATGATAAATTTATATACTAATAATAACGTACACCTTTTATATAATTCTTCTGTGCGTGCCTAATGTGTAGGTATGTCACTGAAACTTCCTAAACCAGTGCGCTGGATCGATTTTGACGATTTTTGCGAGTTGAAACGGGTCCCAGGATGACTTAGATTCATATTTGGATCTGGTAGGCTCTGCAATCGAGTTCCAGGATATCGATGAATTTTTTGCTTGTGCTTGACTGAGTGAATTGTTTACATTCATCGTTGGTCCAATCAGTTGCAGTTCTAGATTGTTTTTTTAGGGCAGCACAACGTCTGCCGGATTCGCTAGTACATAATAATGTCGGATTAATAATAAGACAGCAGAAATAACTAATGCATATTGACAAATTATTATTAGTATTGTTGTTCTGGTGATTAATAAAATTGATACATAGTCAAAAGCTACGTGATAAATTAAATTCTGTACAATTAACTCCTTTGTTTTAGCTGTTTTCTTAACCTGAACTATATTAGTGAATTAGTAGCCAGTATTTATCCGATCTAGTGCATCAAACGCGATGTCAAACGATGCTGTAATTTTATTAATATTTAAAATCAATATCTCAGTTAACTAACCATGTGGAAAGTTTCTTTAATTATTTAGCTTTAATTTTGTTTATGGTTATTACTTAATCTATGGTATCCTAATCTAATTTCCTAAAATTAACGTTTTTTACATTAATTTCTTTGCGTCTTAGGATAAATACTATTGTATAGTCGTGGCGTGCCACGACTATATAATAGTAGTTATAATAACAAGAAGTGACTGGTCATCATTAAACTTACCCAGAGAAGTAAAAACGCAGTTCATAATAAAACATTAACTCACAAGTACATTTGGACCTACTTATGCAAAACAGAACCAATCCACAAACATGCCAAAATTGGGCTAAGGATGCAGAAGGATTTCAAAATGCACCTTAAATCGACTCAATAAAAATCATAACGATCTGACAACATTTACAGAATAAAACATTTTTATCACAAAGTAGCCAACCCATAAAACACCAAGAGCATAATAAACTAACAAGATCCATGACCCATGGTAATCCAAAAACCTAAAAGTTTTACTTGAATATATAGGACAAAATATAATATACAATATTCATCCCTTTTTTTTCAAAATATATACAATTTTTTGTATGCAAAATTTTAATAAAAAAGGCTTTTTCTCAAAACTGTCAATATTTGGATAGGTTCCATTTCGCATAAGTAGGTCCATTTGATGTCTCCATCTAGCCCAGATTTGTTAATCAAATACTCCGAATTACTAGAGGCAATTAGTTTGAAAATCTAGTGTATAAAAATGCACTACCTACTTAAGCCAATAATAGACGCATAAATTCAAATAAGATCTAAGGAGCTTTATACTAAACATTGTCGCCATTCTAATGGCGCTTAGTAATAAAATCGGCGCGTGCGCAGGCTGGGTGTTGACCCGCGCAATTAAAAAGTGCCCGTTTGGACGAATTGGTGCGGTGATCGCGATCGGCCACACCGCCTAATATTATGTCGCGGCCTAGTTATTGCCTGAAAATAGGGATAAAAAACATTTTTTAACAGGTCGGATGATAAAACATGCAATAGAGTAGAATAGAATATAAAACATTTTATTGTTCATCAAAATAATTTTTATCCGTGCAGGTACGGAGAAAGAATACAATTTCCTGTAGCCGGGCGTCCTGTCGTAAGAGGCGACAAAACAACCCGCAGCCAGGTGGTAGGGCATTTGCCCGACTGGATGGATACCACCTCTGGTCTAAAGTATTTCGCCATAACAACCTTGAGTTGTATTCTGGCATTGGTGACCAGGTTCCAGTCTCCCTTAAGAGAGCAGCAGGGCATTTGTAGGAGCTTTGGTGTTGCAAATGTCCATAGGCGATGGTAACCGCATCCCATCAAGTGGGCCGTCTGTCTGTCTGCTGAACTCCTGCAATAAAAAAAATAAAAAAAATAACTTAGGGGTGACAGAAACATCTGACATGTACACTAGATTTGTATTTCTTTTGGTATTAGAAAAATTAAATAGAAGATATGAATTTCAGAATAATTAGTTGACAATGTTGACAACTCCTGCGGTCCTAGATCCCGGCGCTAGGGGTCATGCGTGTACGCATATTTATTGGTATTCCGCAAGGAGGCTGCGCATTCGTCGCGGCGCGGGCGGGCCGCGAAACCCCCACATTTAACAAACAGACACACAAACCATAAACAAGTAAGTGAACCATTTTAAATTAATTTAATATTAATATTATTATTAACTTTCTAAAGATTTTGAATCATTTATAGTGAATATCAATTGGTAATATTTGTTTACTTTGATTTTGTATTTCTTAATCATAATGTTTAACAAATGAGTAAAACGAAACTTAAATATAAACCATATGTAGGTACGAGTATGTCATAGTAAACCTATTAGATTAGATTATAAGTATAAGATTCATACTACATAAATACAATAACTTAGTACTATAATATCAATTTTAAGTTATAAATATTCTCTTGTATTTTGTAAAAAAAAATATTTTTTCACTAAAACTTTTTTATCTTTCTATTAATGCCTTAACTGACCATTGGTAGACTATAAGCCGGATATACATTTGAATTAGTTAAGTAAAATTACTATTATTTGCGAAATTGGGGAGTCCTTATAATCGTTTGTACAGAATTTTTTCAGCTAAATAAGTTGTTAATTAAGTAGATGTCTGTCCAAACAATTATAACGACTTATTTGCTAGCTACTTAAGTAATCCAAACGTAAATGTAGTTTATATTAATTTTTAACCAGTTATAAAGCAAATAAATGTGTATAGTATGTATATAGAAATCCGGCATAATTTGGATCATATAAGACTCCCGCTTCTAATCTGTAGTGAGAAGCTCGAAGTGCAAGTCTGACTCGCATGAAATAATTTACCGCTATTTTACCGCTCTTTAAATCAATATACATTCTCCTATAATCATTTCAGCTCTTTGGAACGGCAAATAATTTTCATTCAAAACTTCATTATTTAAATGAAAGTCGATGTAATAAAAATCGTCTTTGTCTTAAGGCGGTCACAAAAAAATATCACTTTAGGAAGAAAGTTGCTTCTGAAGTTTATGACTATGTTCCCTTAAAATACTAGCGTCAATTTACGCTAGAAGTCTTGATATACAAATATGTAAGTTCTGTAGAATATGTCAAAGCTCAATTTTGTAAAGACTCCATGAAATCTCGTGTAAACAAGCGAAACAAGGAAAGCTTTCCTATTACTCGAAATATTCCACAAGACCATATTACATTCAAGGGCAAGGTCGATAAACATTTTGAGGAGTGTCGAGATCGCCGTTAAGCCAGTCTCAAGTGGATTGGATGGACCCTTGGTATTGGGTGCATTAATTATAGTGAAATGCAATGAACTAGTTCACTTCACTATTTCTAATATCAATAATTATTATTGGATCACAGTATAAAACCATGATTACAATTGAAAGATAAAATCATGGATTGGTACTGTTTATACTACGAAGCATAGACATTATATTGGGAAAGAAAAAAATTACAAAAAAAGATATTTATGGGATAATAACAATAAGCATATGAACTATTTGTTACTTATGTTAACTTAATAATTACCAAATAATATTTTCGTAAATTTCCATGACTTGCACACATAATTAATTAATACTTAATTTTAATTAATTATCAAGTAGCTTTAAATTTATTTATAATATTTGCACTAATTACTAAGTTAGCAACTAGCAAGAAGAATAAATTGTGTTTAAATACATAAGTACCTATAAGTGTGGAGAAATGACCCCGTAAATAGCAATTAATAGTATATTCGTTGTTCCAATTTCCATTTTTTTTTAAACCAAATTCATTTTGTGACCCAATCACTGCCCTCCTTCGCAAGTGTATGCAACATATCGAGGTTGTTTTCTTTGGCCACCCAGCTGGAACCAGCGTCTTTCCGCAGATCGTACGTACCTACACCGTGCAATATAATAACATTTTAATAATTCTAAATTTAGTTGTTTTCTAAAACACTAAGTGAAATGTAAGAGCGGAATCACCTCTTAAACAAATGCATAGATCACATAAAGAGCTTTCTTCTGAAACAAGGCGTTCCTAAACTATACAACACTAGTATCTGCAAAAAGGTTTTATGTCCTTTTGTACTGAGAACAACTTTTATTTCAAATGCTAATACGATCGTTTGAAAGGACGGCAAAACGTGAAAATTCAACTTCAATTCAGATGAAAATGTTAAATCGAGATTGTTGAGCTTTTTTATGATTTCTTTATATCGCCGAGTAGAGTTTTATAAAGAACTAGTAAATATATACATAAAAAAATTCTATGTCGATTATCGTTATCGAAAGTAGTAGGTAATATTTTAGAGCTTCGTGTACAACTGAGGGATAATGATTTAAAAAGAGTTAATGATTAAACAAACAGCCTTTTACGTCTAGGGAAGCTTCCACTATGTATGGACTGCCACTAATGTGTCCGATTAATACACTAAGATTTTCTCTAGTCTTTTGGACAACTAACCTTAGTTTTTTACATACCTAAAGTGAAGATAAATTTTATAAAACAAATGTCAGGGAACGTAACGTAAGTGTTTCGGTGGAGCCGTTTTAGTATTAATTTTGTTGTAAATTTTACGCCTTTGAGATAGAAAACTGCGAAACTATATGGGCATAGATATACGTTGTTAATAATTTACTGAATAATTTTGAAATTAAATGAAATGAAATTTTGATTTGTATGGAACACAGATAGATAGATGAGGCTTAGCTGAGAGTTGAAATAAAAATATAAAAGAATATGCTCTCCGGGTAGCATTCGAACCCACGTCACTTGAATGTTACGCTGTTTCGACGCAAAGCCCTCAACGTCTTGTTCGACATCTCCCTCAACAATTTCATTATTGATTAAAAATTAATGCAAACTCCATAAAAGCATGGTAGAAGAATATTAAATAAATACAATCACCTAGTAAGAAACACAACTAGTAACATCCGCTCCTATCAAATTTGACGTCACCAAAAATTCTCAATTAAAACATTCAATCAATTACTATATAAAAAAATATTTTTAAAACTTAAATTAATCATAAACTGAGAGTTATAAATAGTTTTTGTTATTTCGCAAATTTCATGAATTTCTTACATCTTTTCCCTTAGTTTTCTTCCATGATAAAAACAACTAATGTTAATGTCTTTAGTAGACAGTTGTGAGATAAAATGTATGTAGTAACGGGCCTATCACACGTTGTCCTGCCCTAAAAATAAAATTTAGAACCTAATTACAGCGCCATCTACCGGATCCAATTGTGAATCTAACCATATTGTGACCCACTTGAAATACACATTTCTTTTGAGGAATTCATTGATATAATTTTAATAGTATAATGATATATTTTCCATGTTCCCCGAACATTGCGACGGGCAGACGCCGTTGTCCCCGTATTCCCAGACGCTTAGTACCATTAGCAGATCACCCCAATAGCACGGTACTTTTTGTCCTCATTTCCCACAATAGTCCTACACTGGCCGGGGCTTGTCCTTGGGTGCATTATTATATGGTGTAGACAGGGACAATTGCTGGTCAGTGTTACGCCACATTTACATTAAATTTGTCACGGGGCCTCTACGTGTTGGCCTTCCCATAGCCCGACGCAAGGCCTCCAAAAGTCCGGGCCATTTTTATGGACCGTGGTCTTGACGGACATACAATACAATAATTAATAGTCGAGAATTTTATGTATAAAAATAAGCTGGTGAACTGAAACTCTTATTATATAAACGCCTTTCTGAACAGCGATGGAATGTTGTAAGATAACCATCTGACTATTTAAGATAACGATTCCATATTTTTATCTGATTGAACTCAATTCTACAAATCAATGATGGTTGATTAGAATTGTAGAATTTAGGTTAAGGACATTAAGATACATTAATTGGCGAAATTATAGGTTCCCGATTGTACTTCATATTAATAAACATTTTCTTTAAAAAAAAATTACAACCTGATTTAGTTATTTAAAAAACTAATAATATAATAGTAATAAAACATCTAATTAAAAATTAACTAAATTATAGATAAATTAAACTAAAAATAAACTATATATACAAACTAAAATTAAAACATAAAATCTAGTTCCAGACCGCTTTCAGTCGGAAACGTGCCCTAAAGACTGGCCACATTGCCACGCTGAATGGCAATGCTGATGCGTTGCCCGAGGTATAAACCAGTCTTTTGGTCACGCGAGGCATCCACCAGACGTTTGGCTATGTCTCTCTATAAAGCTTGTGCGCCTCAGGCCCCCATGGTACCAGGGTCATGGGCCCATAAACATTTTCTAAATTGTGAATGGTCTTTAGAATGAAAGAATATTTTGTAATATTCACCCATACAAGTCCAAGTGCTGGTCTCTTTGTGGAAACAAACGATATAATTATCTACATACTCGCTTGTCCAAGACTTCTTCTTTTGAAATCCAAAAATGGAATACTATCTTTATATATAAAAATGAATGTTTGTCTGTATGTCCTTTATAGAATCGTAAACTATAAATTTGATCATGTGATGATTTTTAGCAAAGTTGTTGTGTTTAGCCAAAGAAGGTTACTAAGTTGGTTTACAATTGGACCCAGTAGGTGACGCTGCTTCGATTGAAGCTTTTCCGGACAGGACCACGTCTGCCGGGACAGCTTCAGTCAACAATAAATCATAAATAAATGTATAGAGATAGGTGAAATATAGATTGAATTAATAAGACTAGTGGTCGCCCAGTGGTTGAAATTCGACCATAATTATATTAAATTATAAGTTTCAACATTGTCAAAGTTCAGTTATCAAATACTATACTTCAATAATCACAGATTTCGCCAAGGCTGCACTGTTAATTTGATTTTATGCATAATTTAAAAAAAAATATTACTATTCAGTGCAGTTTTGGAAATTTTTCACAACTTGTTGAATTTCTTATGCCAGAACTAACATTATATCCAGAACTTTGTCATTATTACTTATATTTTAGTGCTTGGCTCGAGACTAAAGTTTACACCTAAAGAATTTTGCCTAAACAGATATTTGGGCGGTAAAAAACAATACAAGTAATAACAGTATCCTAGTAAAAATATAACTCAGAAAATCTCCTAATAACTAAATTACTGAAAGGCGCTAAACATATACATATTCTAGGTTTTTGAAGTTTTATGACTAGAAACAAATTTTGTTAGCTGCCAGACTCTGCGTACCTTACCCATAGAATACGGTAATCTAATCTCAATATTCTATTTAGGTCTTAAAGGTACAATATAATAAGACTAAGTTTTCTTTATTACGTGAAAAAATATTATGAATAATAAAAAAAAATCGACATGTTAATCAATTTTATTCAAGTTATTGGCTGATTTAATCTAAAAATAATAAAAGATAAAAAAGAAAGAAAAGAAAAATCTTTTGATGTAATACTGTAACCCCAGACTCAGATATGCACAAAACAGAATAATATGTTTTCTATAAAATTCCGAATTTTTGATTGTCATATTTGTTGTTGAACAGGACAGATCAATCGATGCACAAGCTCTTTGATGGCCGTTTCCTTACCGACCATTCATTTGCCGTACTATTAAATTAATTAGGTTATATTTTTACATAAGCTCCATATATGTACTGTCAAAATTCAAACGAGGTAGGGTAAGCGCATGAATAGTTATGTAGTTGAGAGTCCCACACACGCTCGTTGCAGTTGCAACGAATCGCTTAATTGCTGCATTGGGCCATTCCTCGTATGGCCTGGCTATGGTGTTTAAAGACATTCCTCCTACGTCAGCAAAAAAGAGTGAAAAAATAATAAGATAAGATTAGATTAGAAAATAACCAGCCGGGCCTAAGTGCCTCTTCAATACATTCGATGACGGTTAGAAAATATTTTACGAAAACGGTCACCGCATTCCAAAGCGACGTTTGATCTAAATTAAATGTAAATTTAACAAGCGTTTAACAAACGCCAATTGCCGAAATCAATGAGCGAAAGACGCGAAAGTGGTCAACGGCCTTATAGATACAATTGACCAATAATTGGTTGTTCACGCCAAACGATGGCGGTTGCATCGCTAAAATTAATTATCACAATAGCCAATTGACTAGTTATGTCCGAAGTGTATTTAGACAACGCACTTATTAGCTCGAAGACATTTGGTAAGTTTTTGAAATGTAGTTCGCTCATTTGTGCTGCCGGACTCTAAGGTGATACTGGAACCTGCCCACTAACGGAACACGATTCAAGGTTGTTATGGTGGCATGCTCTAAACCAAGCATGGTAGCCATCCAGATGAGCCATGAGCCACCTGGCTATGGGTTGTTTTGTCGTCTCTTGCAAGAGGCCGCTGGGCTGCAGGAATTAGTATCCATTACCACATTATGGTACAGCCCGCCTTATCTTATCTTCTCTATTCTTCCTTCCATTGACATTGATTTATTTATCGTTACATTAGAAAGTGTGTGTGTAGTAGTGTCATGAAAAAGCGCCAGACAATAATGTCTAATAACGGATAACGGTTAACCGTCTTCACATTTGTAATTGAGAAATAATCATAAATAATAATAATTTTTATATTTTTTGATTCCAATCATCACAACAAGATAGTTGTATACAATAAATTTGGTAACTGAAACTATATTTTATTGTTTACAAATGGTGGTTTTATGGCTAGAAAGCCATCGCTTCCTGACCACCCGTTGAATAAATAAGATATTGATTCAAGTGCGTTGTCTAAGGAGCCGTTTACTTCGTCAAATATATTGGCCGGGTTACTGTGCCAACAATATTGTTCATGACATCTTTACAGCAATTAGGGCAAATAGAATGATCACTAAGAAAGTGTAGTTGACGTCATAGCTCACTGTAAATAGACGAGACATGTAGTAATTATAATTAAACATTGGTCGAGATCTTATGCGATTATTTAATCCTCTGGTCGTGGTAGCTTAGCAGTTATACGTTTCATATGACGTTAGGTTCGAATCCTGTTGGAGAAGCATGCAAGGCTTAGACAGTTTTATGACCTAAAATCATTTTCAAATAGGACAGTACGGCTGACACATTCTTAACGTAACTTGAAGCCCTACCGCAAATTTTCCTACGAAATAAATACTAAATTTAATTATATAGAATACTTGCTGACCCGGCGAACTTCGTACAGCCAATTTTCTAAATTCGTAAAAGACTTTGTTCCATGGCACAAAAACAAAATCACCAAAATCGCTCCCGGTTATTAGGAGGATTCTAGAACCCGATCTCAGTGCCACATACCGGTTCTAACTGTGAAACTAAACCATCCGTGAACCCACTCAAACACAAAAATAAAACCACCAAAATCGCTCCCGGTGATTAGGAGGATTCTAGAACCCGACCTCAGTGCCACATACCGGTTCTAACTGTGAAACTAAACCATCCGTGAACCCACTCAAACACAAAAATAAAATCACCAAAATCGCTCCCGGTGATTAGGAGGATTCTAGAACCCGACCTCAGTGCCACATACCGGTTCTAACTGTGAATCTAAACCATCCGTGAACCCACTCAAACACAAAAATAAAATCACCAAAATCGCTCCCGGTGATTAGGAGGATTCTAGAACCCGACCTCAGTGCCACATACCGGTTCTAACTGTGAATCTAAACCATCCGTGAACCCACTCAAACACAAAAATAAAATCACCAAAATCGCTCCCGGTGATTAGGAGGATTCTAGAACCCGATCTCAGTGCCACATACCGGTTCTAACTGTGAATCTAAACCATCCGTGAACCCACTCAAACACAAAAATAAAATCACCAAAATCGCTCCCGGTGATTAGGAGGATTCTAGAACCCGACCTCAGTGCCACATACCGGTTCTAACTGTGAATCTAAACCATCCGTGAACCCACTCAAACACAAAAATAAAATCACCAAAATCGCTCCCGGTGATTAGGAGGATTCTAGAACCCGACCTCAGTGCCACATACCGGTTCTAACTGTGAATCTAAACCATCCGTGAACCCACTCAAACACAAAAATAAAATCACCAAAATCGCTCCCGGTGATTAGGAGGATTCTAGAACCCGACCTCAGTGCCACATACCGGTTCTAACTGTGAATCTAAACCATCCGTGAACCCACTCAAACACAAAAATAAAATCACCAAAATCGCTCCCGGTGATTAGGAGGATTCTAGAACCCGACCTCAGTGCCACATACCGGTTCTAACTGTGAATCTAAACCATCCGTGAACCCACTCAAACACAAAAATAAAATCACCAAAATCGCTCCCGGTGATTAGGAGGATTCTAGAACCCGACCTCAGTGCCACATACCGGTTCTAACTGTGAATCTAAACCATCCGTGAACCCACTCAAACACAAAAATAAAATCACCAAAATCGCTCCCGGTGATTAGGAGGATTCTAGAACCCGACCTCAGTGCCACATACCGGTTCTAACTGTGAATCTAAACCATCCGTGAACCCACTCAAACACAAAAATAAAATCACCAAAATCGCTCCCGGTGATTAGGAGGATTCTAGAACCCGACCTCAGTGCCACATACCGGTTCTAACTGTGAATCTAAACCATCCGTGAACCCACTCAAACACAAAAATAAAATCACCAAAATCGCTCCCGGTGATTAGGAGGATTCTAGAACCCGACCTCAGTGCCACATACCGGTTCTAACTGTGAATCTAAACCATCCGTGAACCCACTCAAACACAAAAATAAAATCACCAAAATCGCTCCCGGTGATTAGGAGGATTCTAGAACCCGACCTCAGTGCCACATACCGGTTCTAACTGTGAATCTAAACCATCCGTGAACCCACTCAAACACAAAAATAAAATCACCAAAATCGCTCCCGGTGATTAGGAGGATTCTAGAACCCGACCTCAGTGCCACATACCGGTTCTAACTGTGAATCTAAACCATCCGTGAACCCACTCAAACACAAAAATAAAATCACCAAAATCGCTCCCGGTGATTAGGAGGATTCTAGAACCCGATCTCAGTGCCACATACCGGTTCTAACTGTGAATCTAAACCATCCGTGAACCCACTCAAACACAAAAATAAAATCACCAAAATCGCTCCCGGTGATTAGGAGGATTCTAGAACCCGACCTCAGTGCCACATACCGGTTCTAACTGTGAATCTAAACCATCCGTGAACCCACTCAAACACAAAAATAAAATCACCAAAATCGCTCCCGGTGATTAGGAGGATTCTAGAACCCGACCTCAGTGCCACATACCGGTTCTAACTGTGAATCTAAACCATCCGTGAACCCACTCAAACACAAAAATAAAATCACCAAAATCGCTCCCGGTGATTAGGAGGATTCTAGAACCCGACCTCAGTGCCACATACCGGTTCTAACTGTGAATCTAAACCATCCGTGAACCCACTCAAACACAAAAATAAAATCACCAAAATCGCTCCCGGTGATTAGGAGGATTCTAGAACCCGACCTCAGTGCCACATACCGGTTCTAACTGTGAATCTAAACCATCCGTGAACCCACTCAAACACAAAAATAAAATCACCAAAATCGCTCCCGGTGATTAGGAGGATTCTAGAACCCGATCTCAGTGCCACATACCGGTTCTAACTGTGAATCTAAACCATCCGTGAACCCACTCAAACACAAAAATAAAATCACCAAAATCGCTCCCGGTGATTAGGAGGATTCTAGAACCCGACCTCAGTGCCACATACCGGTTCTAACTGTGAATCTAAACCATCCGTGAACCCACTCAAACACAAAAATAAAATCACCAAAATCGCTCCCGGTGATTAGGAGGATTCTAGAACCCGACCTCAGTGCCACATACCGGTTCTAACTGTGAATCTAAACCATCCGTGAACCCACTCAAACACAAAAATAAAATCACCAAAATCGCTCCCGGTGATTAGGAGGATTCTAGAACCCGACCTCAGTGCCACATACCGGTTCTAACTGTGAATCTAAACCATCCGTGAACCCACTCAAACACAAAAATAAAATCACCAAAATCGCTCCCGGTGATTAGGAGGATTCTAGAACCCGATCTCAGTGCCGCATACCGGTTCTAACTGTGAATCTAAACCATCCTAGAACTCACTCAAACACACAAAAACAAAATCACCAAAATCGCTCCCAGTGATTAGGAGGATTCTCGGAACTCTCATACTCTTACAGTCTATATCAAACAGGAACTCCAGTTCCTGTTTGATATAGACTGTAACGTGCATATTTTTTACAATTGCCACGAGCTAACCACGAAGGAAAATATTGTGATGAAACACATTGAGATAATCTATGTATCAAACCTATCCAAAAAACAATAATATCCGGGAACACTGTCTGTGCTTCATTTAACAATATGGTTTCTCGAGCCAACAAGCTTATTTCCAGAATTACATATTACATCTATCAATATTGGTGTCCCGGTTTAATAACCTTGTAGGTCTTATTAGGGCTAATGGATCCTCTAGGACGGCCGTTGACGTATTATATTGAGACACGATCTGATTCTGTCAACAATTATTAAATGATTGGTATTGATTGCGAATTTTATGTCCCATTGATTGCTTTTATCGGTCGCATGTTCTGTGAATTGGGTACACATCTATAATATTATCAATGCGAATGTGAGTTTATTTGTTTGTTTGTGAGGTTGTCGCGCCTTAACTACAGAACGGTGTGCTTAATGCGAGTTGTTTTTACTACTTGATCCCATTCAAGTTAACGCAATTTTGTATGAGAATGAACTAGCGCCATCTCGTGAGTGTGAATGGAAACATAAATCGTACAATACGAAATTGCGTAACTTGAACGCGAATGAGAAGTAAAAAAAATCGCACTAAGCACTCAGATCGTCATAAAAATGTTCATACATTATTAGGGATTAGAAAAGAAGAGAGGATAGCTAACAGCCAGAAAAAGTGTTATTTCCTGGGAATAGATGGCGCTTTGATCGCGCTTTATTGGAGCCACAGTTGCTATTCACTAACAAAAACATCGTCATGGCCACGACAATTACAAAGTAATTTTAAAGCGTTGTTCTTTTACGGTTAAATCCATCTTCATTAGATGGCGTTACGGATATTTTGATTAAGAATTAAGTTTGAAATTTCTAAGGAGGGAGGGAGGGGCTCTTAATGGCGTGTCTTCCACTCTGTCTAAAAAAATTATTATGCGAGTGAAGCTGCAGGCAAATGTTAGTTTTATAATTATCTTTAGTCTCGTAGACAGACGTAGATATTTCTGTTGTAATGAAATATAAAAAATAGGTATATATTTCATTTTTTTAGGCAGGCATGGGGTGGCACTTGAAGATCGCCTGCTTGGCGCTGGCGGTTTTTCCAGTTTTCGCTAAGGAACTCGCAGAGGTTCCCATTCGAGAAGAAATTATCCAGGAATTACCTCAAGCTCAAGATCCTGATCAGATTATCTACGATGACTATAATCCCATTGATGAAGATGAAAATGGTAATTGTTTTTAAAAGTCCGCTAATAATTCCTTTTAATAATGGGGAGGTCAGAGCCAAGCAGTGGAACGTTTCGCTATCAGCTAATCGCAATGCACTACTGGACGTAGGCCTCCCGCAGTCCACGCCATACATCCCGGACGGAGGTCCGGGATGTATGGCCTTCCTCATCTAGCGGCTACCAGCCACTTTACAAAGTCGGCAGCCTATCGGACATCCGACATCACGTTTCGGAGACCGTGTCGCTGTAGATGCGGTCTCCAATCCAGGACTCGTCTGCTCCATCGACCATCGGTCCAATACAAAAAACATATCCCCATTTTACTAGAATAAATAAGGTATTTATAGTAAGATATGAATATTTTTGCATTTCGGACAGGTATAAGCTCAGCGAGAAATTCCGTAAAGGTCTCTTTTGTTTAATAGTTTGCTAGTTGGCAAACTAACAACCCGTCCATGCGATGGTAAGCGGTTATCATCGTTCGTGAACATCTGCAATAAAAGGACCCGATGCCATGCCTACCTCGTTGAGAATTTGGATATCTCTTTGTTTACTCTCTGTTCGACGAGCCCCATATTAGAGTGTTCTGGGAAAACCGCGCGTGGATTCATCCCACAGCTTGCACATGTATGGCATAAAGATACTTAACACACATACAGTATACGAGTTCAAACTTTCAAAAAAGTGGGGATTCATTCCCAATCGTCGGCAAGTGGTGCGGTATTAAAATGACAATGTAGGCATAAAATTAAATACGCGGTATAAATCGTCGCGTGGAGTGTGGTATCTCATGGACCGATAGTAGAAGAGGCCGATTGACCACTGCCTATCCGACCCCTCGGAGTGGTCAGGCTATTTACCCGTGTCCCTGGCCGATGGAAGGGACACTTAGGAGTTTTAGTGAGTATTACTGACTTGGGTGGGCAAAATATTTATTTGGGGATACTATTACTTTCGGAACGTGACGACTTTCACTCGCCCCTACCCTCGTTACAAAACTCGAGGTATTGGGAGTGAACACAAAACATACCAAATGCTAATTATTAAAATGTAACTTCCATTTAAGTTTATAGTAAATTTATAGTTTTATTACGTTTTGCAGCTATTGTACCACAGGAAGTATACGGAAGACCAACAACAGGTAAGGTTTCTAACAGTAATTTTCTTTCACACATACAGAGATACGCAAATTGTATATTTTTATCGTTTAAGATGGGCAAACAAGCAGATGAGTCACTCGCCATATCTTGAAGGCGTTTTTTATTGCATGAGTTTAACAGACAGGCAGACGGCCCACTTGATGGAAAGCGGCTACTATCGCCTATAGACAATTGCAACACCAACTGCTCTCTAAAGGGAGACTGGAGCCTGGTCACTAATACCGGAAGATAACTCTAGGTTGTTTTGTTTAGTATCGGCATGGAGGAAGAGTATTTAAATCTTCATGAAATTCTTCATGTTTATTATATATCTATGCAGGAACGGAGAAAGAATACAATTTCCTGCGGCCGGGCGGCCTGTCGTAAGAGGTGACAAAAGAAACCAGCCAGGTGGTAGGGCATTTGCCTGACTGGATGTCTACTACCCCTGGTCTTAAATATGTGGCCAAAACGACCTTGAGTTGTGTTCTGGCATTAGTGAACAGGTTCCAGTCTCCCTTAAGAGAGCAGCAGCGCATTTGTAACACCTTGGTGTTGCATATGTCTATAGGCGATGGTTACCGCTTCCCATCAAGTGGGCCGTCTGCCTGTCTGCTGAACTCCTGCAATAAAAAAATAAAAAATATTCACAATATCTAACTTGCGTATCTATCGTACGGGGGCAACAAATGTCTAGCCATGCCGCCTCAGCAGGTCAGGTCCGGGTCGAAGGGGTGGCCTAAGAAATGTTGCGTTGTGAGGGATAATATGCATACCAATGGTCTCAATACCAGGGATGCAAACATCGCGCGAAGTGAAAAAGAAAAAGTGGGAAGGTGGACCCTAGGCGTCGAAGCGATCGCTCCGAACGCAACCGGGATGTAACGCTCGGATGATGATGATGATCATGAAGTAACTTGCTTATCTCTGTTATGCACAAAGTATGTGTTTGTTTACCGATTACAGTTGACATTCGATAACAATGGCCCACGAAAAAAAAGTTAACTGTACATTCGACCAGACTCATCTAATCTTATGTATTACGTGCGCTGAATCCGAGTCTGGGGTCAATGTGGTCCATACATCCTCATCATTTTGTGGGCCAAATGAACCCTGACTTGATGAAGGGACTAGAGAAAAAATTTCAAATAGCCAGTTCAAAATAACAGGAGTTTATAAGCAAGAGGGAGGGAGAAAAAATCAAGTAAACAAGAGCTTGATGTATTATTTGTACAATTATTCACAAATGTTCATTTTCAAAAGAAGCCCGTAATTTTCTGTTGTGTGAGTGATTTTAGTCTATCATTGTTAATTTTCGATAGTGGTGCAAGCTGAAAAGAAATCTTCTCTTGTGTCGGTTCTGAGGGTTTTTACGCTTCTACGCCCTTAGAACCGACACAATTAAATTATGCTTCAAATTATTGAGAGTAGGGAATCCCTTTATTCAAATTATTGCATATCGGCGGGCAAGATTCTTTCAACTTCAAATACCCAAGGGGATCAATGAATATTGATTTTATTCAATTTATCGCCTATTTTTCAAGGGGTAGGGAAAAATTCCAACTATCGAGTTTCAAATTAACGAACGTCAAGTTATCAAGAGTTGACTGTATTTGTAAAGGAACTATGAAAAAGGCTTTTTAAAATTTATTTTCAGTTAAAACTCCACCACGCCGACCTTCAAATCGAAGTAAGAAACAGTCCATTACTTTTTATTCAAATACTAACAATTATTTTATTATTCGATAGCGTAAGCTTTTATAATTTATCAGTGCGTTACAACTCAGTATCTTACTAGAACTAATTCTAAGTCCGTCACTATATAGTTTATCGAATGTACTCACGTCTTGCTCGTATCGCAATCGTCGCTTGACTGTCGCACCCCTCCGTTTGGGCATTATTTTATACTAAACTATACAACACAGGGCGTTCCACTAGGGACTCACAACGACCACGTTCACGACCGCGATTTTTCCCGTTCCACTTGCTTGCGGACGTTATAATCATAAACGCTGGTGGAACGAGTTATGGGAGCGTTAATGTCATACGCAAATGTCATTGGTTGATATGAAAATCGCGCCTTTTTCAATGTGTAGGTTAATAAAATGTCCTTAATGGGTTCAATTGGGTATCGGCTACTTCATCGCGGTAATGATTCAGAAGAATGCAATTCGCCTAACTGAGATGAAGAGTGGACGTTAAGTTTATAAAACGTAATACTAAAAAACGTGATCTCAGGCCACACAATATAAAAATATAGTCGATCGTTATTCAGATGAAGAATTTAAAAGCCACTTTAGACTTTCAAGAAATACATTAAATTATCTATTATCTATCTATCTATAATTCTGAATAATCTATAACTCTTTCGTATAATTCTGCCGCAGAAGCTATGTTTACAAACAATGAATTTCTCATTCATTATATAATTATATTCAAGTCAACGATAATGAAAACTGATTAGAAATAAATTATGTAAATAAATGTTAATACAAATAAAGGAAAATGATAGATGGCTGTTCAAAATACATTAAAATTAATTTTACAACATTAATAAACAAAGATGTTTTTTCATTCGCCATCTTTGTTTCAAAATTCGCGCCTTTGTCAATGTATTGACAAGAGAGAATTAATACTCTGTGGTCAACGCCTACTTCGACCCACCTTTTGACATGGGTTGGACGTTTGGATATGGACGTTTTCGCCACGACCGCAACGCTCGCGGTCGTGGAACGCCCTGTGGAACGGCTAACTGAACATTTTGGGCGTTATGCGTTACTAGTGGAATGCCCTAACAATATGTCTTGACACAATGCTCGACCGCATAACAATAGTTTCCAAAAAATCACACCTGGTTAATGACTATCATAAACCATAGCAATACACGATAGGATGGTTTTCTATTTTCAATTTTTAAACACAAAGTGAACAAAACAAGTCCAAATGCCGAAAGGTAATAAACTGCAGATGTGCATTTACTTTTCTCGGCGTGTAACATTACTATGATTTGGAAGCTTTTCCATCGCCAAAGATCAGGTCCATCTTAAGCGTATTGGACAGCGGGATGCGAAAATTATTTTGCGTCCACTCAATAATTAATTTGTCATCTCTGTGTCTTAAGGTCATAGTTATTTTTCTCAAAAGCAACCGGGTGATATTGACAGGAAGTTGTAGTCTATTTGACGCTACACAAGTGTAGTATATTTATACTTCGAGTGTCGTCACTCTGATCTTGTAAAATCGTGATGTTCATTTATGCCTTTATATACTGAAATCATCGGATTGCGCTCCTTAGGTCCCTGACGAAGATAACCTTTCTTTTATACTTCCCCTATAACTTTCCATGTCACTAAACTTCCAATTTACACGTTATTATAGCGCTTTGATCGATTTCAGGGTTACGTACCCATTTTTGGCAAATACCTTACAAAACCGTTTATATTTTATTCGTGTGTCTACTTTTTGGCATCAACTGGGAATATGTATATATAATTAATGAAATTTGGAAGTAAGATATTCTTGTAGAAAAAAAAGGAATTTAAATCCATGCCTGTTAAAGTTATTGGAGCGTAGAGATCCCAAGTTCAATATATGGCCTTTGAGATATAACGTTTATATGATCTGAGTACTTATATAGCATAATAAACTTTGGTAAAACGAACTATTCATTATTTATTATTGTTTGGGTGCTAGAATGGGTCTTGGATTTGTCCCCTATAGCATACCAAATCTATATAAGTAAATTTTGGGATACATATAGCGTATGTTAGTCTGCTGATAATTTATTGATATATATTTCTATGACGCATTTAGCACCTTCGAGCCCAAAATGCATAGACGTCGGTCGCACCTGGTCAGAAGGCGAGAGCTGGAAGCGGGACAACTGCACTTTGTGCCAGTGCTTCGCTGGTCGGGTCAACTGTTCCATCTTAGCCGCTTGTTTAACAAGTAAGTTAGATTCTTTCTCGAATTAGTTATTAGTTAAATGTATCATGAAGAGATTTCGAAATTATTTTAATTTTATTACGACTAGTGCATGTTTAACAGTTATCACTGATTGATAATGTTTTAGACTTGTTGTAACTCTAGCTGTAACTATTGTGAATTTTTAATTTACATGTCATTGAATGCACCGTAACAGATAAAAATACTACATATTATATTTTGGTGCAGTTTAATTCGTTGGATATATAGAAATAAGGGATTTCAGATTTCGTGTCGGTATCTTTAGACAAGTTATTTGAGATATGAGTTATTTTCGGTTCAATATTTTTGGGGTTTTGTGACCAAATGACGAACACTGTGGTCATCTGACAGTTTTTTTTACAACAGCACCAGTCCCCTCCCGCGCAGTCTATAACGCTGGTGCTCAACCTACGTCTCCAGTACGAGGCGTACCTGGTCCTCGTGGCGACGACGGACCTTCAGGTCCCCCAGGGATGCCTGGAGTCAACGGCATGCCAGGAGCGCCAGGAATACCGGGATCCTCCGGACCAATACCTGATGTAAGTGCATTGCTGTTTCGTATTTTAATTCATATGAATTATTCATTTTAAAACCTAGTAAATATTGAAAGAAAATGTTTAGTTACAATTATATTCTCACTCAATTTTGTTGGATACAAGGGCTATTTAAGGTTATAGTTTTGATTGCCTTTTTTCTAATAAACGTTGAATATGTACATTTTAGACAGCCAAACTCGTGCTGTTAAAAGCTCTTAATTTAAATGTTTTGTAAATCTAGTAAAGAAACACAATTAAACATTCGGAAATTTTAATACAGAATGTTTGTTTTAGGTTAACGCATACTTGGCTCAGTTGGCGGCCACGTCTGGTGGAGACAAGGGCCCGGCCTTCGATCCCTATCAGTACATGCAAGCTTCAGTTGGTTCGCCGGGCATCCGGGGAATACCCGGTAATAACCTTCAATCTAAATAATTATTTAAGATTATTTAACTACGACCTTAACTCTTTATGATTTAAAATTGTATTAAAAACTCTCCGCAGCATCAATCACTTGTTGAATTTTATTTCTTAAAGAAAATTTGTACGTTGCAGGCCCACAAGGCCCGCCCGGCCCGCAAGGATTTCAAGGCCCGAGAGGAGAACCCGGGGAACCTGGACTTCCAGGTCCGTTAGGGCCACCCGGAGAACGAGGACCACAAGGATTACCTGGGAAAGATGTAAGTGTAACTGAATTTATATGAAACATTCTTAACTGACTTTTGAGCAGCACTTTGTTGCTTGCTAAAAACATGAAAGAAGAACACTGAGCCATACTATAATAGCCTAAGCATCGAATAAGAACAATCTCTTATTCCACGGTACGATATACGCTCAGTACTAAATGTAACTAGATTTCTTATAAGGCGTAGTATGTACAGCAGACAGGCTGAAACCTCACCTGATAAAAAGTGGATGTATTTGCAACATTAGAGGTGTTGCAAGGAGATTGCATGGCGCTGCTGTCGGCGACACTTTTTTTGCAAACCCTAATATCGCATCGCTGGGGGAAAACCTTAGCTGGACACTCATTCCAAATGCATGCACGGTGAACGTAAGGTGAGGATGCGTGATGTGTAATGTAAAAGTTAGCACCATAGCGAACACTACTCTCGCTTTTTGATGTCTTATTATTTTAAGAATTATAAGTCAATCAAAAATGAAGTCTAAACTTTTAATTATTGGACTCCATTAGCCTAATAATACTGGTTTTAGCTCGTAATGCCATGTAGTCATGTAGGATTGAGTTTTTGAGTTTTATTCTTTACTGGTGTTTTTTCTGGTTTTCTTGTTACACAAAAAAGTAGCCATTAGATATATAACGTGTACTTGGATTGTTGCATAATTCAATGCCGTCTTGTTTACCTAATGTTGTCATGCAATGGAGACAAATCTGTCGCCAGTATTTTCCCGACGTACTCTGCTAACACCAAATTCTCAGGGAAAATTATATTAACTTCCATTTGTATCTATATTCTTTTTAATTTTCATATTATATAATAAAAAACTATATAGTTTAAACAAAATATGCTGGTGGCCTATAAGCTACTGATTTAACATTTAATTTGTTCCATTACGTATCAATTTGGTTGCTTTTTGTCCAACAATTAAGTCTAAAATATTTGTACATAGGGATCTCCAGGCGAAGACGGTGAACCCGGTCCCTCAGGTGCAACTGGCCAGCCAGGACCTCGAGGTGTTCCCGGTGTACCGGGCATCCAAGGTCTAAAGGGCCATAGAGGTTTTGACGGCAAGGACGGTTCTAAAGGAGAACAGGGTCTTCCTGGAGAGAAAGGACCTACTGGGTTACCTGGGCAAATGGGTCCAGCTGGTCCTGTGGTATGTACTAGTTTTTATAAATATTTTATAAACATAGAGTCAACTTTTACCGTTGGTAGGACTGTGAGATATGCTTGGTTATGAAATACTTATAGCTTGCAAAGTATATTTTACATTATATAAAATTATTAAATTTACAAACTTAGTGGCTAACCATTTTAAGGGTATAGGTATATGGTAGCAATTTCAAAGAACATAATGTAATTATCCTTATTTGTTGAACAGGGTCCCATAGGTCCTCGAGGCGAACGTGGACGTGAAGGTCCCTCTGGACCACCCGGTATGAGAGGAGTTGACGGATCGCCCGGTGCACCTGGTTTAATCGTAAGTGAACTTAAATGTCTATTATACATAAATTAATATTCTTGTATAATATGTTCTTATTAGATCTAAACACGCGATTGATTCTTAAAACGTACTTATACGTGTAACAATAACAGTGATACATCAAGATCATATTAATTATGTACTTCCGTTGTTTATAAAAAATAACTAATATCTAATTATATTATCATAGAAGAAAAAAAACAGTTGAAATATACAGCACTTAGATTTTTTCCTTTTGTTAAACGCAAGACTAATAGGTTGTACTATTTGGAAGAACTGGGCTTTCATTGAAAGTAAATATTTAATAAACAATTTATTCTTCAGGGTGATGTTGGCAAACCAGGGTCTCCGGGTTTCCCAGGAGCACCAGGTCTTAAAGGAGAGCAGGGTGCTTCAGGCCCAAAAGGTAGTCAAGGAATCCAAGGACCACGTGGTGAAGCCGGTCGTCCCGGTATACCTGGTGAAGCAGGTGCTCCAGGTTTAGCTGGGAGAGATGGGATTCCTGGTGAGAAAGGTATACAAGGTCAAGCGGGACCAGCCGGACCTCAAGGGTTTCCTGGTCCTCGAGGTACACCAGGCGTTGCAGGTGATCCGGGTATATCAGGAGCAAAGGGAATGCCGGTATGTAGCAGTGATTGAGATCTAAATTTATTATGAAAGCATCATTAAAATTTTGTAATAAACATGTTCTGTTGTACAAGCGTAGTTAGCCGACTTTTACAATTTAACCTTTTTTAAGTCTACGATTCTTAATAATTTATCTGTATGTTAAAATTTCGTTTTTTAGTAATAAAGTAGTATTAGTAGTAGTAGTATTAATTTAACTCCAGCTGCTTATTTCGAATTAAAACTATTTAATTTTATTGAAGCGATTTGTTCGTTGTTTAAATAAAGTACAAATTTATTTTAATATAGATGCCATGCGGTCTGTTCTAATGTCTTATTCCTTAGGGTCAACCTGGTGAAAGAGGATTAAAAGGTGACTCAGGAGCTAGAGGAGAAACGGGTGTACCGGGACCTCGAGGTTTACCCGGCAGTCTTGGTCCTGAAGGAAAACGTGGTAAACGGGGATTACGAGGGCCAGCCGGCAATGTTGGACCCTCAGGTGAAAGAGGTTCTCAAGGCATGAGAGGTGTGCCTGGTCCAGACGGACCTATGGGCTTAAAAGGACAACCTGGAGAAAGAGGTAATGTAGGTTTACCTGGATCTAAAGGAAGTGCAGGTGACCCTGGTAGGCCGGGATCTCAAGGCTTGCAAGGTCTAAGAGGACCTATTGGTAGGCCTGGAGTTTCTGGAAAAACAGGGCCACTTGGTGAAAGAGGCATACCTGGTGCTGACGGTAGACCTGGAGAACAAGGACCCCAAGGCTTGCAAGGACCACCTGGATTGATGGGAAGCCCGGGCGAGAGAGGACTTCAAGTGAGTTTAATTAATTTAGTTTTAGAATCAATAATAAAATTAGATTCTTTTTAAACTATGAAATTACATTAAATTAAAGTTTTGAATTTTTAGAAAATTATTATTATGTCAAATATGTTTAATTGCATTATACTAGAACACAATAAGTATTCAGATAAGCTTTCTGTCGTGTCAAATATTGTGCAACTTACAGTAAAGACCTTTCGGTTGTTTGCCAATATTGTCTGAAGAATAGTGTGTTGGTCAGGAGCTGCTAAAGAATCTTAGATGTTGACATGGCTTTAAATTGTTTTATGTTTTAACCTAAGTGAAAGTAAACTATGTTCGATTTAAGGGTGAACCAGGAAAAGATGGTGAACCCGGCCAGCCAGGTCCTACAGGGCCAAAAGGTGACGCGGGTCGTGACGGCAGCCAAGGAATTCAAGGTCCACAGGGAGCTCCTGGTTCATCTGGTGAAAGAGGTCCGCCTGGACCGTCGGGACCTACCGGATTTCCGGTAAATTTTCTAGAGCTGCTATAAAATTACTTCAATTTAATGCTTGCTTATTCATCTCTATGGATTAGTATCATAGACAAGTTCTCTTATCAATAAAAATCTCGTAAAGTTTTTTCTGATTTGAATAATTATTCTAAATGGATTTTCAATGCTTAGTTTTTCAAATTATGTTAGTATTTACTTATTTAATTTACCTTGGGTGATTTAGTTAAAAGTCAAATTATTGATATTGACTTCTTAAAATAGGGCATGCCAGGTGCAGTGGGTCTTCCAGGATCTTCTGGTAAAGACGGTGAGCCGGGTATAGCTGGACCTCAAGGACAACCTGGACCTTCGGGTCCTCGGGGAGAGAGGGGCTTTCCAGGAGAAAGAGGGCAACAAGGTGCACCAGGAACAGCTGGTGAGAAAGGTGATGCGGGAGACCAGGGAGCTGATGGACCCCCAGTAAGTTGAATCAAATATTTAATTTTACAGATAAATAGATTTATTTATGTAAATTTTTATTGTAATTTTTGAATTTGTTGTTTAGGGTCCCGAAGGGCCACGAGGCAGTAAAGGTCATCCCGGACCCCTAGGTGCTATGGGTATGCCTGGACCCAGAGGTGCAACTGGTGTTCCAGGAGAAAAGGGTGAAAGAGGCGCTATGGGTCCCCAAGGAAATGATGGTCCTCCAGGTAATTTTGTATTAATTTTGTTTTTTTCAAGAATCAATCTAGGTTATATTATGTCTATTAGTTTTAGGAGTCCAGTACACCCAACATGCTCGTTTCAGGTAGATTGGTTACATATTAGAAATCTCTATGTGCTGGTTGTAGATTATTCTTCAACCTTATCTCACTGAAGTTTATTTTGCTGAGTAACAACAACCAGCATTTTAGCAGTTTACATTTTATAAAGAAAATACAGATTTGCTATTATATAATTTTCGGTTACAGGTCGTCAAGGGGAACAAGGTCCACAGGGTCCTGTAGGATCTGCAGGTCCACCTGGTGAGCCCGCAGAACGGGGTGAACCTGGAATAGCTGGTGTGCCTGGTGAACCTGGTGCGCCAGGCTCTCCAGGAGAACGAGGTCAACCGGGCTCACAAGGCTCACCTGGGTTATCTGGACCTCCAGGCTTGACTGGCATGCCAGGTCTAAAGGGAGATCGCGGATATTCTGGAGCGAAGGGTCAACAAGGTGCCACTGGAAACCCAGGTGAGGAGAATTTTACATTCCATCCATACTTACGTATAAACTTATTTAACAGTTTGTCTGTTTCTTTTTATCATGTGTCCTGTCCGGTAAAAATAAAAATAAAAAATTAGGGGTGGACTACCCCTAACATTTAGGGGGATGAAAAATAGATGTTGGCCGATTCTCAGACCTACCCAATGTGCACACAAAATTTCATGAGAATCGGTCCAGTCGTTTCGGAGGAGTATGGCAACGAAAATTGTGACACGAGAATTTTATATATTAGATTATGTTACTTATTATATTATATTGTTATTAATGTCACACATAATAACACATAAACAATAAGCGTGTATAAATTCAAAAAACTCTAACAATAATCAGGTTGTAAAAAGGGTACGGAACTAGTGTCCGTAGATTAGTAAGTAAAAATAAAATAAACAAAATACATTATGTACTTTTGATAGCTTCAATGAAGTTAATGTGATACTTTATATTCCGGAAAATACAATATTTACGTGGAATACAAATCTAAACTTTACACAAGATTTAAAATAGCAGAAGAGAAATAATATCAAACATATAATGTTATCGGGTGTTTAAAATTTCACTTCCGTTATTTAGGTTTCCCTGGAGAATCAGGTCTGCGAGGGTTGCCAGGAATAATGGGAGCTAAAGGCGCTAGAGGCGAACTGGGACATAAAGGAGAACCTGGACATGCAGGATTACCTGGAAGACCCGGAGATTTGGGACCACCGGTAACTACGTTTTATTCAAAGTTTTGGTTGTATATTTGTGCTTTCATCAAGACTGCCGAGAGCACATTGATTGTTATCATATTTAAAAAAAAAATTGTTTCGTCACAGGGAATTATATGGTGTACCTACTTTTATAATATATTAATGATAATAGTATAGTTGACATTTTTGAAAGTAACTTGAGATTACCTGATGTGATAAAAAATACTGGATTTTATTATGTTTACTTTGGATAACCAGTATGATTAAAGACTATTTTTGCCCCAGAAAATAATATATATTATAGTTTTTAGGACTAGGACCAATGTTTATGCGCGTTTTGCCATAATTATGGAAGAATCAAGAGAGAGTATAAATAAATGTTTATACTCATATCAACATTAATTCTTATATTATATACTTCTTGGGAGGGATGAGAAGTGCCATTGAAATTCTACTAGCCTTTCTGAGAGTGTAACATTCAATTTAAAATTGTACTCTATCGACTTCAGGGACCACAAGGCAGTCCAGGTTCAGCAGGGATTCCCGGAATTCCTGGTGCTAAAGGAGCAACGGGAGACTCGGGAAGACCTGGACCAATAGGTCCGATTGGCTTAACTGGACCGCCAGGACCTGAAGGTGCAAAAGGTGAAAGAGGCAGTGAAGGTGAATCTGGGAGTCCAGGATTGATAGGCCCTCCAGGTCCTCAAGGAGAACGTGGACCTGTTGGATTGCCAGGTGTTGTGGGAGCACCTGGTCCGCAAGGATTAAGAGGAGCTCAGGTATGAAATTATAACGATTGTTTCTAATATAGCGATAGCACGAGTTATATAAATATACATAGATTTTTACAAATTACATGGCAAGTCATAGTAATAAAACTTTCAATTACTCAATAATATTATTGTAAACTTATAAAAGAATAGCTGCAGTCAACAATTCTATTGTAGGTCTTTAAATAATTTTCAGTGCCGTATAATTTCGTCGAACATACAACTATACATTGATAATAACATTTCTGTTAAGTCCATAGAATGATATCCTTTCATAAAATATTTTTTGCTCTCAGGGCGAAAGTGGTGCTCCAGGTAAACCGGGAGCAGACGGCGCTCCTGGTCCATCTGGTACCCCCGGATTACAAGGACCTCCGGGACCTATGGGTGAGCCTGGCCCAGAAGGAAGACCTGGGAAACAGGGCCAGCCAGGTATACCTGGAAGGACTGGAGATAAGGGACCTGTGGGACAACCTGGTACAGCAGGGCCCGCAGGACCGCCTGGCATGCAAGTAAGTGGTTATTATAAAAATATACATGACAGTAATTGTGAAACTTAATTATATAAATTTATATTTAATCTTAATTTATTATTTGACAAAATAATAAACTAGGATTGGTTAATAATAATATTCACAAAATAATAATTGGCAATCCAGCAAGGTAACGTTGCCAGCCTTTTACGAACCTCACCTATTGGCTTCGATAACCTAGGCTCAGTGTTCTACTTAAAGTCTTAAGAATATAATATTCTACTTTTTACTTTTATGTCTTAAGAATATAATTTTTACTTTTAGTCTTAATTATCTATCTTAAATATCTACAAGAATAAATTATATAACTATTTCTATAAAAATGTAACATTAGTTTCACACAATATATCGTCTTGTTTATCAACGGGTTATTTTTATTGTAACTACAACAAACAAAACTCTTTAGGGACCGCAAGGTTCATCAGGTCCATCGGGACCTGCAGGTGAAAGAGGCCCTCGTGGTGAGACTGGTCAACCTGGTGTGGACGGACCTCAAGGACCTTCGGGTAAGCAAGGTCCTCCAGGCCTCGATGGGGCTAAGGGTGAAAGAGGCGAATCAGGAGCGGATGGAGCGAAGGGTCATGCTGGATTACCAGGTCTACCCGGCCTAGTTGGAGCCCCTGGAAGGCAAGGCGACAGAGGTCTTCCTGGTCCAATGGGACCACCTGGCAAGGATGGAGATGCTGGTCCAAGAGGTAAGTTAGATATTTTACTAGGTAATTAGAGAGATCATGAGCTACTAATGTGTTATAATTAAATCAGGTTTTCAAACCGTAGTATTTATAATATACCGATCGTCATGACCATGAATTTAAAGTAATTTACATTGCTCTACCTTTAATTGCTATTTTAATTATTTATGAGTAGTAGTATTAGATTCCACATCTAAGCTTAATAATTTTTAGGTACACCGGGTCGCGATGGAAGTCCTGGGCCTCAAGGCCCGATTGGTCCCCCTGGAGGCCGCGGTCCAGCCGGAGAATCTGGTCGTCATGGATCCCAAGGACCTCCTGGCCCTCCGGGTCCACCCGGTCCACCCGGTGAAGGGTTGGCTTACGATGCTGCTGCTATTGCTGCTATGCTCCAACAAGGTATATATTCAATGAAATCTCATCTGTATTTCTTGCAAAGGCATTAAAGTTGGAGTTTTTACTTTTAAGGTATAATTTCCCAGTCATATCTACAAATAAAATATCTGAAACTAATTAAAATTCAAAACCAGTTCTGAGCCAGTTTTAATTCGTTAACCGATATCAAAAAAGGAGGAGGTTCTTTTTAATCTAAGGATTCGGTCACCGTTCGGTAACCGTCATTTTATATACGTTGTGATTGGGTATCGGTAATAACGAACTTATCAGAGATACATAACTCTAAAATGTACTATTTTATTATCTTACTTAATGTTTAAATATAACTGTTAATTTCAAAAGGTTCAGTCAAAGGCCCAGATCCACAAAACGATGATCCTAATTCGCTCCCTGCAAGATTCTTCAAAGACGACATGACACCAAAGCAACGAAAAGAAGTTGTGATGAAGGCATACGAACGACTAAAGGTTTCTTTAGACAAATTCCTTAAGCCTGACGGCTCGAAGGAAGCTCCAGCAAAAACTTGTGGTGACATCAAGTACCATTATCCTGATTTCGAGAGTGGTGAGTCCGATATCTTTAAAATTAATAGTTTCCTTATTTATTGAAAACAGTGATTCTGAACTACTTTTGTAGGGCAAAAGAATTGAAAATTGAGTCTGCGACTTTATTGTGTGCTAGCTATTGCTTGGAAAATACAGTTGCAAGAACTGCTTTAGTCTAGATTTTTTTTAACTCTTATTATGTGAGTGCTAACAACTAGAATTCTTATATAATTTCTAAAGGTCATAGTTAGAAAAACATTATCGATGTTATTAGGCATTTAAGATCAACCGTAAAAGTAGTTTTTAACCAGCAATGGGCTAGTAACTTTTATTTTAATTTAGCTTGTGGCGCAGTTATACACAGTGGGCATATAGCGATCTAAGTATCCACTATAATAATAGGTTGTGGATGTTGTTGGGGCTGCCGTGGCGGTGCAGCGCGCCAAGGATGTTTGCAGAAGCACGAAGCGCTTTGCGGCCATCATTAAAAAGAGATGCGCATCCCTATCAGCCCGCGTCCGCGGCAGCGCCAACAGCATGTTCCGGCCTATTGTAAAACGACGGGAGACACCGCTACTACATAAATGAGTGCAACTGCACACCCAGTTAAATGCACGAGTTTGTTTTAAGCCGCCTCGCGGCCCGGTGGGCGGCTCCATACTTGAAGTGACTTTGGTATTGGTCCCTTTGACGTTGTAGAGTAGAATATTCGTAATAATTATAGTGACCTGGGTGTAATACCGAAGTATTTGTCTTATTGATTAATTGTTGTGCCTTATTATTATTTCAACTTTGATAATATAGAAATATTAATTGTATAATATAGGATTGTATAATATGGAGGAAATACTCAATTTCCTAAAATAAATGAATTGTTGTACGTCTTTGAAGTCCACGAACCATAAAAATGGCCTGAACTTTTGGAGGGCTTGAGTGGGGCCATGGAAAGGCCAACACGTAAAGGCCCTTGACAATTTTAATGCAAATGTGTCGTGATACTGACCGGCGGTTATCCCTTGTACCATATAAAAATGCATTCAAGGTCAAGCCTCTGTCAGCGTAGGATTATTGTAAGTAATGAAAACCAAAAGTACCGGGCTATACGGGTGAACTGCTAATGGTACTACGGGTCAAGGAATATGGAGACTATGGCTATCTGCCCATCGCAATTTTCGGGAAAAGTGGATAAATGGGTAGACGGTGACTCGCCACTCGCCACTCTTGCATGAGGCCCCAAAATATGCCATAGAAGGTAGGGGGCTACATGGGTGTGACTAGCTAAGGGGTATAGAGAGGTGGGCTGCAGGTTCGCCGAAGCTATTTCTGACGTTACGCCAAAATAAGTAAATGCATTATTATTGTATTATTAAGTTTGCAAGCACATATGTTCAAGTAAAGGTAAGAATTTAAATCTACTTTCCATTCCTAGGTCAATACTGGATCGATCCAAACGGCGGTGACATGAATGATGCTATTTTAGTCCATTGCGATATGAATATTGGAAGCAGCTGTATTTACCCTAAGCCGATACAGTCACAGGAAATCACTTACAAGGGTACAGAGAATGAAGCTTGGTTGAGTGAAATGGAAGAAGGTTTTACGGTAAGCTAATTAATGTCTTGCAGCTCTGCTTTCAGTCTATATTTAAAGTCAGATTAAATAATGTTACGAGTTACGGGACTCTAATTAAAATGCCGTTGGATTACTATAGAATTTATTAGAACTATACAAGCACGTATAACAGAGGTACAAATATAAGTGAACACAACCAGTATAAACGTAATGCGCGATTAAATAACACGCGCAAAGTCCGTCACTATATAGGTTATCGAATGTACACATGTCTTGCCTCGCTTGTGGTTTTCGCTTGACTGTCCCTCCTTCCCTTGGGGCATTGCTTTATACTGTACAAATACAATATGTCCGCTTGACCGCATGGACTGAATTTCCAAGAATCACACCTGGCTACGATAAAAGATATAATATACAATGGGCTGTTTTTCTAATTACAAATTTTAAGCACAAAACAAACAAAAAGAAGTCCACATGCCGAAAAAGCTAATGAAATGTCTACAGGTATGCAGGTGTGAATTTGTTTTTTGTCGGTTTTTCGGCCCTAACAATATCAAAGCTTAATTAATGAAATAGAAACCTTAAGAAAATATATCGCGAATTCCCTTTTTCCAGATTACATACAAAGCTGACCACGCTCAATTGACCTATCTACAACTAATGTCAGTAAAGGCTACCCAAAACGTCACATTCCACTGCAAGAACACGGTTGGTTACTACGACCCAGCAACCAACAATTACAGGCGTGGCGTAAAGTTGCTCGCTTATAATGACGCTGAGATTTTACCAAAAGCTACCAACAGATTACGATATAAGGCACTGTTTGATGAATGCCAGGTAAGCTTGATTTTCTGTTTATTTACCAATTAGTTTAAAATATAATAGTCGTGGTAGCATAATGGCTAGCGTGCGCGTAACTCAAAGGGCGCGGGTCCGAATTCTGGCCGGAGCACATGCACCGCTTCGCCATTTTTCTTACCTAATGTGCATATTGTCACAATTACCACGTACTTAACAACGGTGAAGGAAAGATCGTGATGCAACCTGCACATCGAGATAACCGATGTGTCAAACCTGCCAAGCCGCCTTGGATAAACGTGTCGGGTAAACTATCCTATAACGTTCGCCTAAAACGGGAAGCTTGTTGAGCCCAGCAGTGGGACATTATAGGCTGTTATTATTATTATATAGTTTCAAATATAATTCTGGCACAGCAATAAGTTTAACAAATCTTGCTGAAAATGCTGCGTACAAATTCTCAAAAAACGTTTTTCTTTTGAGACACACGTAAGCAATGTAAATACGTTGCTATTTCTTTAATATTTTTTTTACCACTCTTCTTTTGAGGCATCTATATCTACCATCCATCTTTTACTATACTATAAATACTCGTGACCTCTGGTCGAGTGAATAGTTGGTGAACGCGTGGTAAATCTCGTAAAATCTTTCCATTGATTACAATGGTCTGGGTATATGGTATGGGCTCCAGAGTTGTCCGTTATATATTACCTATACTCTTTCACGTATCAACGGCAAATATTCCAAATGTCGGCCTTATACAATCAAATAGTTTCGTTTTATTCACAATTTTGTCCCTTGTGTAAAACTGCACTTTTGTCTGTACGTCCATTTGTTATGAAGCCCTCGATATGTACCTCTCTTGATCTATAACCACTCCTTTTATAAATATGTGTATGATTACACTGGGCTGTTGTAATTTGTCGTATTATTCCTGCATGATGATTTTTAATTAATTTAAACCCTTTCAATTAATTCACAATATTAATTACAGTACAAAAAACAAGAATGGGCCAAGACGATAATCGAATACGAGACCGACAAGCCTGGTCGGCTGCCACTCCTCGACATCGCAGTCAGAGATGTCGGTAGACCCAACCAAATGTTCAGGGTTGAGCTCGGATTAGCTTGCTTTAGCTAACGTTACGTTACGTCAAGTATCAACTATAGAAACTTGTTACATGTAGGTTTATAAATACATTTTAAATATTATCAAAATCAATATTCCTTTTGTTTTGTATTCAAAAAAATTATGCATATAAAAAAACATAAAATATTTGTAATACTTGTAGCGTAAACAATAACAAATAACGATTTTTTGTCATAAAAATTAATTTGGGTATAATATTTTTTTGTAATAAGGAATATGCATGTAATTTACAATATAGGACAATTATTTTTATTTGAACTCTATAGTACCGTAACAAAACTTATGACCATGGAAGTAGTAGTTTGTTTCTATGCTATGAAGAAGTAAGATCTAAAAAGAATCCTAAAGAGTTAAAATTAAACTTTGAGTTGTGTTCTGGCCATCAGCGGTCAGGTTCCAATTTCTCCTTCAAGGCCTGTAGATTATTTGCAGCACGTCTGGTTTATCTAATGTCCATAGGCGACGGTAATCACTTTTCATCACAGATGAGCTGTCAGCCTATCCTTTGTGTTTCAGTAATAAAAAAATAAAAAACTCGGGGTAATTGAATTGAATTACGACGTTATAGCCCACATTCAGAGAGAAAAATTATGGCAATAAAGATTAAAAAAAAAACATATTCCGTATTTAAAAAATGCATAGGTATATTTATACAAGCGAAGACGGATATAACTCTATCCATTAATGAAGTAAGTGAACACGTTAATAATGAATTCTCATATTCTAATGTTATACTAATTAGTTGATTTGCAGATATATATACCATTGTCACATTCATGTGGAATTACTACCTAGGTCTTTTACCTACAAGCAAATTTTTAAAATGATCATTTATGGATATATAAAATTACAAATCCTAATTCGGTCATTTAGATGAACAGGGTTTTACATACATAACAATAATTATCTAATATATAAAATTCTCGTGTCACAGTTTTCGTTGCCATACTCCTCCGAAACGGCTTGACCGACTTTGATGAAATTTTTTGTGCTTATCCGGTATCTATGAGAATCGGCCAACATCTATTTTTCATCCCCCTAAATGTTAGGGGTAGTCCACCCCTAAATTATTTATTTATTTTTTAGACAAAATTTTTAATTTCTATTTTTTTATGATACAGCATTAAAAATACATACAACCCTAAATTTTCAACTCTCTACGATCAACCCCTATTTTTTACCGGGCAGGACGACGTCTGCCGGGACAGCTAGTTTTATTATAATATTAAATTAATAATACAGTCCTACTAAAATTTGTAATCTCTCCAATGAAAATAATTGTATAATTTGATGACAAAATAGCTAATAAACATATACGACGATAGCTAAATAACTATGAAATAGAAAACGAATGAAATTTCTAATCTATCGTCCAGTAGTAGTTATAGTAGTTAAAATTTTGTTTAAAATATGAAGTATTATTAAGATGTTACTTGCACCTAACTAATTAGCCAAATATTAATCTTAAAATATAAATTAAGTAAAGGTAGAGATACAAATATTAGAGACAACCGTAGGAACTTATTACTACCTTAGCATAATTATAAGAAAAAAATAGTGTTATTTTTTGCCAAAGATGCATTTTTATTGCCATATCTAAATGTACCTATTAGTATTCTTAAGTACTTATTTAATTTTAAGTTCAATTAGTCGACACAACATTTTTATAAGTATGTTTTACAAAGGTCCTATTAAGGCTGTGTACAATGTTCATAGTAAATATATGTACATAATGTAAATAGCCCTTATTTATTAAGTAGCAATAAGTAATTTAAGAGAATATATTGTAATATTTGTTACCAATGAACCTACAATTAAGAATTTTAAAAATAAACGTGCGAGTAACCCTTAATGTGTTTTTTTTTCAAATTAATTATATATTAATAGCACAATATATAATTGTTAATTTTGTACAAACCTCATTTCTTAACTTTATCCTTTTTAATGCATAAATGTAGAGATATTATCAGTTGACATTTTAGGTAGTCTTTAGTGCAGCACAAAACCTCGAATTAGTTTATTTTGTGATTTGACTAATTTTTACTACAAATTTTCTTGCGCTTGCACAGTTTTTTTTGTTACAAGAATTTTCCAAAAAACTCAAAATTGGGTAATTTGTCATGAGAGTTAGCCAAGTATATTAAAAAGAGAAGCGTTTTATGCAAAAAATATGAACAAAAATGAAACTTCTTTACCTTTTAGATTAACTATTATCTATTAACTGAAGCCTCAGTAATTTATATAACATATAGAACGTTCTCTAAGGCTCGGCGTAAACGGGCCACCAACCACAACCACTGGCGGCCAGCGGCCAGCGACAAGCATTTGACAGGTTTTTTCACACATTTTGTAGGGACTCGCAGCACACGTATAGCCGGCAGCCCGTTTGCGCGCAGCGTAAGTTATTGTTCTGTGGGCTTCTAAATGGGTTTAATATAAAAGATATGCCCGCTTTTTATAGCATATAATTTCAAAATGTAGGCCACAGTTATTATTAAGTCTTCTATACATTATTAATTGCATTTTCTATACTTGGTGCAAGAGATGAAAGGTGGTATATTGCATACACATTTAGTGCACGCTTCATCTGTAGTGACTTCATCTCCAATATTCAATTTTAAACTACCGAAGATGCATTGAGGACCCCCAGCACTTATATTTCCAGGTATGACTTGCATTGCAGTATTTGCTGAAAATATAAAACGAATGCTATATTTAAAAGTTGACGAATATTTTATAATCGATAAGAAAAACATATATATATATATATATATATATATATATAAAAAAATCCTGTGTTATTCTTATGGGAATTAAAAAAATGCGATGAGGACTATCTTAATATTAATATTATGGGCTCATCTTTTCACATAAATTTTTTAACACCCAAAAGAAACTTTTGAGCCTGCTTGGAAAAGAAAATATTTTTTTGGATCAGCCTAATATATATATATCAACATATAATAAAACTGTAGAGGTTGAATTTCTGTTCAATGAAAAAATGTTAAAAACCAAGTCAGGGGGATGTAAGAAGTGAAATAGAACTAATTTGTTTTTTTGTCTGTTTGTACCGGCTAATCTCCGAAACAAATGGACCGATTTAAATGAAATTTTGTATGGTGGCAGCTTATACTCCTGGTCAACATATAGAATACGTTTTATACCGAAAAATTAAAGAGTTCCCGTGGGGTAAATACAAAAACCGCACCATGCGGACGAAGTCGCAGGCAAGAGCTAGTATAGGATATAAGAAAGGGTAACCAGGGGATTGGTAATGCCTGTCTTAGTATGTCCTCCACCATCGTGTAACACAATATATGACAGTTCCTATATATCTAGAAACCGTTAATTTGCCTTACTAACGGCTAAATTTGACGTAAGATCCATAAAAGTGATGTCAAAATTCATGCAATGGTAAGGCAAGTGAATGAATAGCAAGATACAGTAATTGGCTAATATAAAGTGATAATCACAGGCGCACTGCTTGACACGAGGAAAATGTAAGGGTTCCATTTTTATAAAATCCTGAGGAAATATAATACTTACGGCACTGAAACCCGATGGGACAAGTCAGTCTATTTTCATAAAATATAGGCGCACAATTTTTCGTGATTTCGTATTGATGATATAGTTCTAAAGCACAACTGTACTCTAGGCAGTTGGCTTCATTATCCACGTTACCATCCCAAACATCGGTACAAACGCAGGTCTTCATTGGGTTGCTTTTCGGCACGAACTCTTGGCCTTCCTTGTATGTTTTACCGTCAACGTTGCAAGTTTTGCGCATTGCTATCGCTTCATTCCCTGGAATGTAATAAATAATTTGTTTTGAGGGTGGTTGACAGTCGATCCACTGAGAAACTTCTTATTCACTTAAATTACTTATTTATTTATTTAAATCGGTTATTTAGTCACCTGGATTTTAATAATAAACCCGTAAGGTGCTTTTTGGCAAAGATAAGGCCCCCACCTCTGTGCTTAGCCAGCTGGCATGAAGTGGAGATTGCTACAGCTAAGACTCAAGCTCCAAAGGGGGAAAGTGATAAATGGCATAACGTCGAAAGTAGCTTCGGTGAACCTGCAGACTACTTCTCCACACCCCTTAGCCACTCACACCCACGCTACCTCTCATCAATCTTGTACGGCTGTTTTAGGGGCCCGTGCAGTGAATGTCGAGTCACCGTCTGCCCATTTTATCCATGTTCCCCGAACATTACGACGGGGAGACACCTTAATACCCACAGTCCCAGATCTCTAGTTCCAGAAGCAGTTTAGCCCAATAGCCCGTTACGTTTTGTTCTTATTCACTACAATATTACTATTTTTATATGGTGTAGATAAGGATAATCGTCAGCCAGTGTCACGCCACATTTACATTAAATTTGTCTAGGGGCTCCTACGTGTTTGCCTGCCCATGGCAAGACGCAACGCACGCAAGCCCTTCAAAAGTCCGGGTCATTCCCATGGCCCGTAGTCTGCAAAGACATACTTTTATAATAATAATAATATTAATATTTTTGTATGAGCGTTGTAAGTTTGTCGTCATTTCTTTAATGTGTCAAATAGATAAGATAATTAAATTTAAAAAAAATTAAAGCCTTTTTTCTATATCAATTGAAAGACAAAACAGAATACAACTCTTTAATATTGGTTTAACAAATAAAAAAAATGTCTTAACACAAACGGGCACACTAGCTGGGCCCCAAGTCTGTAACTTTCACAAATAAAACCGTGCCAGTGCGAGTCAAGATCCATTCGACTAACGATAGTCTTTAAAATTCGTATAAATTCAGTCTGGTACAAATCAAGATTGATTCAATATTGAGCCGATATGGTTTACAGACTACCGAAACGGCCAAAAGTCACGATTCCAATTCGATTCAATTGCCAATTTGAGTTACAGATTCGGGGCCCAAGAATAATGAAAAAACCAAATGGCTTTCAGCTTACCACAGACTGTCCAACTACAGCAGGAATGCAGATTGTAAGTTTTCATACAATCTTGCCGTCGCCACCAATTACGGAAAGGTCCCTCTATGCAGTCGACTATTGCACATTCAATACGGGCCTCCCCATTATTGACTAGACAATAGCAAGACCGCGCGCAAGGGTGCAGGATACGCTCTTGGGGGATCGTCGACGTATCGTTGTATGGAATACCCCTGAAAATTTACGTGACGAACCGGTGACTTTTTAAAACTGTTAACAAATTGACACGCCATTATATTTTTTTTATAATAATAGCCCAAAAATGTCTCACTGCTGCTTGGCTCGGGCCTCCCATTAAAGGGGGTAGGACAGTATACCCGCCACGCTTGTCCAAGGCGCCTTGGCAGGTTATCTCGATGTGCAGGTTGCATCACGATGATGGTGATTTTCTTTCACCGTTGTTAGCAGGTGGTAATTGTAACAATATGCTTATTAGGTCAGAAAAATGCCTAAGAGGTGCATGCGTTCCGGCCAGGATCTAACCTGCGCCCTTTGGGTTTGGGACGTGTGCGCTAACCATTACACTACCACGACTTTAATAAAAAAAAATATAATGACGGCAGGGTTGGGCAGTATTTGAAATACTTGTAATTGAAATACAAATACGTATTTTGTATTTGTATTTAAATTACTTCTTAAAAATGTAATTTGTATTTAGTATTTTAAATACCTGACCCTGAGGTATTTTGTATTTAGTATTTCAAATACTTATGGCTTCAAAATACATTTGACAAAATACTTTTAGCTATCTTATTGATGGATCGTGTTCTTCAGAAAACAGCGCTCGATAGCTTTCATAAGGAACATGGTGACCGCTAAATATATATTAGGTACATTCTGCAGTACTGGCCATGTAGTTAAAAAATCGACTAATTTTGGTATACTAGTTTACCCCGCGGTTGCGCCGCGGGTCAACCTATAGTGTATGCCTCTTGTTTATAGAAGTTGCGTCACAGGTTACATTGTATTAAATTTTTGTGTTAGTGTTATTGCTCTGAATGAGACAATTAATTTTAAATCGCAAACTATCTCATCTCCCGCATGAAAAGTATCTATGCCCATTTTATATGTATTAAAACTATATATATAGACCAAAATGACCAAAACGACCAAATCGACCGATTTGACGGAATTGACCAGTTCGACGAAATCGAGCAGTACGACGAAACCGAGAAATTCCACGAAATCGACCAATTACATTAATTCGACGAATCGACGAAATCGACGAAATCGACCAGTTCGAACAAATCGACTAGTTCGAAGAAATAGACTAAATCGACCAAAACATCTACCCTACTTTTTGGGATAACGTTTACATAAATATATATATCTCATTGTCCGGGATGAAAAGTATCCCATGTTGACGAACATGACATATCACAAAGAATGCTACCTATGCTACTTTCTGGGATACATAATGCTATCCCAAAACGTATCTCATTATCTGGGGTGAAATTAATTCCTTGTCCACCCTCGGTATTAAAATTACATATTTACCTGATTTCAACTAAATCGGTTCAATAGTTTTCCGTAAAAGATTAACAAACATAGAGATAAATATACTTTTATCTCGGGAACTGTCCCATTTTTCGTGGTATAAAGTATCCTATGTTCATTCTCAGCATTGAAAATATATATACTGAATTTCAGCCAAATCGGTTCAGTAGGGTTTCTGTGAAAACGGAACAGACAGATAGACATAGTTACTCTGTCATTTATAATATCAACTAGAGTGTACCCCGCGCCTCGCCGCGGGTCAATCTCTAATGCGTGCTTCTTGTTTAAAGAGCAGGCATTAATACAAGTCACATTACACAAATTTTTTATGTTAGTGCTATTTGCGCTTGGAAGTATAAAATCATTTTATATCGCAAACTATCCCATCTACTGGCATGAAAAATATTTATGTCCATTTTCGGTATTAAAACTACTTTTAAATAAAATTCGAGCTCTGATCCCGTATTTCTAGTAGTTTTTGCGGGAAGGCTAACAGACAGTCAGACCAACTTATGATCGCATTTTTATAGATGATAAATTTTACATTCATCATACATAACTTCACGCCAGGCCCCTTGCGGGGTAGTCAGGAACATTGATAAATTTTGATGTCTATAAACTTGAGAAATGCTTGGTCCAATCCAAACTTTCACTCTCCAAATTGTCCTAGTTTATTTTATCTATCCTCCGTCTATGAAAACTACATTAATAACAAATACGACAAATAGGACAAAAAGGACAAAAATGATTACAATGACTAAAAGGACAAAGATGACCCAAATGACAGAAAAGACCAAAATGGCAAATCCCAAACACCTACTTTTTGGGGATAAAGTTCACATAAATCTATCCCACTATCCGGGATGAAAAGTATCCCTTGTCCATCTTCGGTATTAAACTTACATGTTTACCGAATTTCAGCCAAATCGGTCCAATACTTTTCCGTAAAAGCCTAACAAAGTTAGAGACAAATAGATTTTTATCCCGCAAAGTATTCAATTTTTTGGGATATACTCGTAAAGTATCTTATATTAATTCTTGGCAGCGAAAATATATATACTGAGTTTCAGCCAAATCGGTCCAGTAGTTTTTCCGTGAAAATGGAACAGGTCGACATGGAACTTTTGTATTTATATTATTAATAAAGATAAATCGGCAAAAGCGGCAAGCAACATCAACGACGTTTACGGAGCGATCGCTACAAGCGAACGCACCAATTGTTATTGGTTTAGCCGCTTCCGTTCTGGTAATTTCGACTTGAAAATGAACTGGTCGACAATGATGAATTAAAGGAGATTGTGGAAACTGATGATACTCAATCTATGGCTGAATTAGCAGGAGCCTTCGACATTAGCTTCAAAACAATATTATTGGTCCATTTGCGTCAAATTGGCAAGGTAAAAAGCTTGGCAAAAGCGTGCCGCACGAACTCAATGATCGCCAGCGCGAAGTATGCGTCGAGAAGTGCCTTGCACTTGTCAAAAAGCACACAAACGAAGGAATTTTGTACCACATTGTTACCTGCGACAAAAATGGATTTTGTTTGACAATCGCAAGCGCTCAGCAAGTTGGTTGGATCCTGGTTCAGCACCTAAAGAATATCCTAAATGAAACTCCTAGAAAAGTGATGGCCACTGTTTGGCGATCTAGCACTAGTGTGATTAATCAAAGCTTCTTTCCAAATGGGACGAGCATTACTATAGATGTTTACTGTGAAAAACTGCACACAATGATGAGAAGCTCGCACGTCTCTACCTTTGGTCAATCGCTCGTCTAACTCCTGCACGACACCTTATACTGCACAACAGACGATTTCCAAGTTACAAGAGCTAGAGTTGATAGCTCTTCGTCATCCACTGTACTCACCAGACCTAACACCTACAGAATTTCAATAACTTCTTAGCGGGAAAGAATTACAATACCCAAAAGGTAGAACAAAATTCTTTTAAAGAATTTGTTGCCTCCAGCGTCCAGCTAATCTAATCAAGAAGGGCAAATAAACTGCCACTGCGTTGGCATAGTTGCATTGCTTGCATGGGTGATTACTTTGATCAATAGAATTAAAAAAACCGTTATTTTAGAAAAAAACGACAATTTCATAAGTATTTTGTAATTTGTATTTTAAATACAAAAAAGTAGTTAAAACACTGTATTTTGTATTTTATATTTTAAATACACGACCTAAAAGTATTTCGTATTTCGTATACATGCAAGAAAGTATTTTGTAATTTGTATTTCAATTAAATAATAATAATAATTTATTTATTCAAAAGACAACACAGTCCACTTATACACAAACACAAAGAAAAAACCGTCCAAGAATTTACACCAATATACAATTTATAATGTTGTAATAAATTTATATTAAAGCAAAGCATGTATTTTGCCCAGCCCTGAATGACGGTAAATAATAGTTGAAGTTATCCATCGAAATTCGTTATCAACAACCAAACTACCAAAAACCGATATTTGAACTATAATAAAAAAAAACAATACCCTTGATCGATTTCAGGTAATTTTTGATATTCTTTTGTTATGGTCTTACCTGTAGTAGCACTTAGTACGATCTGGATGAAGGTCCGGACAGGTGAAAGCCTCGGGGCAACTAGATGTATTGTCAGCCTTTAGTGCCGGTGTACAGCCCAACTCCAAATAGAAGCGAGCCATGTCGCAATGTCCTGCTATGGCCGTGTCTACTGTGGCTATTATTGGAAAATAAAAATTTCAGAAGAAGCTTACTACCAATTATTCACTTACCGTACAATCCGTTGAGTTTTGGCATTACTTGTAAGCAGATTATGTATTTTAACCAATAGGAATAGTATAACTGTTAGTATATTATTCCTATCGGTTAACTGGTTAATAGTTTAACTGTTAGTAAGATATAGGATCCAGTGATTAATAACTGCTCGATTGCAATTGGAACTCAACTAACTCTGACTCACCGGGCCAACTTTATATGTTCGCAAAATAGACATGCCCCCAATAAATATGCATAGAATATCTATTTAAATTCCCAAACTTATAAAGCTCTCATGAAAAAATCATGACTTTCTAGAACTGAACGAAATTGAACAATGGAACGGTTTATAAAGTCTTGTCCGAAGGCCGGACACATATACAAAGACATTATTGATTGACAATAATTAATTGTATAATAATAATAGTTAGAAAATTAGCGCAAAAAAAGAGAGTGAAGAATTAAGACAACCATTAGAAAGAAAGACGAAGAATTTAATGATAATAAAATGCCTGCTGGCTACGGATTTTAGCTTCTCAGCATACAAGAGTCGTAGTAAAAAAAACCTAAGGTACACACTACCATGTATTTGTCACACATACATCCATATGAGTACTCTTTTGTTTATTGTTAAGGTCAAATTAACAGTGTAGCCTTAGAGAAATCTGTGATAATAGAAATATTGTCTTTGACAACCGAACCTAAAAATTTTCAAACTTATAATTCAAATTAATTATGGCCGAATTTCGAACACTGGGCGATCAATAGTATTTATGAATAAACACTCAACTTACCATTACTATTCTGTAAATAATTTAAAATGTAAATCACAATAAAATAGTTGATTATTATTGACGAGGACATCTTTGTACTGTGACAAACGACAACTGCCGAGCGTTCGATATTTTGAAGCCAATTTTAACATGCGTAGTAGTAACCTTAAATATTCTTAAAATTTGTTATTATATCCTTGTTATTGTATCCAGTATTAATAACATGGCAGTTTTCCTATTGATTATATTGGTACAAAATATGTTTATGCCCCAATTAAGTTAATTACCATCGAGTGTTTATGCAGCTTAGGTATGTAATGATAAGAATAAAATGAAAATATTCCATATTCATAAATTAAAATGGCAGTAATATTTTTTATGTTGTATTTAAAATACCACATTAATATCTAATCTTATTACCTGAATTAACTAATGTATATTTTTAAGGCTTTTACTAGATTACGTAGTTATAACACAATTTTGTTGAAAACACGATCGGTGTGGACTAATTGTGAACCGATTTGAAAAAGGAGGAGGTTCCCAATTCGTCTGTAAGTTTTTTGTATGTTCTTTAGTCGGTTTCTCAGTCATATGTGAATCGATTTTCAAAAATCTCTTTTAATCGAAAAAATTCTCCCGAATTGGTCCCATTGTCACCATTTCAGGATCCGATGAGTGGATTGCAGTAAATTAGAAAAACTTACGAAATTGTTGGTTGCAAGGTGTTCTTCGTAACACGATATCTCCGTATATTGTAAACCAATTTTCAAATCTTTTTCTTTACTCGTAAGTTTATATTCCGGAGGTAGGCCCATGGTCACCAAGTCCGGATCGGATGAGTGGATCAGATCCCAGAAAACCAAGAATGAAATTGCGCCGTGCGCCTTCTTATTCTTGGAAAAAAGCTGCCAGTATTACACTTTCTATGGGCGCTTAATTTTTTTTGTATGCATGTTGCGCGATTTCTCCGTAAATTGTGGACCGATTTTCAAATGTATATACATACACACACACACACACACATATATATATATATATATATTTATACTAGGGTGGTCGTTAAAAATTAAATTTCTTGCGATGCCCCCTAAAAAGCTTCCTTTTAATGAAAAAACACTGGGATTTTTTTATTAATTTTTTCAAGTCAAGACAACACGTGCCTCAAGACGCTTCAAGTTAATTTTTGGGTAATATCATGTTTTTTCAGGAAACTTCCTCATACTTAGAAGTAATAATTATTTTAAGATTGGAAAAGTTTTAACAATGAAATACCTTCCGTATTATCATTCTCAGTGATGAATTTCAAATTATAGTTTCAGAAAAAGTTTAAAATTCTTCGTGATTCAAGCTTATCTTTCAATTTTTCTTATATTTTTAGTTTTAACTTGAATCGTCTTGAGGCACGTGATGTTTTGACTTAAAAAATTATTAAAAAAATCCCAGTGTTTTTTCATTAAAAGGAAGCTTTTTACGGGGCGTCGCAAGAAATTTAATTTTTAACGACCACCCTAATATATACATATATTAAATGTAATAATCGTAATTTTTAAACATCACTAAACTTCGTAAGAATTTTGCAGTATATTGTTGATAACACGATATTTTTCTAACTGGTACTATACTGGTACAACCTATGTTTGCAATGTTCCAATTAAGTTAATTACTTTTTGTTGCAAATCGATAATAATCCTTTGCGAGTGCGTGTTTTATAACACTTGGTATTTAACTTATCTGTGATTCTTTTTCTTTAAGAGGACAATAAATTATGGTGTACAAAAATACAATGATGATTTTTTTTAAAATTAAATATTTAATTTTATTATTTATTAACATTAAAAATAATTACAATGTATCTAAGGACAATGTCAAGTAAGATCAATAAATTAAAATATGATATGAACAACATGCCACCAACAACCAAGTTCCAAGTGCTAAGGTTTTAGTTCATTTGCACCTATGGTATTACAAATTAATGTCCATAGGCAACGATGACCATTTTCCATCATATGAACTGTCTGCTGTACTCCAACAATAAAAAAGAATCTGGGTGGTTCGGGAGACAATATTATTTTTTATTTCATGGTTACATATTTGCTGCGTCTGGGGAGGATATTCTCGATCCGTGAGGTCCTACGCTCTAAAACTTTATCGTAAAGGTACATTAAATTCTGGAATACCAGGAGTCGGAGGCGTCGCTACTTTTACAGCCTCTCCATGAGATAGAGAGACGTGGTTGAGCCTGGGTATCTACCTGTGTCCCCCGGCACTGGAAGAGGCCTCGCGGGGCCCACGCCTGCCAGGGTTGCAGAGAGGCTAGGTCATATACCCGTAGCCCTGGCATAAGGCGAAGGACGGAACACCCAGGGGTTTTAGTGGGTATCCCTAACCGGGGAGTGGCAATAGCATGGCACCAGTTCTGACTGGGCATGCTAGTGCCATCCCCGATGCGGCGAATCCCACACCAGGTCGCGAATTATCCTAAGGTTCTGCCTTTGTCGCGGCTTAGTCCTCAATCGGATTTCCCCTGGTAAAAAAATAAATTTAAAAAAATGGGTACCTACCTGTAGAACCACACTTAAGAAAATGGGTGTTCTAATCCCAGGGACTCCCTATCTTGAGTGTTTGCGTCGAGGCGTCGCGGCGAGTTGTTTACGATATGCTTCGTGTCGTCTCACAAAGACACGGAGGGATGCTGGTAGGTTTAGTGGATAGACTGGTGGCCCGCATATCACAACTCTTTCCTCATGGAAGGTGTGTGCAGAGCCGACTCCTGTGAGCCCCACGTACCCCAAAACAGGGTAAGTAACCTGGGGGACTACATCTAGAGATATGGGTATTCTAATCCAGGGACACCCTTTGGCACCCTGTGGCATTCGTCGAGGCATCGCGGCGAGATACCTACCTATGGTAGATTACATGGCATGTTACGAAGAGGGGCGGTGATAGATTTTGTGGGTAGTCTGGCAGTTAGCATCTCAGAACTCTTTGTTTAGTGAAGTTGTGTGCAAACACAGCCCCAGACATATCCCCCAGTCTAAAACTACCATCGGGGTAGTTACCATTAACGAGTTTCAAGAATGTTCCATAAGTATATTACTTTTAATGATTCGGCAGACAAACACACACATTGTATATCCCCAAATTAAGCAAGTTACGCTTGTGTTATGGGTAATATACAACAGACCACTCTGGGCCGATCCAGACACCCAGACCATGGTAAATAACGGAGAAAATACGTTTCCGAATTTACTATACGGAATTGAACCCGGAGCCTCTGCGTTGCAGTGAGATAGGCCGGCAAAGACTTTACCCACTCAACCACAGAGGCCGTCAAATACGGTTTAGAAAAAAAATGCTAACTAGTTTTACTAATGACACAATTCAATTTCATATTTCTTATAATTAAGTTAAAATTAAGTACTAAGTTACATATAAGTCGACACAAATAGCTTAATAAATTTAATACAATTCAAATAGCCTACAAAGCACTACTTTGAACCTATTTAGAAATGTTACTAACAGAAAATTAATAAGAAATATTATTATTTCTTATGAATATATTATATATATGAAAGTATTTAGAAGTTATTTACAAATAGTTAACATGCATTCGATTTACCTTTGTTTATTTATTTTTTAATGTATGCGTTACATGCACTGTAAAAAATGAATTATATATATTTGCTGGTAACAATATTTTCATGAATTCAAAGTTGCCTGCTACTGCTTTTAAGTAATAACCCAATATTGATTTCAAAACATCGTTCTTGAGTACTTTAACATCTATCTTCTATTAAATCTAAAATCTTTTCCAAAAACATTTCGTTTACATCCATATTACAACTGAAATAGGAGATATCTGGGTGAAAGGAAAGAGATTACTCATCGCAGGTATTCTGCCGAGTACAAGACACGAAAGGTGGAACAATGCATACGCATTTAGTGCATTTCTCCTCCACTGAGATCTCATCTCCAACGTTCAAGGTTGCGTTGCCGAAGACACATTGGGAAGCCACGACGCGTAGATTCAGTCCACGTATCACCTTCGATGTGGCAGTTGCTGAAAATATTAATTTAAATTGTAAGTTAAGACTATAAATAGAAAATCGAGCCTAGATTATCGTGTAGGTGCTGTAGGTAAAACATAACGATACTCAGACGGCTGGCAACATTTCCCAGCTGGAAATGTTGCTTGTTATTCCTTCCTATACTGAATCGTAATACTAGAAAGGCACCACCACCTGTTTGATCAACCAAAGACTCGATTAGGCGTCTTTTGACTTAGTTTTATGGGTTATAGAATGGTTAGTTTTTGTTAAGTGCATTTATGGTATTGTAAATAAAAATTAAAAATTCTATATATTTTATTTAGTATTAAAAGTTATTTATTAAGACATGTTTTTATTTACTTATTTCATATATTCTGAATGTCTTATATTATTTATTGTCTACACCGCCGCAGTCATGTTTTAATGTTTTCCTTAGTTTAGGGGGTTGCCTGGAAGAGATTGCTTTAAGCGATAAGGCTGCCCTTTGTTCAACATTTATTGCATCTGGTTTTTAAGAAAGTAGTTTTAATTTTGGTGATGAATAAATTCTTTTCATTTATTCATTAATTCATACATGTTTTAAAGTTAAATAAAAATATATAGAACATCGACATGCTTTTTCATTGATATTACGAAATAAAATAATGATACTACTCCAATGATAAAATAATACTTAGGTACACATATGTATAGCGGTCACCATTAATCTTTTTTGTTGCAATTTCATTATGTAACGATACAAAAATTACATACATATACATGTCTCATATAGGTCATCCATACAGAACCTGACGGCTTGTGTAGTTCAGCGGTAACCCGTTGTTGGATTCGAATCGTAAATTTCAAAATTTTCTATCTATTATGGTCTGGGTGTCTGTCTAGGACTTGTTCACGAAAAAAAACAGACACAAGATTACACTTACGGCATTCGAAGCCAATAGGGCAAGTTAGTTTATTCCCAACAAATATGGGTGCGCAGTTTTCCAAGATTTTGTCTTGGTAGTGTATTTCTAGTCCACAGTTGATATCTCGGCAATAAGCCCCGTTTTCTACGGTACCATCCCAATCACTGGTACAGACGCAGGTCTTCCTCGTGTTCTTCGGTTCGAAGATTTCGCCTTCTTTGTACGTTTTACCGTCGACATCGCAAGTTTTTAGCTTCGCTATTGCATCTTTGCCTGGAATTAAATTTGGATCAAGTTACGAATAATTGCACTTTGCACTGTGAGGACAATCGTCTTCCTTAAAGTTTACATAGTATAAAACAAAGTCGCTTTCCACGTGTATCTATTAAACTGTCTGTATATATGCTAACTCCTCCTAAACATATTTTGTCCGTGCAGGAACGGTGAAAGAATACAATTTCAGAGACTGGGCCGGCCTTTTTTTTAGTTAGGGGAAATCCGCTTGAGGACCATAAGCCGCGATAAGGGCAGAATCTTGGGATCATAATTCGCGACCCGTGTGTAGGATTCGCCAGATCGAGGGTGGCACCAGCATGCCCAGTCAGAACTGGTGGCCATGCGGTTGCCACCCCCGGTTAGGGATACCCACTAAAACTGGGTGTTCCGTCCTTCGTCTTATGCCAGGGCTGCGGGTATATGACCTAGCCTCTCCGCAGCCCTGGCAGGCGTGGGCCCTTACGAGGCCTCTTCCATGGAGACTGGTTCGGCCTGTCGTAAGAGGCGACAATACAATCAAAGCACAGGTAGGATATGCCGCCATAACAACTTTGAGTTCCGTTTCGGTAAAAGTGGCCTGGTTCTAATCTCCTTTAGAGAGCGACAACACAGTAGTACCACTTTTTGTTACTTTCTGTTATTAGATTTTAGTTGCTATTTATAAAATCCTCAATAACACGAGTCTTACTAGTGATTCTTATAGTTCAGCATTTATATCTAAATTTATTAAAAACTCTTTAAAAGGATGCCTGAAGGATGTTTTATATATTTGAGACGTCATTGTATTTTTACGACCTGAACGCCGACAAAAGACAAATCACACCTTCATACCTGTAGACGTTTTATTACCTTTGCTGCATTTGGACTTCTTTTTTAACTTTACGTTTAAAATTTGTGATTATAAAAACAGCCCATTGCGTATTGTAATCTTTTATGGAAGTCATTAGCCAGGTGTGATTTTAGGAAATTCAGCCCACACGGTCGAGCAGACATATTGTATTGGTACAGTAAATCATAGTAATGCTTATAATGTCTAATGTAACGAGCACATAGCAAGTAGAAATATCATTATACAACAGTGAGCCTTATTAGGAAATCAAAATACCAATATTATCCATAAAGGTAACAGGATGGCCCATTGTTTTGGGCATCACGTGCTTCCTTATAAGCGATTCATAAAAAAATCGTTTAGGAGATAATTAAAATATTTAATGTGATGGGATTACACAAAATAACATTGAGGAAAAAAACAGAATATTGTTACGAGTTGCAGTTCTCGAAATAAAATGCCGTTGGAATTATTATAGAATTTATTAGAACTATAAAAACACGTATAACACAGGTAGAAATATAACTGTACACAACCAGTCCAAACGTTATGCATGATTCAATCACACTCGCAAAATCCGTCAGTAACGTCTTGCTTGGCTTTCGGATATTGCTAGACTCCCCCATCCCTCCATTGGAGCATTGCTTTATACTAAACTGTACAATAAAACACTCGACCGCGTGGACTGCATTTTCCAAGAAAACGTAATCTGCACATCTGCTTAATTATTCCTGCGAACGGCCATAAACGAGTAAGATACACAATAGGCTGTTTTCTAAGTAAACAAAAGAAGTCCAATTACGGGAAGGTAATAAACTGTGCTTTATGGCAGGCAGGTGTGCATTTACTTTTGTCGACATGTAACAATACTTACATCGCTTCGCAACTGTTCAAGGCTTCTAGCAACGCCAACGCCTTGAAGAGTTCTCGACACTAATTTTTCGGAGACGCTATATTACACGACCGTAACAACTTATTTTATTTATTTATTACATATCCAACAGCTTACTTATAACTTAAAACAATCAACTCTGTTTAATATGAATGTTGCCAATTACAGGATACTTCACAGTTTACAGTATATTAGTGCAAAACCAAGACCGCAATAAACAGTTTGCTTATGTTGTTATGATGTTAATGTTAAATAGTGCCTGCTGAATTATCCCCTATATAGTTATGTATATAGTATATAAGTTAAACGAAAATAATATAAAATAAATACATAGATATTCATATTATATATATTTATACATACATAATTCAGTATAACGAAAATAATATTTTTTTTTTTTTTTTTTTTTTATTTTATAATATACGTATATATGATTCACTAATAAAAATAAAAATATACAGACAAATGTGTGGATATATTTTATGATACATATAGCCAGTTAAACTATAAGTCTAATTTTTCGAATATCTTTGATTTATAAATCAATTTTGAATGGTAGAACATATCTATATCATTAAATTTGTTATTATAAGTGGCAGTAAAACGAGCAAGCACTTCATTTAAGCCAAAATTAGTTCTTCTACAGGGCACGTGAAACAATTTGTTGTGGCTAGACCGTGTTTTGAGATTTCGCACTGCGAGGGATACAGATGAGGTGAGAGTAGGACAGTCTAAACGAGAATTTACGATATCGTAAAGGAAAGACATGTCAAGAAGCTGTCTTCTATTTTTAAGGCTTGTGATGTTATAAAATTGGCAGGCTTCTTCGTACGTAGCAAATGTAGCAAATCGTATGACGTCATAAGTAGTAGGTCGAAGGAATAAGAGTCAAATGACATTAACTACGTTTTAAAAAATAATTACATTTATTTTTATAATAATATTTTAAAAGTAAGAGGATAAGATGTATATTTAATTGTATTAAACATTGACAAAAGTGACAAAATTGTGTAACAAATTGTAATAATCTTAAACGACTATTAAATAAAAACATAAAAAGATGTTTATAAACCATATTAATTTTTAAGAATTTTTTATGAAAATAAATGGCGGAACATGTTCTCACCATATCATAGGACCTTGTTATCCATGTTTCATAAAAATAAAGATTTAATTTAATTTAATTTCATTTTAATGTAAATATATCAGAACTTATAACATTGTCCGTAGCCCTATTATGGAATTTATTAGCTATCGATTTTATTTTGGATTGTTTGACTTACCGCAAACAGTGCCAGTACTGCAACAGGAATCAATCTCAAAAGTGCTTATGCAATCCTGCTGCATATCAGAATCAAATATTTCCACGCAGTCAACTGCCGCACATTCGAATTGGGGTTCCCCATTGCTGACTCGACAGCTGCAAGCCTGGGAACATGGGTTTTTAACCAGATTTTGAGGGATCGCCGAACGATCGCCGTATGAAACACCCCTGAAATTTGAAAAAAGAATATAAGTATAAAACATAACCGACATTTGAAATTGGAAGATAAAATCTCAGGTTTTCTTTTGCCTGGCCTTTTTACAGCTAATCATGATTTCTGTTTACATTTGCTAAAATAATTATCTTGTGAAACTGGAGAGTTATGTCCTAAGTAAAGTAACTCCTTTGGCTCAGCGACCCAAATGTGTCTTGGCCTCCAAAACGAGAACACGCTCCCTGTTTCTGTCCTGTGCGGTTTCTTGCCACTTATGGGCTTGAAGCTCACACAAACCTCCACTCTGTCCTTCCACCGGTACTTAGGGCGGCTGACTGGACGTCGCCCATCCGGTCGTCCCAAATGGGCCCTCTACACTCTTCGATCCTACCCGTCCATGGCACGTGACTGAGCCAACGGAGGCGGTGAGATTTTATCTCTCCTAATATGTTAGGCTCGGCCACAAGATTTTCAATTTTAACTATGGTTTGGACCCTCCAGCTACCAGTCTCCTTGTTGGATCCAAAATCTTACAAAGAACATTTCTTTTCGCCAATAACACTAATTAATTTCCGCAGGTTTCCCTCTCTGAGGACAAACGTCCAGGCTTTGCAACAGTACATCCTTAAGTCCTAAAGAAGTTCTCAATGTCATGAAATTTACGACATTGAAAAGGAGTTCATTGGAACGTTCCTTTTATGACTGAATTAAATTAAAAAAAATGTTTTAAATAACACCTAAGAGATTCATTGAAAGTTTTAGTTAAGATATTTTAATCAAGAACTTAAGGGCGGCGCGAAGTGTTACTACCTAAAACCTGCAGAAATAATAACAATGTACTAAGTTTTTGTGAAACTTTAAAAAATAGTATTCTTTGAAGACAACTAAAGGAAGTCAAATACAATACCTACTCTACTTTCTCTTTAAAACAAATGTTGTAAAGTACTGTTTAAAGGATACGGATACGGATTAGACTCGTTGCGAAGCGATTGTAACATGTTTTTAGGCAACGACCCTTGCCAGATGTTCTAGGTAGTCTAATTGTTTAGGATATAAATATAGGAATGGGTATAGTAATCATTGCTGTGCGAGAACGTTTTAGCACATGTTTGTGTTGATGAGTAATGTCTACTAAATGTATGGTCAATGATAAAATTACAGCTCTGCTGATAGTAAGATTTTTGAACCAAAAAGCAATTTCAATATGTTTTTCTGAACAATTGCAAAGATTTACTTGTTACCTACAAGAAAAAATAAAAAATGTGGCGATAAATATATAAATTAATAAGTGTGTGGTCTTAAAAATATACACAAAGACAGATGGACAACATACTGTTCGACATAATAATTATAATAATGTTTGCAAAAATGAAAATAAACCCAAAATAAAAAATCTTTTTAGTTCAGGTGTTTGCGATAGCTAGTAGACATTATAGTATAAAATAACCCCAGGGGAAACCGAGGTAATGCCACTCACTGAGTAAGCATAACTTAGCAAACTCAGTTGGATTACGGGACATAAGTTAAAGCGCGGGGTTATGATTTGAGAGTAAATACTCTCTCAAATCATAACTAATTTTACAAATACGCTAGTAGCAAGAGAAAGAGAAATGCGCTTAAGAAAATTATTGGCTGAAAGTTTTAACTGACAACTTCAATATTTGATTTTTTGAAAATTGTGTTTGCTATTAGTTTGATGAATTATTTGTTGATTTAGTAATAATTAATTGATACGTTAGTATTTATTTCACTCGGTTTTATCACACAGTTGAGTTTCGCGTCAATATGATTTTATTCGAGCGGTATGACCCATAGTCGTCAGGAACACAGTCAGGAACACCTTTATTAGTATTTTTCTTAATTATCGATTATTAAGAAAAGTGTCATAAGTTACGTGTCAAAGTAGTGATTAATGAATAAAATAATAATTGTTTTGTCCAAGTTTTAATATAATATTATAGAATGAATATAAAAGGTTTTCCTTAAGTGAACGGCATTCCCCCTGCTTCCTCTAAATAGTTCCTTTAAAAAGATAAAATTTATCGAAAGTCAAGAGGTCAAGCTTTACCCAATGTGAACATTGGAACGCTTTTGTTTACCTTATTAAGAAAATTATCACATCCAATAAACTGGTTTCATCTCTTTATATGATACAATCACATTAAGGTAAATACTTCATTAGTTTTAATACTTACGCATGATTATAAAATGTACTAAGAATTAATTACGTCACTCCTGTCGATGATAATTTAAATTTGCAAATTTATTCACATTTGTTTTATAATGTTCATCCAACTGTAGTACATATTGCAAAATGTTAATAAATAATTCAATGTTATTGATTTAAGAGACCTTTTACAATATGGTTATTCTCTAAGGAACCTATTAAACTTTTTGGTCCAATTCGTTTATGAAGATGCCAGGGAAAAAGCCTAAGTTGTCAGCCTTTTGTATACCGCCATTATAACCTTGAGTTGTGTTCTGGAATTAGGGGCGAGGTTTCAGTCTTCCCTTTAGAGAGCGGCAGCACATTGGTGGAATCTTTGGTGTTACAATGTCCATAGGCAATGGTAACCGCTTTCCATCAGGTGGGCTATCTACCTGTCTGTTGAACTGAACTGAAGAATCATTTCAGTGGCGTGACAAGATATTAATGTGACATGTTTTCAAATTTTTGACACCATATCTCTCATATGTATTGTCCTGGGTCGAATCCTAGTTGGGATTCATACACCATTTTTCTATTGTAACATGCATATTACCATAAACTGCCAGTAAAGGAATATATTGCATCGAAAACTGCTCATCGAAATCGTCACCTGGCACATGAGCCCAATTCTACTGTTACGTCGTCCTGCATCCTGCGGCGTGGAAAAGCTTCAATCGATATGCCGACAGCAGCACCACCTACCGGGTCCAATTGTGAACCAACTCAGAAATCTTCTCTGGCTTATGTACATACAACAACTTTGCTAAAGATCATCATATGATTAAAGGTATAATTTACCATTCTATAAAGGACATACAGACAAAAATTCGCGATCTAAATGGTAGCTTTAAAATATTCATTTCGGCTAACACCATTTGTGCTGACGATATATTTTTTTCCTACTTTTGTTTTGCCACGACGATTTCGAGAAAATATTGTTAATTTAATTTTTTTTTGTCACTCGCAATGCACCATACAATACTTTGAGATATGAGAATTGAGCTCCAGGTGTGGTGGGTAGATCGTCCGGTCCAAATGACCCCAACCCGATAATGGGCCGGCTACAGGCTGATATGATTTAACTACATTAATCGGCTAGTGAAAAACAGCTTTAAGTATTGTCATCTTCGAGAGAATAATACGAAGGTCGATGTGTTTCCCAACCGCATCGTGAGGCCATTTGTCTCATTGCGGTTTTTGTCGTATTCTCCGTGATCACGATAGGCAAGGTGTAAAAACATAATGATTACGTACAACGAGAACTATTGAGATTATTCGACTGGGTCAAGTTATTATTAAGAGTTGATTAATTTGTAATAATTGATGCTTTTGTTGAAAGCTAAACTTTTCTCCAAGAAAACGAAAGTGTAGAAAAATACGAAAAATAATAGTTTACAGTGCATTAACATGTCTTGCCTATCAGCTTAATTCAGTGGATGGAATTCAAACTCTCACTGATCGTGTTGTTACCGCTCCCATATTCATAAACGGTCTAGATATGCTTAACATAGACGTTACGGCTTTCTGCGTTTTATACGGTTTCTACAACATAAAACTCTTAGATGAACTGCCCAAAATGGTGCATCTTCTTTCTACTTCCGCACTCAACATCAGTTGGGTGTTCTTCATTTGAGCCGCTAAGTGTTTGTACAAAAAGTGTTCTCAAGAACAATTTCTTACGCACCTTGGGAATTTGGAATAAATTGGCAGAAAATATTTTTCCATGGTTCTACGGTATATGGGATTTTTAAATATCATGTCCTAATTATAATTAAAACGTACTATTAAGGACCAATTACTTGGGGAGAGTTTCTAGCCTCAAAGATACGATTATCAAAAGCAAATAAACATATTGTCTCTCAATATCGAATGATGTAGGGGATAATCGTTGGGTCATAGAGAATTGATGTCCCTGTGTAAACAAAATACCGTGTTAACCACTAAATTCGCAAGGCAAATCTCAATTCGATTCAAATTCAAATCGATTCTTGAACAGATTTGTGTGATATTCACATGAACTTGAAAGAATGTCATACTAGATCTACTTTAGACAAGTCGAGAAATCGTAGGCAAATATCTCAATTCGATTTGTATCGTAGTGTAAACACAACTCTTAGTAATAATTACCTCACGATTATCGTATGACATACTCGTAGACGAGTTTTAGATTTTTGGTGGAATGTAAACATGTCAATGCAATTATTTTATTGTCTAAAGAGCATCGCCTACGGAAATAGAATACGATTTGTGCGATAAACTCTGTCCTTGTAAATGGCGGAACACAACTCAAGGCTGTTATGACGACATAATCTAGACAAGGGGTGGTAGCCATCCAGTCGGGCAAATGCCCTACCACCTGGCTGTGGGTTGTTTTGTCGCCTCTTACGACAGGCCGCTTGGCTACAGGAAATTGTATTCTTTCTGCACGGATAATAAATAGCTAATAGTTCACTATCTTCACTAGTCGCGAAAACTTAAGATGTACTATATATAGAATAATTATTTTTCGAGGTCTTCAAAACGTTAGAAATACATAAAACGAAATAATAACGTTGAAAAAATCTATAGGTAACTTGCATATATCTTAGGTGAGAGGTAATAGCTAACATAGATAGATAGATAACACTTTATTGTACACCATTACAGAGAAACTTACGAACTAGTATTATTATAGTAGGGTACAAAGGGCGGTCTTATCGCTAAAAAGCAATCTCTTCCAGACAACCCGTGGCAAGAATATTCCGATTAGAAGTGGCGATCGTGGTATACATAATTATTGTACGATTACTTCAATTTTATTAATAAATATATAACTATAATATATATACAAATATACACATAAGTTATATACATATATAATATATGGCGACAATATGCAACTATTTAAACATAATAAACATATAGCTATATGCAATATAATATATACTAATTACATATCATTATATTGCAGATAGAATCTTCTGACCAAGTTCTTAAATATTATTAGGGATTTTGCTTGTCTGACAGCAACAGGCAATGAATTCCAAAGTTGGACAGCCTTAACCGTGAAAGAATTATTGAAGAACGTTGTACTATGAATAGGAGTAATAAGTCTATGTTGACTGGAAGGGCGTAAATTGTGAGAGCAAGAAATAAATTCGAAGCGTTCTTTAAGGTACTGTGGAGTAGTAGGGATGAATAAAATACTGTAAAGCAATGAAAGAATATGAGTATTCCGGCGAATACGGATTGGCAACCACTTGAGCTTTTTTCGAAATTCAGAAACGTGGTCATACTTGCGTAACCCAAATATGAACCTTATGGAAAAGTTTTGGAGTCGCTCAAGTTTATTAAGCTGTTCTTGAGTTAAATCTAGATAGCTGGCGTCGGCATAATCAAGTATAGGCAAAAGTAGCGACTCTGCTAGCTTAATTTTGGTGGCAATGGGCAGGAAGTTTTTCAGCCGCCAGAGTGATCTGGAGGAGAGAAACATGTCACACACTTACCTGTAATAGCACATAGTAGGGTCCGGATGAAGGTCGAGACAGGTGAACGCATCAGGGCATATTGAAGAGTTGTCAGCTTTCGGTATGGGTGTGCATCCCAACTCTAAGTAAAAACCGGCCATGTCGCATTCTCCCGCCATGTCCGTGTTTACTGCTGTTATCACTGGAAAATTTTCATCATTGTCATCATTGAGGGTGTTGAAAGTAAAGAGCTGAAATATTCCGTAGCAAAAGGTCATAATATCCGTCTGTTTATCCTTTTTTCTATATATGTTACAACCATTTCACTTTAAGAATTTTAACTCAATATAAATTAAATTTGGAAAGAATATGCTTTTTATACGCCGGTATATAATGGTGTAAACTAGGTAAACGTAGTGTCGGACGTCCTCCAGCCTGATGGACTGACTTGCGAAAGGTTGCCGGTAGGTGCTGATTGAGGAAGGCGGAGGACAGGGATGAGTGACCCGACTTAGGGAGGCCTACGTCCATCAGTAGATTGTGATTGGCTGCCAACGAACGATATAATGGTGGTTATAATTCGTAGTAGCTTAGTGATTAGTTACTAGGTTCGAAACCTGATCGGAAATCAGGCACAACTACCTAAAGTTTGCTGATTTATGGCCAGTTCCTATGTCTTGCTATTCATTCGCTTGCCCTAATTGAATCTTGACATTACATGTATGGAGCGTATGGCAAATTTGAACCGACATTAAGGCCAATGTGTAATGGCCAATTATTAAGTGTAAATTAAGTCGTAGTAGCGTAATGGCTAGCACATGCGTCCCCAAGCCCATAGGGCGCGGGTTCGATCCTGGCCGGAACGCATGTACCACATGGACCGCTTTCTGGCCTAATGTGCATATTGTTACAATTACCACGTGCTAATAACAGTGAAAGAAATCGTGATGCAACCTGTACTCGAGGTAGCCTATGTGTCAAACCTGCCAAGCCGCCAATACTGTCCGGTACTCAATAGTGGGAGGCCCGAGCTTAGCAGTGAAACATTAATGGGCTGTTATTGTATTATATAAGTATTACTTGCTGCGCCCCCGGTTTCGCTCACTCGCCTGGTAATGGAAAAACGTTATATTTTGGATAACTCAAACTATATCTTTATAAATATTATATAGCCTATGTGTTATTCTCATGTGTAAGCTATATTATTGTAAAGTTTCATCCATTCAGTAGTTTTTGCGTGAAAGAATAACAAACGTTAATCCATACATTCTTACAAACATTTGCGTTTATAATATTTATTAAAATATAAGGAAAATGAACATTCGGTAAAATATAGGAACCGGCCCTAATGGGCATATTGTTACAATTACCACAAGAAAAACGAAAAAAATATGGATGATGATCATATTTTGCAGGTTGTGGGGCTGCGAGTGTGTGGACTCCTTTGGGATTTTACACTTGGCAACCGCCCACGGTACACACAACGCTCAGTACAATAGCGAATTAAACATAAAATAATATTTACGATCGTAATAACCAGGTTTCTGCTGTGACTGATTTTTATTGCGTAAATATAAAATGTATAGGTATATATCGTTTTAGTATCGATATCATCAGTTTCGTATTTCTAGACACAGTGCAATATATACAATATGTATATTTAGCATTATTCTTCATACTTATATTAAAGGTCGTGGAATGCATTACCAATGAGCATCGGAAGTGCAACGTCAATTACAAAATCTTTTAATAAACTCCTCAAACATCACTATTTAAATTTGTAAATAATAATTTATGTATGTGTATGTAACTCTTCATATATATGTATGTGTATTCTTATTTAGTATTAATATACATATATATGTTAAGACCAAGTTGCCGACAAAGGCAAATTCACACCTGCATACCTGTAGACATGTTATTACGTGTTTGTATGGTTCTAACAAATTATATAATAATTCTAACGGCATTTTAATTCGAGTCCTGCAACTCGCAACAATATGATTGTATACATTTTAAACTATGCGCACTAAATACCGACCTACTATTAGAAGAGAAATTATCTCCAGAAGGTTGTCTGGAAGAAATCGCTGTTTGGGATAAGACCGCTGATTGTACTAGTTAAATGAAACATCTATTATATATATAGAAGATATAATGATAATATATATCTAATATTTGCTATTACGTAGCTCTTGGTTCAAGTGGAAGATCAGCGTCGGTCTAATCGATCGACTTTTTTGCTGTGCTTAATCCAATTTTTAGGACTTAATATGTATGTATATCTCCTGATACTTTGTGGTTGTGTTCTCTTTTTTAAATGTTTTATTTATTACATTTAATGTGTTTAGTTTACTTGTATATGTCCTAAGAATCTGTTTTCTTTCTTCTATTTTGCGGAAAAATCTCACTAAAATATTTGGTAGTGCCTGCACGGGCGTAGATTATATTTATTCCAAAACAATAATATTAACTACGTTATTATTGTTCCAAAGGATAAATTTGTATATTAGAAAATAGATTTCTCACATAACATCGAGCCAAAGTTTATGTGGGCAAAGATACGGGTAAAACCCTAGTGTCCATATAAACAGTAAATCAATTACTCACTGATCAAAACAAAACTGGCAACAGCCTTCATGGTCTGCATTATTAATCACAAAAACAATTGTTTGACAATGATCACTTTTCATTCACTAAAAACAATTTGTTATTTCGTATAAGAAATAGTTCGTTTAAATAATATAATAGAATTCACATCAGGTAAGGACTCGTCCTACCTGTTGCTTCGACTGCGGTTGAATGATATAATCTCGAGATATCGATGTCCACCATGCGCGTGAGCACTTGTTGCTCTGGCCTTGTAAAGGTGAATGCGTACCTTACCCGCGCCGAATCATCCAAAGCTTTTATACTTTTATGATATTAGCGAAAATTATATAGGTCAATTGGGATGAGGTTAATGTGGTCTAATAGAAAAACCTGACAATAATTTAAAAAATATACCCAATTTAATTCATAGTGTCTGCGGCTCAGTGGTTAAAGCTTTTACCGACCTAGCTCACTGAAAACATTCTGGAGTTCGATTTCTGGCGTAGTTTTCGCACACAATCTTTCTATTGTTTTATATGGCCTAAGTGTCTATGCACTATCAGCCCCAAAGTTGTCCGTTATATAATTTGTTATTTTTTCTTCTTTTCCTGTTGGACCGATTTTCATGATTTTTTTGTGTGTGCTCAAATGAATTCGAAAATGTGTTAGATTCACAATTGGAGCCGGTACGTAGCACTGGAATTAGGTTGTAGGGCTTTGACATTTTTTTTGTTTATTTACCGTCTGCCGGACTTGGTAGTGTACTATAAATTACACTAATGTTACGGTTAACCCGTGAGGCAAGCGTAATTTAATTAGATTCGGACCATAAAATGTGTGTTTACTTATTAACCATTAAAAATGTATTAATTTTACCGTCTAAATACGTTTGATTGGAATTGCATGTTTGTTCTTGTCGACGATTTTTTGACGGGTTCCCTGGAACACCGGACTTTTTTTCGTAAAACAAAAGAAAATGATAAATTATTAAAGAATAAAAAATTTAAAAACTTGTCCATTGAATTCTTAATTATATTTCACTGGAAATGTAACCAGTGGCAAAAATCAGCTTTACAATTAATCCAAAAATGGGCACGCAACATGAGGGTAGTTAAAAGTTCACGACATTGAACGAAACTGAATCTACAGGATCTACTATTGCACTTGAACTTACATTAAAATTTAAATAAAACCAAGTTATTATCAAAATACTAGATATATTTTCAATAAAAACAGTCTATATAATATAATCATAATCTCTTAATTATTATTGAACTTATTATTGAACAGGCAAGTTGTCTCCTTATTCGTCATTTTCAAATTCCTCTATTTTAGAAATTCGTCTCTGCTAATACAATATCCCAAATCATTTCTAGTTCAAAAATGTATCCAAAGTTCAATTTACGTATTTAATAAATAGCCACTTCTTATGGAAACTTATACCAAAAAATGGTAAAGAAAACTATGAAATTAAATAAGGAATACAATTTTAACCACATTTGTGCTACTTGGGGAAACAGGGGTAATGACACTCACGAGGTAATGCCGTAAGTATAACTTGTAAACTCAGTGCGTGGATTATGGAACAGGTTAAAGTGTAAGGGGGAGGGGGTATGATGCGAGAGCATACAATAAATAATTTTACAAATCCGCTAGCAGCAAGAGAAGGAAGCACGTATGTTTGTTTTCGGTCCGCTAGCAAAATTGTTGGCTGAGCGTTTTATGGTAACTTGAATTTGTGAATTTCGAAAAACGCCTTTCTTTTTTTGCTTGTATCTGATTATCAAGGCAAGTTTCATGCGTTTCGTGTCAAAGTATTGATTCCTAAATAAACGAACAATTTATTATTTGTCTAATTCTAAATATAAAGTTATTCAGCATAAATACTAAAGGTTTTCCTTAAGTGACCAGCATTACCCCTGCTTCCCCTAACCTTCTCTTCAAATAATAAAAACTAAGTTATTATTCGAAGAGTGTCTTACATTATTCTAAAATTATATCAAATTCACTGCCAATTAAATAATATATAGTCATAAGATATTATTAAATATCGTAGTCATAATAGCGAACAAAATATATTAAAGTTAGGTTAAAAGTTTGGCATCTCTATGTAAGTTATTGTTAAGTTTACATTAAAACAAGACACTCGTACTCGGCGGAACTTTTCTCTTCACCATCGAAGGATAATAGCAGTCTCATGGCTGGGATGAATCTGAAATAAACGAATAAAATTTAAATATATTCATTGTTCCTTTTAAGTTTTATTTTTATTGCTGAACCATAGCAGACAGACTACGGCCCAACTGCGATGGAAAGTGATTACCGTCGCCTATGAACATTAGCAATACCAGAGGTGCTGTCAATGTGCTGCCGGCCTTGAAGGAGAACTGGAACCTGGCCACTGTTTGTTGTTATGGCAACATACTCTAGACCAGGGGTGGTAGCCATCCAGTCGGATTGCCCTATAACCTGGCTGTGGGTTGTTTTGTCACCTCTTACGACAGGCCGCCCGGCCGCAGCATCTGTATTCTTTTCCATTCCTACACGGAGAAGAGTCATGTCCTACGTATTATTGTACTGGCTATGTTAGTAAATTCAACCACTAAAAAATAAATGATTTATTACAGAAACGTTTAAGGACAGACAGTTTTTGATAGATTTAAATAGCTATGCAGAAAAAGAATGGAGGAACTGCGGAATCATGCCATATATTACCTGCAACTGAACATAATCTTCCATGACAAAAAGGTCTAGTCTCTTTATCTACAAACTGCTTAAGCTGCGTATGCTTTCCAAAAAAATTCTAATTTACATCATTAGAATAAGATGCGTATGCGTCTGCCATCAGGCCATCACGACACTATGTTAAGAAGGGTCTAACCTGATTTATAAATAAACTTACCTGCCAGAGTTGTACATCCGTCATGATTCACTCGACCGAAGTACAACTTCTCACCATCAGCTGTCACACCTGCCTCTACCGCCCCGGGTGGAACTGCGCCGTTGGTTGAGAATTGCCACGAGAACATCGCTGGGACTAACACCTGAAATACAGACGAGTTTGGGTTAGACTTGCAGGGTCAGTATGATATACAGATGTACAGAATAAGTATAATATAGTATAGATCATACATAAGTATCTTTTCTTCGTGGAAAATATAATTTATCTCATATGTTATATACACAACCTACGAAAAACGATCATCTTCTAAAGGCAGTATCTATAACCTAACAACATTGTAAGATGACACCAGTTCGTTGACATAGTACACAGTACTGGCACTGTACTTTAGACAGTAACCTTGATGATACAGCACCTTGAATTTAAAAGGTAAGGTGTACGTACAAGTAAGACCAGCTGTCTTCGGTGTTGATAGCTTTCGTCTGTCACACAATGCACTGGTTGATGTTTTCCTGTGATACATAGGACGCTCTACAAAACCGAAGTTACTTATCACCTCTTTATCCTGACGTGCTATATCAGTTGTCAAGTACTGTATGCACTAACGTTACAAT